>OX422211.1:102140098-102740098 GCA_949130495.1 Sambucus nigra | reverse complement strand
ATGGTTTTAAATGGAGGCTGAATATTAAACTAATAAATAATAAATTTTATATATAAATAATGGAAGTAAACGTGTATTAAAATAAACAAAAATATTATTATTTCGAAAAATATTTTGGATGGATCGGATCGACGTGATATTGGAAAATTCGGATCGAAAATTCAGAAATTCAGAATCCATATATGATTTCCAATTCCATTCCAATTTTTTTTGAAAAATTCGGAATCGAAAAATTTGGAAATCGAAAAATTAAAAAATGGTGCCAAAATTGGAAAAAATCGGATCGAAAAATTAAAAATTCGGATGTTCGGAAATAACTGACACCCCTAGCCCGCGTGTCACAATTAGATATAGATCTTAAGCATGCCCTGGAGGCTAAGGTCACTTTGGAGAACGCATCTAAGAAGGTGGGAAATATGGTTCTCAATCCTGTTTTGGGGGAGTGGTGAGAATTTAGGAATAAGTCATGACGGTGCATCTACTTCTTTTGTTGCACCCGAGTCGGTTCCTACTTTAGAGTTAGATTCACATGACTCTCGACCCGACCCACCTAGGCATCCCGTACATGTTAGGAGAGTGCGTAGGAGACATTCTAAGAGAGGTGTACCTAGGCCAGTTTAGGTTTGCTCCCATTGCAAAAGGAGAGGACACCTTAGGAAATTTTGTTTTAAATTGGGTTATGTATCACGCTTTACTCCTACATATGTTCACACACTTGCACCCACCCATTATACTTTGCTTGCACATAATGATAGAGAGTTTGCACATATTCAAGAGCAAGTAATGTTTTTGGTCAAGACTTCTCATGATTTGATGGAGTTATTTCAAAAGATATCACAATCTTTGAAAAAATCCACTGCACCTACTGGATAAGGTCTAGACATATTTTCTAGCATAGGGTGACTTACTTGATGACACTTTTGCCTATTTCTAGTTTGTACCATTCGTTTTATACATTGTTAGCATTTTTTACTTTTTCTTAGTTTTAGTACTGTTTTACCACTGTTTTGGATCTGCTTGCCCATTCCAGGAACTGTTTTTTTTCAAAATTTTCTCACTGGACAAAACTGCATGACTTCATGATTAAACTCGAAAATTTTGCTTTTCTCGTTATAACGAGAACCTGTCTCGCGCGAAGCCTTCTCGCGAGATCCTCTGTCGTTCAAACGACAAGGAGTCTCGTTCGAACGACCCCTGTAAATAATTCTCTATTTGCGGGCCTCTGTTTCATCTTGTTATACGTATTTGGTACTGATGGGTTGTTTATGAATAGTGTTTGAAAAATACAAAAAGATTTTCTTTTTTGAGAAAAATTTGAAAAATCCAAAAAGAATTTTGTATTTTGTTTGTACCTTATATGAATTGACATTTAGGATGACCAAGTCACAACTTCATGCTATATCCATATGAATATTTGATAGTGTTTTGAGACAATATGTTGTGTCATTTATGTGCTTTACAAAGTTTGGAGTCTTTGAGATGATACAGTGTTGATATCTACAAGTTTGACTCATTTGTCCTTTATTGCACATATGAACAGATTTGTTTGACTTTTGTGCTTGTCTATCCCATGTTGGTTGAGTGTTTTCATCTCAATTTTGTCTATACAACCAACCAAATGCGATAAAATTTGACGAAAAGTAGTGCATGTTATAAACCATATGTGTGCTTGTGTGATTTATTTTGAAAAATGGAAAAGGGTTGCGAAAGGTATTTAATTTTTTCCTTTGCGATAAAGCCACCGTTTAAACGGACCTAAAAAAGTGAGGAATTTAAAATTATCCGGGTCCAATGAGGTTTAAAAGAGCCAGAAAAAATTGAAAGGCAATAAAAAGAAAATTATGCCAAATGGGCCCATAGGTTTTAGATTCATCACCTCATAAGAAAAATAAAAAGCTTTATCTTTTAATGAGGGAGTTTTGGACGGAATTTTCAATGGTTTGCACGTCCTTAAAAGTCATGAAAAATCATTACATAGTTTTGGGGGTTATTGGTGTAGAAATCATTTATACTTTGATTCGGAAATATGATTAAGACGATGCCATCTAAATTCAACATTTCTACACCTAAGGACTATTTCGATGTTCATTCTTTAATAGTGCACTTATGCATCATGCACACATGACATGATCGAGTTAATTTTCCTATCGAATTAGTTCACACTCTTTCATTCCGTTTCCATTACTTAGTTGTCTTAGTGTAAATTCATGGTGTGTGATTTTTTATAAAGAGAACTTTTCGGTATATTTCGTCATTGCTTGAAAAACTCCTCTAATCAAAACCTTAATTGCCTACAAAAATGATAATAAAACTAGTGTAGAGCGGTAAGTAAGGGTATCAATCCACAAGAACGGGGTAAAGCGAAGGGAAAACAATTGCAATTTACTTTTTATTTTCTTTTTAGGCTTTTTAACTTTTTTTTTAGCTTTTCAAATATTAAAACAATTTTGGGTGAGAATGTGAATTAACACTAAACTAAATGAAAGTACAAAACAACAAACTAAAAATTACTAAAATGAAAAACAAAGTCTAACACAAAAATAAGAGATAAAGTGAGGTAAATAATAGTGAGAACAATCAAGGAATGGGACTATTCCACAAATTTTAGCTATTCAAACTAATTAATTTAACTATTTGAATTGTTTCAAATTAATATCAAAATTACAAATCAACTCTCGTTGCAAACGTACTTTTAATAGTAATCTTATAGAAAATTAAGTTTAACCCCCCACAACTCTAGAAAATAAACCTACACTCCTTTTAATTAATCACCCGCTAGGATCGATCGATTAAAATTTATGTAAATCTTAGAAAATAAAATTTAGAGTTGAAATTCAAGGAATAATACCACACTTAAGAAACCCCTATTGCTATTTCGAATCTAAAATGGGTATTATAACTTAGAATTTCGATTTTCTCTTAAAATCATTTACGCTCTCGAGGCGTAAATTTAAGGGTGAGGGGTCAAAATTAATATTCAAAGGGAATTTTCAAGTAATCAAACTAATTAAATTAAAATAACATCAAATAAGGGCTCCCCCCACCCCTTGAAAGGGGATTTAGCCTAACATAATATCAAACATGATAAAGAAACAATTAAAATAAAAGTAGAGAAGAGAACAATCAAACCAAATCTCTTTGAGTGAAATTGAACTACAATCCTTCAATTTGAAGCATACAATCCATCTAATGGAGCATCCAAGTGATTTGCAATTAAATAACCACTCAATTAAATCTCTCACAAAAATTATCCTCACAAATCTTTAATAAAAATAAAAAATAATAAAATAAAACTATTTACAAAATGATGTTTATCCTATTTTAGTTTCTACACTAAACTCTCTCTGACTCTCTCTAGAATTCTCTTCTTTTCCTCCTCTTCAAATGGCCTTTAGGTCTTCTTTTATATGCACATGGAGCTAAGGGGTTAAATTGGGAAATATACTTGGGTGTGCATGTGGTTTGGGAGGTGTGAGGTCATGAGAGTGTGAGGGAATCAAATTTGGTTGAGAGGGTATTTTCGAGTTTTGGGTTAAAAGTATGTTGGGGGTAATATGGGAAAAGGGGATAAAAGAGGTTTAAGTTGTTTATTAAGCATGTGGGTTTATTTTCTTTGGCTTTGGCAATTGAGTCTTGTCCCAGGTGATGAGATCGGTTTGGACAAGAAGAGGTTTAAAATGGGGTCGCAGCGGTTTCGAGGTAGAACCGGATTTGAATGGGACATGGGTAAAATCGTGGGTCACCACGGGTTATGCTGAGCTAGGAGTCGATGGGTTACATCCGGGTATGGGCTCGGACGTGGCTGGATCGCAGGTGGTCGGGGGCTGTAGTGGGTTGGGTGCTAGGTTGAGGCAACTGCGAGTCAGCGGCGCCGGAGCTTGCGGAGATGGTCGGACTATGGTTGAGTCGCCGGAAGGGGTAAGTGGTGAGGGTGCTGAAGGTGGGTGGCTGTTTGAGTGTTTAATGGAGGGTTAAAAATGGAGTAGGAGAGAGAGAGAAGTGGGTTTGAGGTTGAAGATGAAGTGGAGGGGTTAGAGTGTGGTGAGGTGTAGGAAATGGTGTGTGTAGCTTAGGGTGTAGGATAGGTTAGTTGGGTTTAAGATAAGTGTATGTGGGTATAGGGTGTGTGAGGGTGTATGGTAGTGTGGTGTTGGTGAGGGGTTGTATTGTGTGTATGTGAGTGTATGGAAGTAGGGTGAGTGTGTGTGTAAGTTTGTGACCCTTAAAAAATGTAGGTTAAATAACTAAAAAATATTAAAAATTAAAATATAAAAAAATAAAATCGTAATCTATACATAAAACAAAGACTCAATTAAAAAAGAAATTAAAAATAAATAAAAATCTCTTAAACTAAAAACTAAAATCCTAAATAAATGTAAAATCAAATAAAACTAAAAATTAAATTAAATCCTAAAAAAATCTAATCCTAATAAAATAAAACTAATAACTAATAAAAATAAAGATAAAGATAAAATAAAAATATACTAATAAAAAATAAAATATAAAATATAAAAATAGTAAATAAAACCTAAAAATTATAAATAAATCTAAAATAAAACCTAAAAATAAAACGACTCTAACTAAAAATTTGAAAAAATATAAAAAAAAAACATAAACTAAACACACACGGGGTGCGGGGTAGGTTTAGGCTCGGGTTAGGTTAAGGGGCACGGTAATTAACTCTATTTGACTGAAAATTATCTTGAAATAATGCTTTTGATACCGCAACTGCAATCAAGCCTGCACATTGAACATTTACGCGCATAAGACCATTATTGTCGAGAATTAGCAACTAAAATACGTCTATTCGGGATATAAAATATACACTTTTGGGTGCTTATCACACCACCCCCAAAGAGAGTGTTGCTAGTCCTCGAGCAATAAGATAGAGACAAAGAGAAAGATAACAAACCAAAAGTGTACCACTTTCGCGGGCACTTGCAATTGCACTTAGCATATGCAACAAGCCTTTAAACCTATAGGTTTCCCTACATGACGAGTTTTGTCTCGTGAGGGTTTGCAGGGAATATACCCACAAAATTCTTTATTTAAAAATGGCAGTCTATCTCTTATTAGATATAGAATAATCGCACAATCGATCTTGAAAGAAAGGTTTTCAGAAATACAAGCTAGAATGTGTAAAAAGTTTAGCTATATGAATACTCAAGGCACATCTTTCCTAGAACTCAACGTGTGTGGTGTGAATCAGTCAACACGATTCGAGTATCACAAGAGTAATTCCTAAATTGCCTTTTTGGAATCAACGCTTCAACTTCGAATCTCACAGATCTATCTCTCTCAAACGAACTCTTGAGATTAGGGTTAGTGTATCGCTCTTGTGTGTAAGTAAGTGAGTAAATGTAAGCAAGTTCAAACGTCCCACACACATATAAGAAAGAACGTACATTTTGAAAGAAAAGTGATCTCATGAAGGAATGTTAATCACTATTGTGAGAATGCCGAGTTATTCACCACGTTCACTTTCATTTGCCCGAACACCTAGGGGAATATATGAACGATTATGGGTGAGGGGGAAATGAAATGGGATACGTGGGATGAGGTGAGGTAGGATAGGATGGGATGGTGATATGATGGATAGATGATGAATATATGATGGATGAAAGATGGATGAGTGAAAAGAGTGCACACATGAGGAACAAATGTCTTTATTTCAAAACTAACTACTAACTAAGAACTCTTTTTTTTTCTCTCTTCTTTTTTTTCGATTTTTCTTTTCTTTTTCTCCATTTCTGCTATTTTTCTATTTTTTTTCTTTTTTCTTATATATATTTTTTTCTCTTTTTTTTTCAAATCAATAATGAAGACATTTAACATTTGAAACAACACTCTTTTTCTAAAAAATGATGGTGGATGATATACGAATGGAGTGAAGAATGTGTATGGATGGCGAGGGGAATAAATGGGAATGTGGGTGAAGTGAATGGTAAATGGTAGGTGTATGGATGAAAAATTGGTGATTAGGAGAAATTTCAAGACACGCGTTTTTTATAACTCGAAAAAGATGTCGTTCTCAGTGATCAAGCGAAAAAAATTATGAAAAATAATGAGATCATATAACAATTTAAAGTGCGGACCCAAAAGAAGTTGAATCAACTTGTGACTTGGAGATTGCGTAAAACACTCTAAAATAGTGAAAGGCACGAATCTCATAAGCTAAAGTCTCCACTAGTGATCCTTAAGGTTTTCTTGGGAATTGTAGTACTCTTCAACTCTAAACCGCAGTGACGTGATAAGTGCACAAATTTTGTTGAGTCTAAAATTCATAGTGCAAAATGCCTAGATATGTATTACATAAGCCATTTAGAAAAATATAAATCCTCTACCTTGATTCATAGACTTAAAAAGATGGATGATGAAAAATTCACGTCAATGAGTGAGATGAAAGAAACTGTATGAAATTTTAAAAATCAGGTTTGAAAATCAAAAAAATTCAAAAGAGGTACGGTTTTGATAAAATTACCCACCCCCAAATAAAAAGGAACATCGTCCTCGATGTTAAGTAAAATGATTTTTAAATTTGAGAGCAGAAGGGAGGAAGGATATTTCCAGAATCAACCGCTAATGAAGTGGACAGATGAAGCCAAGAAGAAACCTGAATGAGTGAGAAGAAAGAAAAAAAATGTGTACAAGTCTACAAAGCATGGCATAGCATTGGGTGATGTGGAACACCACCCCCAAACAGGATAAGACTTATACAAGAAACGCGGGTTGCCTCCCGATAGCGCTAAGTTTAATGTCTTCAGCCAGACCGAACCATTCTCACTCTAAAGATAGGAACTAGGAAAGCTCGGGGTGGCAGAAAAATTGGGTGATGAGAATCACCCCCAAACAAGACTGAAGCGTCGGTCTTATTGGATAAAGGCTAAAATAGTCAATGCACCTGTATGGAAAAGTGCATCACACGATGCAAAGCATCGGTGGACCATGGTCGAGTGGGTATTAGGGAAAGGGTGATATTGAAGAGGTATCGACCACGGGCCTTGTTGAGCTTAAAGGTGAGGGAAACTAGGGCCCTATAAGCGTCGTGCTCTAATTGGTAAAGGAGGCAAAATGGTTTGGTAAGTGGAATGGGGTGGGCCTTATAAAAATCACACGACCGTTCTATAAATAGGAGATGATAATGGTCGCGCCGTGACACGCCAGGGAACTGTCTATGGGTAAAATCAACACCACAAGAGAGTGGCGGACATAGAGTAACAATCTCGGTGTCACGAAAGTAGAGAGTATCACCATAAATACTCTCATGAATGGTGGAGGATGGTTTTAGATTAGGATCTAAAAATGTAGATGAAAACTTGAAATGTGTGAAATCAAGATCCAAACTAGGTGGTGGGGTGGAAGGTATAATGGGTGGATTGGGTGGGATAAATGGTGGAGGAAGATGATCCAACTCAAGCGTGGAAGACACACACTCATTGGGAGGAGTAAAGGAATACTCATAAGAATGTATAGTTTCTAAAGATGGATTGGCCAACTTCTCCGTAAGAGTAGCATCGGTGAATGTGGTGGGTGGGTAAGACGAGGCACCAAGATCAAAGATAGAGGAATCACTAGAAATATCGGGCTCAAAGGGAGCCATGCATGGTGGGACATCATCCATATTCGGATAGTTAGGAACTATCTCAGATTCAATCTCAAGAAAATGGTGATCACTCGTAGTCGAAGCTAACCTAGAATAAATTGGTTCCTCGGGAACACACGCAGTGTGATCAATAGGTATAGACTCGGGCATTGTTTTGGATTCGTTGGGAAAGGAAACGGGAATTTGAACCTCAAATGTGGGTTCATTTGGATTTGATAGGAGCAAATCAGTCTTACTAATGAAAGGTAAGTCAACACAATTGTCGACTTGGGGCTCGGACCATGGAATGGTCTCAACTGCTAGATTCTCAGGGTGGTAGGGTTGGTCACACTCAAAATTCGTATCACAAGAGGACACATCATCATCACACTCGGGTGCAACGATGGGTGGATGCTTGGGAATGTCCGACTCTCTCGCACACTCAAATTCATTAAAAGCGTTGTTCAAGCCTTTGGAGAGCTTGAGTTTGAATTTGAGTGACTTGCTCTTGCTCGATGATAAATTGTTGCAAGAGTGCCTCGAAAGCGGAGATGGAGGATTAGGGTGGATTGATGGGTGGTGGCGGTGGTTGAGGTGGACACAACTCGCTACTATCACGAGTGTATGAAGAATACTCAAATGAAGTGTGTGGAATGGGGCCAAGTGCATTATACACAAAAGGATCGCGTTCGTGATGGACAAATGGTTGATAGTCATGGGGTGCGTAGTGAGGGAACTGATTGGGATAAGGTGCACAAAGTTGCCATGATAATTGTTGGAACATGTGAGGATCCATAACATCGGGTTGGGATTCGTATTGTGTGAATGGGTGATCAGGCCTCCACGAATAGCTCGGGTACTCACACAACCCGGGATTGGGTATATCGGGATAATAGGCCGAGGTGGGTTCCGAAACAGTGTCATATGGATACACATGTTCCATTGTGGGTTCGTAAGGATATGAAAAGTAATGGCACTCATGGGACATGTGGTCGGCATAAGAACAATGGGTGCATGACAAAATATGCGACACGTCAATACTTGACACCGAGGGTAATGGAATAGGACATGCGTGCGTAGATAGGTCAAGAGTACCAACGGTAATCGTGAGAGAGTTGTGACCACTAAGAATATCATAAAGAGATGGCTCGGGATCACTCTCACACGTGTCGCGTGTCAATGGAAAATGACCAAAGTAGTCACGTAAAGGACGCTCTTTGGCTATGTGGAGAGAAATATTTTTTTGGAGTTTTTCAGATTTTTCAAAAGGAGAGAAATATTTTTGGATTTTTCTAAAATGAAGGAAATAAAATATTTTTGGATTTTTTATAAAAATGATAGAAAATATTTTTGGCCTTTTTTTTTGTAAAAATAAAGGAAGAAAATATTTTTAGATTTTTTGGAAGCAAATGTGGGGGAAAATATGGACTCGCTGCATTTGACGAACTCACTAAAACTGACTAGCGAAAAATTGAATGGAATTGAACACGCACAAGCCAAGGAGAATTCCTAACTAGCACATAACTAATTTTTATCTGTAAATTTAGTGAAAGGGGTAGTCAAATTTTAATTAAGTCCGCGGGCGATAAAAATCACGGAATTCTTTGTGATCACCTTAGCAAAATGTTCTCCTATTGGGCTACTTAGTTGATTAATTTTATTTTTAATGATGGCTAGGGTAGCACGCAATGGTAAGCGAGTAAGTAGGGTGATGAAATCCCTTCTCGTGAGTGACCGAGTGTAGGTCTTAGCAATTTAATTCATCACACCATTCAAAAATAAATGCAAGAATAAAATCACACAAGAGCACGTAATCACACACAAGAATTGACTCGCTAACAGGAGAGGCGCGAGTGTTCAAGAGATGTACCTCCCATGGTTTTTTACGTCGTGGGGTACCGAAAAATTTGAGTCGATCAGGGGGAGATTACACCTATCTCAGTCGGCCCGGGGAGTCCTACCGACCCAAGATAGAGAGGCTTCTAAATCCTCGCCTTGGACACCCTCTCTCTACTTTGTCCGGTTTTCCTATCACGCTTATCGTCTTTTTATTACAAATTTAAATGGAAAATAAATGGTGTCTCTATGCACCGCAATACAAGCCAATAATAAAAATCCTTATATAAGCCTTCTAGAATAAAGAAAAATGGTACTAAAAAGCAACAAAATGCAAAAAATAAATGAACTACAAGATGAAATCCGCTCCAAGTGCTTCACGCTCCCAAGAATGGAAACGACGCCATTCTAAATCCTCGCCTTGGACGCCCTCTCTCTACCTTGTCCGGTTTTTCTATCACGTTTGTCGTCGATTATTACAATTTTAAAAAATAAAAAATAAAATAAAGGTGTCTCTATGCATCGCAATACAAGCAATGATAAAATAAACCTATTATAAGCCTTCTAAAATAAAGAAAAATGGTACTAAAATGCAACAAAATATAGGAAATAAATGAACTACAAAATTTAATCCGCTCCGAGCGCTTCACGCTCCCAAGAATGGCGACGGCGCCAATTCATAACTTTAACTTTTTTATATCCCTGGCAACGGCGCCATTTGATAAAGAGAACTTTTCGGTATATTTCGTCGTTGCTTGAAAAGCTCATCTAGTCAAAATCCTCAATTACCTACAAAAATGAGAATAAAACTAGTGTAGAGCGGTAAGTAAGGGTATCAATCCCCATCAAGGGGGTAAAGTGAAGGAAAAACAATTGCAATTTACTTTTTATTTTCTTTTTGGTCTTTTTTACTTTTTCTAATTTTTTTTAGCTTTTCAAATATTAAAACAATTTTGGGTGAGAATGTGAATTAACACTAAACTAAATGGAAGATCAAAACAACTAACTAAAAAATTACTAAAATGAAAGACAAAGTCTAACAAAAAAAAAAAAAGATAAAGTGAGGTTAATAATAGTGAGAACAATCAAGAAATGGTACTACACCACAAATTTTAACTATTCTAACTAATTAATTTAATTATTTAAATTTTCTCAAATTAATATCAAAATTACAAATCAACTTTTGTTGAAAATGTAATTTTAATAGTAATCTTTTAGAAAATTAAGTTTAACACCCTACAACTCTAAAAAGTATACTTACACTCCTTTTAATTAATCACCCACTAGGATCGACTGATTAAAATTTATACAAATCTTAGAAAATAAATTTTAGAGTTGAAATTCAAGGAATAATACCACACTTAAGAAACCCCTATCTCTAGTTCGAATTCAAAATGGGTATTATAACTTAGAATTTTGATTTTCTCTCGAAAATCATTTACCCACTCTCGAGGCGTAAATTTAAGGGTGAGGGATCAAAATTAATATTCAAAGGGAATTTTAGAGTAATCAAACTAATTAAATTAAAATAACATCAAATAAGGGTCCCCCGTGAAAGGGGATTTAGCTTAACATAATATTAAATATGATAAAGAAATAATTAATTGGCAATTAAAATAAAAGTAGAGAAGTGAACAATCAAACCAAATCTCTTTGAGTGAAATTGAACTTCAATCCTTCAATCTGAAGCATACAATCCCTTTAATTGAGCATCCAAGTGATTTGCAATTAAATAACCACTCAATTAACTCTCTCACAAAAATTATCCTCATAAATCTCTAACAAAAATAAAAAATAATAAAATAAAACTATTTACAAAATGATGTTTATCCTAATTTATTTTCTACACTAAACTCTATCTAACTCTCTCTAGAATTCTCTTCTTTTTCTCCTCTTCAAATGGCCTTTAGGTCTTCTTTTATATGCACATGGAGCTAAGGGGTTAAATTGAGAAATATACTTGGGTGTGCATGTGGTTTGGGAGGTGTGAGGTCATGAGAGTGTGAGGGAATCAAATTTGGTTGAGAGGGTATTTTCGGGTTTTGGGTTAAAAGTTGTATGTTGGGGGTAATATGGGAAAATAGGATAAAAGAGGTTTAAGTTGTTTATTAAGCATATGGGTTTATTTTCTTTTGCTCTGGCAATTGAGTCATATAACAGGTGATGAGATCGATTTGGATTAGAAGAGGTTTAAAATGAGGCTAGAGCGGTTTCGGGGTAGAACCGGATTTGAATGGGACATGGGTAAAATCGTGGGTCGCGGTTATGCTGGGCTAGGAGTCGATGGGTTACATCCAAGAATGGGGTCGGACGTGGCTGGGTCGCAGGTGGCGGGCGACTGTAGTGAGTTGGGTGCCGGGTTGAGGCAGCTGCCGGTCAGCGGCGCTGGGTTGCAAACGCCGGAGCTTGTAGAGATGGTCGGACTATGGATGAGTCGTCAGAAGGGGTAAATGGTGAGGGTGCTGAAGGTGGGTGGTGGTTTGAGTGTTTAATGGAGGGTTAAAAATGGAGTAGGAGAGAGAGAAAAGTAGGTTTGAGGTTGAAGATGAAGTGGAGGGGTTAGAGTGTGGTAAGGTGAAGGAAATGGTGTGTGTAGCTTAGGGTGTAGGATATGTTAGTTGAGTTTAGGATAAGTGTATGTGGGTATAAAGTGTGTGAGGGTGTATGGTAGTGTGGTGTTGGTGAGGGGTTGTATTGTGTGTATGTGAGTGTATGAAAGTAGGGTGAGTGTGTGTGTGTAAGTTTGTGACCATTAAAAAATGTAGATTAACTAACTAAAAAAAAACTAAAAATAATAAAAATAAAAATCTAAATAAAATAAAATCGTAATCTATACATAAAACAAAGACTAAAATAAAAAAGAAACTAAAAATAAATAAAAATAATAATCTATTAAACTAAAAACTAAAATCCTAAATAAACGTAAAATCAAATAAAACTAAAAATTAAATGATATCCTAAAAAATCTAATCCTAATAAAATAAAACTAATAACTAATAAAAATAAAGATAAAATAAAAATATACTAATAAAAAATAATTATAAAAATAGTAAATAAAACCTAAAAATTCTAAAAAAAACTAAAAATAAAATGACTCTAACTAAAAATCTAAAAGAAAAATACAAACTAAACACATCCGGGGTGCCGGGTAGGTTTAGGCTCGGGATAGGTTCCAGGGGAGGTTACGGGGCAAGGTAATTAGCTCCATTTGACTATAAATTGTCTCGAAATAATGCTTTTGACATCGGAACTGCAATCAAGCCTGCACATTGAACATTTACGCGAGACCATTATTGTCGAGAATTATCAACTAAAATACGTCTATTCGGGGTATAAAATGTACACTTTTGGGTGCTTATCAATTTTTGTAATATCTTTTTTGCATTTTTTGTATGGAAAATCTGAAAAATCAAAAATAGTTTGTTAGCTTTGGTTTACCGTGACACCTCGATTTGTTTTGTGTGATTTATTATTTTCCTTGTCTATTTCAGACAAATAAAAAGGGGGAGAAAGAATTATAATTTTATGGGAGAGTTTTAGTATGGGGGAGATTTGATTATGCTTTCATGTTTATGCTTTATATCATATCAAACTCAATAAGTCACAAGATTTTTGCTTTGTCTCATGTGTGTAGGTACAATTGAAGATTTTTGGATTGCACACCCTGATGAGAAAAGCTTGGAGTTTTGAAAAGTTTATTGTTGAAACATCGTTTGAAAAGTTTGAAGACTTAACAGTTTATCTTTCCACTTTTGAGTTTTTGGGAGGGTAGATTTGTATAGGTCATGTTTAAGATTGTTAATTCAGATATTTTTATTTTGTATTGGCATAGACATAGAGGGAGATTTGTAAGGACATTATTATCCGTTATCAATTTAGTATGTCATATACTGCTACAAGTCTTTGAAGGATTGAGAAGATTACATATATACAAGTCGAGTCCGAATTACAAGAAGACTGCAACTCTCAAGCCCAACGAGGAGGAATTTGATAAAATGTGTTTAAGTTTCATTGACATTTCACATTAAAAGTGTTGGGATATTTTTTATAAAAGTTAAAATGGTTTTTGAGATTTTAATAAATGGTTTTTATTTAAAAAAAACATTTTATCATAAAAGTATTGGATAAATGTTTCCAATCTTGTGAACAGTTTTAAGTTTTTAAGTTTCCAAGATATTTAAAAGACTGAAACTGATGTCGTTCGAATGACATCGTACCTGGTTCAAACGAGATCGTATCTCGCTTAAACGACATCGTGTCGTTCGAACGAGAGGTGTTTTGTTTTGACACGTCATCGCCTTAAACTTTATTATATATATGGTGCCAGACTTCTCAATTTTTGTGTGGAGAAAAACTGGTTTTGACAGAATTCGTTTTTCTATTATTCTCCAACCATTTGAGGGTTCATAACTTTTGTTTTACAATTCACAATCCCAATTTCTTTTATGTGAGTTGTTTTGTGGAACCCAAAACATAGTTTGCTATTGTTCATACTTTGTGGGGAGATCTCTACAACTTAGGGATGCGTGTTATTGTGGAGTGAGTCTCTACGAAGTTTTGTGACTACGTGTCATTAAGGAGTGCTGCGGTGTTCCTTAGTTGAAGACTGGACTGCGGTTCATGTAGGTTCGATGAGTGTGGACTTATTACTGACGACATCGACCGACGCCTGCGGGTATTCGAGTGTCAAATTGTATTTCATTGTAAGCGTGTAAGTTGTGATTTAGAATTATAGTGAAATAAAAAGGTTTTGCCTTGAGAGGATTTTTCCTGAATTTTGTGTCGCATATTTTACTTATGATTGGTTTAACACATGAATGCATGTAGTTATTTGAGTTTAAGGGATGAATTGATTTGTTTCTTAAATTGACTCTTAGTAAATGAGTTTGTGGTTGTAATTTTCGCAACTATTTAAATAGGTATCACACACGGTCTTTTAGTATCTTATCCCCATACTCTAACCTTCTACCCAGAGTATGACACATTCGATTATTCAATGTTTAAATTCTTATTTAGGAATCACACACATTACATCATTTCAAATTCCATCGTTAACCTATGCAGATAACTTCGCCTTCGTTATTAATTTAATATTCACACATTTATAATAATTTCCCCTATATAATAGTCACACTCATATACATATTTACATATCACACATTATACACATACATATATATCACTCGTTATGCATATATACAAATTTTGTGCAGGTTTTACCCGCACAGAATTTACGTGGCGACCACGCTCGCCGCCCTTGGCATTCTAAGGGTAGCAAATACCATACCGGGCTACATCTTTCGACCCGTACCAGTTTGGAAAGGCGTGACGAGAACTAATCATCACATTGCTAAGGCTACCCTATCATATACGGTCGACACGTCGACATAATAAACACGTTTTGATGTTACACCACCTCGGTCGCCATTTTCGATTCTCCACATGGCGTCGTCACTCTAATTCTCAAATACGTTTCCTAGTACACCCCGAAACCGAGTGTCATCACCCAATGCTAGTCATTCCATGACATCCGAGCATCACTCCTATAATGATACAATTTGTCGTTCTACCTTAGGGATTATACCACCAATCTGTGTTGATTTGGGAAGTCACACCCGACACGTACACTACACGACCAACAATCTAGAATCATCACCTGACCCTCAACACAATTGTCACTAGAATGCCACTGCCTCTTTTTACCGGACTTAATTGGTCTCCTAAGGACACCAAACACATCACATGTAAAAGTCCTAAAGCCCAACAAGATTTCATCGTCCATACCTTTATCATTATAGGTGCGCTCTACGAACATTTTAATACCTACATTGCAATTAATCGGTGCTCGCAAAGACATTAGTCTACGATCTTCTATCTGTAGTGCACATTAACCATCAAATACCTCAAGGCATCATAAGATTCGATCTTTGTCATCAATGACGCCACACATAATTTGTCTTATGGGCACCTCAAATGCTTATGAACTACCCTTACACTGGGATCACCTCGCACCTAGCCATTATCTCGACGGCTAAAACGAGTCTCAACACTTAGATATTAATCTTATCTTTCTCTCAAACGGCTGTGACCATAAGCCATGTACAAGCCACAACTAATGCTATTAAGGACTATGGTAGGGTACAAGACATCGCTTGTAACCTATAAATCTCAAGGTCTACCTCAACTAATTCTCAATAAATGTTCAACCACGACAACTAAATTGCATCACTGCGTAAACATCACACCATGTGTTAATATGCAAGTTAACATGAGTATATAGATCTTGGTAGGACACAAGACGTCGAGTGTTGCCTCTAAATACCAAGGCCTACACCGCAAACGCCACACGGAATCCTATTCCTCAACACCACATTATAGTCAAGGTACACCCAAGCCAAGTCCTTAACCAAGGGACCTAACACTTTTTCACCGCATAATCAATACTTATGAATGCTACATAGTCATCTAACCTCCAAATGTGAAACATACAACCTTTACAGTTTGGTCACAATGAACACTACTCACTATTGCCACTAACAAGGCTACTCTCATTACCAAAGTGATCACATAAGACATCTCACACAAAAAATCACGGCATTGCCACTATTCGCCTACACAATTTCATATATTCACTGGACTACCATCACTTGCGATATCACCCTAAGGACTAAATTTATCTAATTATGTTACCGGCATTAACTACCCGTAAGTGTCGCACCTAAGGGCTATATACCTTTCAATCACCAATCATTAGTGCCTAGTCAAGACACCCTAACTATAAACCTCTACCGTTGACTATATGCAACTCGTGCCACTTGCCTAATGGGTGTCATTTCACTCTATCGACACCTCAAATGATTTTATTTTTCCAAGAATTTAACACAAGTACCTCACACTAACAACCATGGTGTCATCACTATTGGCTTGCATGGACACTTATAAATTTCTAACAAATCTAATCAGAAGCGCAGAAGCGATTAATAACTATCAACTTAGTCGCGTGCCACTTGGCACTAACTTACTTGTCGTGCTAATTTGTTTGACTTTACCGTCGATGACACAAACTAAACCAACACCAAACTAGCATGATTGGCCCAAACCAAATCGACGTCGAAAGATCCAGTACCGACCTCACCACGTCACTCCCGAAAGGAACCTTGAACCTAGAGCTCTGATACTATTTGTAACACCCCGACCCAAATTTATGGATTACCCATCGTCAACCCGGTCCGACCCAATGAAACAACCTATGTAATGTTGCTAGTCCAATTTTTTATAATTAACCTTTCACTTGTTTAACAAGAGATTCTAGTTTCAAATAAACTATGTGAGGGACCCATGGGGAGTACCCCGAAGTCTAAGCATACAGAGCTACTAACGTAAAATAAAGAAAGTACTTACCTGTACAACGCTCTTAAAAAATGAAACTGCTCCCAACCTGCTATAACAAAGTGAGGGTGTGAGCTAATTCTCAGTGAAAAATATACAAATACAGTATATGATCGAACGACAAAAAGGAGATGATAATACGCAAATATTGCGTATTTCATCTCTCGAACCTACACATTTTAGCCCTCTCGGGTGCCTTAATCTCTATATTAAGCCCGCTAACCAGACAACCTCGGTTTATATTGTTAACATGCTATATGAGGTATCATTGGGCTTTTGTAGGTATTTAGGTACTAAGAATGGAGTTCGGACGCATTCCGCTCAAGTTTCGTACGCAATCGCATGTTCAAGGGCAATTCGATCAATTCACAGTTTGGGCACATGTCCCGACATCTCACGAAAGTTGTAGCCCTCCTTGCAAGCTTCGTGCGACCGTAAACGGTGCGCGATTCGGATCCCTAACGAAGAAGTTAGGTGCTTTTGGCGGAAGGGAATACCAAATACACTAAAAAAGGAGGAAAGGAGATTCTGCCCTGCTTGATCGATCGATTGACCAAAGGGGTCGATCGATCGATCCCCTACTTTTTTCAGATATTTTCCTTTTCTTTTCTTTCTTCTTTTCTTTTATCCCAACTTACTATATAAGGGATTTTGTGTAAATATCAGATATATTCAGTTTTAATTAGTTTAGCCTAGGGTTTGTGGGTTTTGAGAGCTTGGCTTCATTTCTCTTTTGGTTGACAACCATATGGGTTGTGTATGTTGAACTTTCCATCTCATTCTCCATTAATATAAGTTGTTCTTGTTGATTTCTTGCTTTGTATATTAATTTCCATGGTTTGTTAATTAGTTTAATTACTTATTTCTTGCTTTACTAGTTTAATTAGTTGTAATCTAGTTTAATCATTATGTTCCCTTAGATAATTAGGGTCGGGATGTCGTTCCGTCATTAACGGGCCCCGAGCTCCGAAAATTAGGTTTTGTGCATAATTGCGCTTAATTGAACCCGCGCGCATTAAAGTCGGATTATTGCGCGTTTAACTTTCTTTGTCATGCAACGTTAGTGTTTATAGCGATAATCTGAGTTTAATCCGCGTGCGACCATTTTTCGTTCAATGTTTAATCTCGTAACTTTGGATTGAATTCCTTATTGTGTGATGTTTATGTTTAATTGATAATTCTCGATTAAATTTCTCTCGAGCCAAAATTTTGACTAATAGTTGTTTCGAGCCGGATGGTTGGATGATATCCCGATCCTCGCTTTTACTTTATTTAGACTTAACTTCTCTCTTTTCCTTTATTTCCTAGCATACATCACCCTTTTACACTTTTATTCCCGAATTAATAATCCGTTACGATTTATCGAACATTCTCTGTGGATTTGATACCCGACTTACCGCTATACTCACCCATTGAGTGCAGTCGTAATTTAGGTCTTTGTATTAATGCGGTGAAATGAATTCAACGATTAGCGTTTTGACGCGACGCTACCTTTCACCCTTAATCAAAATGGCGCCATTTCCGGGGAATGTTTTATTATAGATTATAATTGTCTTATTATTTCGTAGTATTCTTTCTTTTGTATTTGTATTTGTTGATACCAAAATTAATATGCTGATGTGGACGAATAATACGAAGACACGTGGCACAATAGCAGCGAGGAAGTTCATTTCCCGACCAACCATGCTTTTTTCCGAGCAACGAGGATACACCGAGGAACTCTAGCACACCGAGGAACTCCAGCGCACCGAGGTACTCTGGCGCACCGAGGTACTCTAATGCTCCGAGGAACTCCTGATCACCGAGCAACTATGGCGGTCCGAGCTGCACCTCGGTCGTATCATTAATTGCCAGATAATCAACAGCTCAGATATTCATTTTGACGCGCACGCTACATTAAATGTATTACCCTTTCACATGTATACCATTTAATGTATCGAACCTTTCACGTACAGCCTCAAGGCTATAAATACCTTGTATCATCCTCATTCAAGGGGGACCGGAATTTCTTGAGAGAACTTGTAATCAAGAATTCTGCAAACACTCAGCAATAACATAACAGTGGACGTAGGCTTTATTCCTAGCCGAATCACTTTAAAAATCTCTGTCTTATTTATTTATCTGTGATTGAATAATTAGAGCAATCTAGTTTTTTACATCAACAGATTGGCGCCGTCTGTGGGAAACGACTGTTACTATCGTTTTTCGCAAAAATCATTTGTTATCAATGGCAGATAATCCAGAATCCAGTAATCGAAATGCTGGAAATGCTGGAAATCCTCCAAATCCATCTGCAACTCCAGATCTGGCTGTAATTATGACAAATCTGGCTCAAGGACAAACCGCCATGCAAGAATCTATGAGGCAACTCATTCAAACTCTTCAAGGCGGTGCACCTACCTATTCAGGACAACGGAGTGATCATGGGCAATCACGATCCAGACGTACTGCGTCATATCGCAATGGGGAGTCTAATGATTCTTCTTATCAACCTGGGCGGACTTCATCGATACGGGCTACGGATACAAATCAACCTATATCTCTCTCTCCGGAGAGAACCAGCGCTTTGGAAAGATTAAGCAGGGCGTCTCCTTTCAGTCGATTAGGACCAAGGAGGAATATGAGTCCACCTAGAGCTCCATCGAGAAGTTTTCGACCACCATCAGGTTTGAGAGAAGGATCAGCACAATCACGACCAGCTACTCGTCGAGATAAATCTCAGGAAGCTACGTCGGAACATTCAGTTGCTCGGACTAAGCGACCTGAGGAAGGAAATGAAGCATGGAAAGGTTCCATTCAGCGGTTGGAGGATAGATTGGGGGAAATGGCTAAGGAAAGAAACCCCTTACAGAGAACTTTTGTTCAAGGAACACCTTTTGTGCAAGCCATTGTGGATTTTCCTACACCATCGAAATTCAAAGCACCTGTAGTGACTCCTAAGTACGATGGAAAAACAGATCCAGTACTTCATATAGAACAATATCAAGCTGCCGCCGACATATATGTCATCCCCGACGAGATGAGGTGCAGAGCTTTCTCGGGAACTCTTACCGGATCTGCACAGATATGGTATAACAATCTTCCTCGGGGTAAGATTTCAACTTTTATTCAACTGGCTGAGTTGTTCATTGGCAATTTTTGTTTTGGGGCGAAGCCAGTAAAACGGGTAGCACATTTGTTAAGTGTTAGACAAAAATCAGGTGAAAGTACTAGAGATTACATAACTCGTTTTAATAACGAAACGTTGGAAGTCGTAGATTACGAAGAAAAGACAACAATCACTGCTTTGATGAGTGGTTTGCTGCCTAATAAGCTGTACTACACCTTGGCCAAAGATCCACCTAAAACTATGTCCGAGTTTATGGCAAAAGCAGCCAAAATTATGAATGCCGAGGAGGCTATGGCTGCGAAGAAGAATATGGATAAAGAAGTAAAAGTGGAGGTCGACAAGTCTAAGAAGAAAGATCAGAAAGGAAATGATGGTGACAAGCATTACAGGAATAATAGGACAACGTTGGAAGTCCTAAAGAAGTACGATAATTATACCCCATTGAAAATGGGTATTAATCATGTTTTGGAAGAAATCAAGAATTACGAGGAAATCAAGTGGCCAGAGAAACTGAAGACGAATCCCGATCTGAGGAATAAGGCCAAATATTGCGAGTTTCATAAAGATCATGGCCATATGACCAAAAATTGCATAGCCCTTCAGAACGAGATCGAAACACTCATTCGAAGAGTAAAATTGTCAAAGTATGTAGATCGCAGGAGTGAGAGGAAGAATGATGATAGAACTAGAGAGAGATCTAGATCTCCTCGTCGTGCAGAGGAGAAAAAGAGGAGGGACCACGAAGATGATCCAGATGATGACCCTGATCTTCCCAAGAAGCCAAGGCAGCCTGAACGAGAGGTATTCTCCATACGTTTTGGGTCATTTGATTGTAATGTTATTACAGAAGGAGATGCAGGGGGAGGAGACCATACTGCAGAAAGAAAAGCTTACCTCGGAGAGACTCAAGCTTGTTCATATATTCAGCGAATAAATCTGGCCGAGGATGATCATCCGAGGAAGGTAAATAAAGAGAAGCTAGTGATTGGGTTTTCAAAAAATGACCTGGCAGGTGTTCTTTACCCTCATGATGAACCTTTGGTGATCAAAATGAGGATGAAGGATGTGGTCATTTCAAGGGTGTTAGTAGACAATGGTAGTTCGGCAGACATCATGTACTATTCATGATTTGATAGCTTGAATTTAAAATTATCTCAACTAGAACCTTATCACAGACCCCTTCTGGGTTTTGCTGGCGAGAAAGTTTTTCCACTTGGGACGATCAAGTTGGATATACTCATTGGAACTTGGCCTGCTTGTCGAACAGAAAGAATACCCTTCTTTGTGATGGATAAGAATGTGCAGTCAGCCTACAACATCATCATGGGAAGAGTTGGATTGAAGAAGCTCGAGGCAGTTCCATCTACAGTACATCAGTGTTTGAAATTCCCAACGAATTTTGGAGTTGGAATTATGAAAGGTGATCAAAAAGTAGCTCGGGAATGCTATTATTCGTCTGCCGAGCAAGAGGAACTTGAAGAGTCAAGGAAAAAGACTACTACTTACCAAGTGGAGGAAGGTACAGAAATTGAAACTCTTGACCCTAGGGATGAATCTCAACTCGTAAAAGGGAAGGTGGTGGAATCTACAGAAACTGTTATCCTGGACGACGAGCATCCTGAACGAGTAACTCAGATAGGATCTTCGTTGGATGTTTCAATAAAGCAGGAGTTGATAACTTTCTTGAGAAACAGGAAGAATACTTTTGCTTGGAGTCATGAAGACATGCCAGGTATAGATCCAAACTTCTTATGTCATGAGCTCAATGTGAATAAGGAGATCAAACCTGTGAAGCAGAGAAGAAGAGTGTTTAGTCCCGAGAAGAACCAGGCCATACAAGAGGAGGTCGAGAAACTCCAGAAAGCCCAATTCATTGAAGATGTGAAATATCCAGATTGGTTGGCAAATGTGGTGATGGTAAAGAAGAAGAACAACAAATGGAGAATATGTGTTGATTTCACTGATCTCAACAAGGCATGCCCAAAAGATCATTTTCCATTGCCCAGAATTGATCAACTAGTGGATGCTACCTCGGGACATGAGCTACTCAGCTTTATGGATGCTTATTCTGGCTACAATCAGATCAAAATGAAGCCAGAAGACAGGGAAAGTACTTCTTTCATTACCCCAAGGGGAACTTATTGTTATAATGTTATGCCTTTTGGTTTAAAAAATGCAGGTGCAACATATCAGCGGCTGATGAACAAGGTTTTTGCCGAACAAATCAGTTGCAATATGGAAGTCTATGTCGACGACATGCTCACCAAAAGCAAGAGAGCTACTGATCATCTAGTTGACTTAGGCCAAACCTTTGATCAACTGGATAAATACCAAATGAAGCTCAACCCGACGAAGTGTACCTTTGGAGTACGAGAAGGAATGTTCCTCGGATACATCGTCAATCAACGAGGTATTGAGGCAAATCCAGAAAAGATCAAAGCTCTTTTAGGGCTGCGATCCCCAACGACGAGGAAAGAAGTACAGAGTCTTACCGGACGAGTTGCAGTGCTCAACAGATTTGTATCCCGAGCAACTGATAAATGCCTCCCGTTCTTCAAAACACTGCGAAAAAGTTTTAAGTGGACTGATGAATGTGAGAAGGCCTTTCAAGATTTGAAGAAGTATTTGGGAGCCCCACCATTGTTGTCTAGGCCAATAACTGGAGAGAAGCTGTACTTGTATTTGGCAGTATCAGAGAATGCAGTTAGCTCAGCGTTGATCAGATTGGAGAATGGAGTCCAGAAGCCAATTTATTACACAAGTAAGGCCTTCCGAGGTGCAGAAATCAGATACCCAAAGTTAGAAAAATTGGCACTGGCATTAATTGAAGCAAGTAGAAGAATGAGGCCATACTTCCAAGCCCATACCATCATAGTGTATACCGACATGCCATTAAGACAAGCCCTTCACAAGCCAGAAAAATCAGGAAGATTGATGTACTGGGCAATAGAGCTCGGTGAATATGATATTGTGTACGAACCCAGATCATCATTAAAGGGGCAAGCTGTAGCAGATTTTATAGCAGAGTTCACATATCCTGATACCCCCGAGGAGCAAAAGGTACTTGCTGACCTACCTGTGGACGATACAGTATCAACAGACACAAATCCAGACCAACTAAGGTTGGTAAAAGGACTTGTGGATGTAGAAAAATCATCATATTCAAACCCAAACCAACTAAGGTTGGTAAAAGGGTGCGAACAGATGACCGATGAGGAGCAAAAGATACCAGGGGATGATGGAAGAAAACAGCAGATATTTTACCGAGGAACTCTGACAGATAAGAAATTTGAAGACGACGTACCTACATGGAGATTGTATGTAGATGGATCATCATGCACAGCTGGATGTGGAGCAGGGATTGTTTTAAACACCCCAGATGATATTGACATGGAGTATGCCTTGAGATTCCAATTCAAAGCTTCCAATAATGAAGCTGAGTATGAGGCCATGATAGCAGGTTTTCATTTGGCGAAAGTTATGGAGGCACGGCAAATAATTATTTTCAGTGATTCTCAATTAATTGTGAATCAAATGATGGGGATATATGCAGTGAAGGGAGAGTTAATGGTGAAGTACCATGCGAAGGTGATGGAATTATTGACAGAATTTGATGCTATTCAATTGGTGAGGATACCGAGGATGGAGAATGCTAGAGCAGACGCATTAGCCCGATTAGCGTCAGCTACGCGCATCGAGCTACGAAGAACGATACCAATAGAAGTATTAGAAAGTCGGAGCATAGAAGAAGACCTGATGGTAAATATAATAACCCTTGATTTAGGGCCATCTTGGATGGATCCTATCAGGGCATACATTGAAGAAGGAGAATTACCGGAGGACAAACTAGCTACCAAGAAATTAAAGTATAAAGTTGCTCGGTATGTGTTAACTAATGGTGTTTTGTATAGACGAGGAATTATGGCAGGTTTGCAGAGATGTGTGCATCCATCAGAAGTCAAAGAATTGATTGAAGAAATTCATGAAGGATCTTGTGGAGCTCATGTAGCAGGTCGGACACTTTTGCAAAGGGTAATGACACAGGGATATTACTGGCCGACGATGAGGGCTGATTGTATAGCCTATGCTAAGAAGTGTGACAAGTGCCAACGTTTTTCCTCCATCCGAAGAACTCCACAAGCATTGTTGACACCCATAACTTCACCTTGGCCATTTGCCATGTGGGGGGTTGATCTGGTTGGACCACTGCCGACGACCCGAGGAAGGTTCAAGTATCTCGTCGTGGCAGTAGATTATTTTACTAAGTGGGTGGAAGCTGAACCACTAATTGATATGACGTACGAGAGAGTATATCAGTTTATTTGGAAAAACATCATTTGTCGATATGGTCTCCCCCATGCTTTCATTACAGACCATGGAACACAATTCGATAATGAAGAATTTGCTGCTTATTGTCATCAGTCAAACATTTTGAAGTATCATTCAGCACCAGGCCATCCCCAGAGCAATGGACAGACTGAAGTGACAAACAGAACATTACTAAATGGTTTGAAGAAGAGGTTAAGTGAAGCTAAAGCAAATTGGATTAATGAGCTCCAATCCGTACTATGGGCTTACCGAACAACTCCCCGAGCAACAACTGGAGAATCACCATATATGTTGGCATTTGGAAGTGAAGCTGTGATACCTGCCGAGTTGGGCCTCCCAACTCATAGAGTGCTGAATTTCAACTCCCCGATCAGCGATTTGATGAGAAGACTGGATTTGGATATGCTCGAGGAGGTTAGAGAAGAGGCAGCCATTAGAAATGCTTCTTACCAACAACGTACAGCTCTGTTTTACAACAAAAGGGTGAAGAAATGTGATTTAAAAGAAGGGGATTATGTGCTAAAGAAAGTCATTCAGAAGCAAAATAAGTTGGAAGCAAACTGGCATGGACCTTACCGAGTTACAGAGGTTGTTCGTCCAGGAACTTACAGAATAGCAACTCTAGAGGGAGAAGAATTTAAGAATGCGTGGAACGCTGAACATCTACGCAAGTATTATCAGTAATGTAAAATGTAAAAGCATTTCCTTCATTATGAATAAAGCGAGGATGTTTCGCCATTTTCTTTCTGGTTGAAAGTTTTTCGTGGAATACTAGTGTAATACACTATGCACAAAAAGTGCTCTAAGGAGCCAAAAAGTGCTCTAAGGAGCCAAAAGTGCTCTAAGGAGCCAAAAAGTGTTCTAAGGAGCCAAAAAGCGCTCTAAGGAGCCAAGCGCTCTAAGGAGCAAAAAGCTCTAAGGAGCTAAAAAGTGCTCTAAGGAGCCAAAAGTGCTCTAAGGAGCCAAAAGCTCTAAGGAGCTAAAAAGTGCTCTAAGGAGCCAAAAGTGCTCTAAGGAGCCAAAAAGCGCTCTAAGGAGCCAAAAGCTCTAAGGAGCCAAAAAGTTCGAAAGAACCATTACCATTCCTTTGGTTAGGAGGTGTACACCAGCATGATCAACTACGGTTGGTAAAATAAAAATATATTCTCACATTACAACTTATGTTGGTCGAAAGATAACATTATTACAAAAAGTTCTTTGAAGAACAAAATATTCCAAAATACACCAAGTATAGTTGGTCGGGGATAAAGACCCAATAACTATAGTTGGTCGACAAACATTATTTATCCACCTTGGTTGGTTGGAAACAATTTGAACAATTTATATTCATTACTTTATTATTAAGTGATTGATCAACCTTGATACTTGTAAATTTTTATTATTAAGTTGGTTGATGAACAACACGATATTGTTATCTTTTTAACAAATACATAGATACATATGCACAAATATAAAAATGTTTGATAAACACAAGATAATAGCAAAATTGGCAAACAGAAAATGAAAGTCTTTTCATTAAAAATCTAGAATAAATTACAAGTTACATAAATGTACTAACTGTTACATTGAAAATCTATTCTATTGGTTTCTTTCCTTTATTTTTTGAAACAGGCTCCTCGCCAGCAGGAGGATCCTCTAGACAAAGAGGAGAATTAATGAAATTAACATCCCTGAGCATTCTGACATTCATCACAGAAGGTATATCCAAGAGATGCTCAGGACGAGACAATTCAACCTGAGAATGAAGGCTATAATCACCAAGGTACTTTGAAATCAAGCTACGAGGAATGGAACGAGCTGGGATCCATGCCATGTCCAATTTGAAAGGTGGTACAGGCAGGTCTAATAATGATGGAGCATGATAATCCCATAAATAATGCCCTTGCTCCAATTTTAACACACCCAGTGCGTTCAACCATCCTTGCTTGTAACCTTCATTGTTGGCATGTTCAATACGAGCATCCAGGTGAACAAGGGCTTCATTGTATCCTGCCATCCAGAATTCCCTTGGCTGTTTATGAAATTGGAAGGTTAATCTATCCAATTGTTCATGAAGGCTTTTGGCAAAAAGATCCTTATTATGCAGAGCAGATTTCGTCGCTGTAAGTTGATCTTCCAAGGATAGATTCTTCTTGGACATTTCTGATAGGGCCCGATCTTTGACGTTTAACTGGAATGCTTGAGTTTCCAAAGTAGATTGGGTACGAGTCTCTTCAATATTGCGACTAAGAACTCTTGATCGGCTCCGAGAAGCGACTGGAGAGTTTTGCTCCTCGACAACATTTTGAGCAGCTCTTCCTCGCCCCCGAGAACCTCTTCCTCGTCCACGAGCAGTCCCAGAAACTGCAGATCTTCTTAAATCATCCAGTTCTTGCCTTAATTTGGCATTTTCGACCTCTAAGAAAGAGAAACCTTCATCAGTAACGGGCACTAGGGCAGTGGAAGATGATGCTGCAGATTCATATTGAGCCAACTTTTTCTGTAAAATGTTATTTTCTTGTTCCAGGATCTCGGCAATCTGCCTGCAAGCTTCAACTTCACCTTTTAGGGTTCTCTCCCTAATGTCATACCCAGCAATGATCTTCTTATGGCCTGTTTCTGAAGAGAGCTGCTGGTATCTATTTTCATAATCCTTATGCAACGAAGCCATTGATTCATTGTGTTGATTTTGAAGATCCTCTATGGAACCATGAAGCTCTTCAATCAAGTCATAGTAAGCGACATTGTTGGCCACTGCTCGGTCGAGTAAAGCTTTCAAGTACTGATAAGCTTCAATTGCCTGCTCTGAGGCACCATGGCCAAGGATATCAGCAATTTCTGATGTACTAAGGAATGTATGACCAGCCTTATAGTATTGGTGACATTGCTGCATCAGCTCGGTATCATGTGAAGAGATCAATTCCATTCTAGCAACAAACTAAGGACGAGAAAAAGACAACAATCAATAAATATAAATCATCAACAACAGAGATGAGCAAAGATGTATTTTATTAGATCATCAAAAGGTTACATTGTTCGATTACAAGAATTGAAAAAAGAAATGATACCGAACAACTTCACACCTTTTCCTTGTCCCCAAGACTTTCTCGGGAGGCTGGGACGAGGAGCTCGGTTGCTCGGTGGTATCAACGGGTTGATCAGCAGGAATCTTCTCAGCGGGAGGAGGCATAGAGGAAACGTCATCGACTACAGAGGGTTGAGAAGCAGAGACTGGGTCACCCATAGCCATAGAAGACTCATCTGAGGCAGGCTCATCTTCTTCTTCTTCCACAATTGGTGGAGGAGGACCAGTGAGATGTTGTTGGAATAGCTCAGAATTGTCTTGGACCTTCAGCTCTTGCAGAGCAGCTACCCAGCCATCGTGGAAGTATTTCAACTTCCCATATTGGACTTGGGATGTCATTGCAGCTATCCCTCTCTCCCATCCTTTCTCCCAACCAGCACTGAAATGTTTCTTGATTGCGACCTTTCTCCTCAACTTCTCAGAGGAGAGCTTCACCTCCAATTCCTCCTTTTTGACCTTGATATCTCGCAGGGTAGATAACTCTTCCTCTGCCTTTTTCAGCTGGCCATCATATTCCTGATGTTTGACCTCTAAACCTTTTACTTTCTCCTCCAAATTCTTGGAGGTTTCAGCCATTTTCACCTTCTCAGCTTCAGCCATAGCTAATTTCTTCTCCCAAACAGCTTTTTCGTCAACATACTGTTGACGAGATTCCTTTAAAGACTGGGTCAAACCCAACAGAGCATCCTCTACGCCTGACGAGGAGCTTGAAGCTTTAATAGCTTCATCCTTCTTCACAATATTATTAAAACAGTTCACCAACTGAGAGATGAGAAAAATAGCAAAGTCAATACAAAATGCAAGCTTTCAGAGAAAGAAAGAAAAATCAGAAGTATAAGAAATTTATTGAAGCAAGGTGACGAGCAGCTAAGGATGCCAGCATATCCCTAGGAATTCTCTCATCAATACCATGGACCTCGGGTACGACCGAGCTCATTGCAGAACTTGGAAGAGTGATGTTTGGAACATCAGTACCACCAGCAAGAAGGCAGGAGGCAGTTTCAGCCGGATTAATTGAGGATGATTTCCTCAATCTCTTCAACGGGCGATCAGAACCTTCAACCAAAGAGGTCTTGGTCGGAGAGATTGTAATTACATCTACAGGAGCATTTTTCTTGCTCGGAACCACTGGAGGCTTCTCGGTAGCCTTAGAAGACCCAGCATCCACTTTCTTAGTCCCCTCTGGGACATTGGTTTTGTTTTTCTTGGCCCCAGCAGCAGAAGTAACATCATCAAAGAGAGCAGGAGGAGCTCTTTTCTTACCCATCCTTTGACTTAAAGGAAGATGAGAATCTGAAGATGAACCTTCTGGAGTTGAAGCTGGTTCAACAGGGCGAGCAGTATAAGAGGTTGTGTAACTCTTATACTGTAGCAGATATGAGGCAGACCTGATGTGTTCGTCTGCAATATTCTTGTGCAAACCCCAGATAAGTTTTAGATGTTTGATATTAACCTCTGATTCTTTTGGAGTTCTTCTTTTGCTATCAACTGCAAATAAATACATAATGAGATATCAGTCATACATTTTGTCAAACATGATGAAAGCATAATTTCATAAATAAAATGAAAAATAAACCGAAAAATAAACCTATCCCATTGCCATATGGGGGACATCTGGGACCGTTGTATACTTCATTTCCAGCTAAAGGGGCATATTGCCAATTTTTTATAACTAACCCATGTTCAAAATAATCTCTATTTGAGTCAGGGAGGTTAACTACAAGGGCCCTATTTAAAAACCTAGTTTTTAAGTAATAAATATTATCTAGAGTGGCCCATTTATAGCAATACATAATCTCAGGGATCCCAATACGAGTCCCATGAGTTAGATTTAATTTGTGTACCCCATTAATTATTCTCCATGAATTGGGGGCTATTTTTGCAGGGACAAGATCGAAATACTGACAAAACTCAAGACACAATGGATTTGGTGGAAAGGAAAAACCACATTCAGCGATAAAAAGACTGGGGAACCAATGTCCCTCAGGCAATCGGAAGTAATCTAAAGGCTCAGAAAGAATCTCTAGATTTACCCACGAAGGAATGGAAAAATCAGAACGAAATTTTTCAACAGATTCTACAATATAAACCATATTGAATAAAAGAGATACAGAAGAAAGGAATAAGATCTTACAGGAAGAAAGGAGGATTGTTGACAACGAACGAAAACAAGGATGAACGCACAAGAGAGAAAGAGAGAATAGAAAGCTTGAATGCAGAAAATTGGAAAACGTAGAAGACGGTATGATTACCCAAGAAGTTTAAATACTTTGCATTGGGAAGCGGCGAAAGAAATGATTACCAAAAAGAAACTACTGAACTTCCGGCGGCGAAAAGGACAAAAACTGCACGAAGATCGAAACGTTTATAAAAATTCAAAAAAAGGGCGGAAGCTGCGAAATGAGAAAGAAATTTGAACACAATGTTCCTGAAACCCAGGAAAAGTCATTTAATATTGCCATATACCGAGAAAGAATGTTCCATACTCCTCAAAGTTCGAAATATGAAACATTGGGGGCTTCTGTTGATACCAAAATTAATATGCTGATGTGGACGAATAATACGAAGACACGTGGCACAATAGCAGCGAGGAAGTTCATTTCCCGACCAACCATGCTTTTTTTCGAGCAACGAGGATACACCGAGGAATTCTAGCACACCGAGGAACTCCAGCGCACCGAGGTACTCTGGCGCACCGAGGTACTCTAATGCTCCGAGGAACTCCTGATCACCGAGCAACTATGGCGGTCCGAGCTGCACCTCGGTCGTATCATTAATTGCCAGATAATCAACAGCTCAGATATTCATTTTGACGCGCACGCTACATTAAATGTATTACCCTTTCACATGTATACCATTTAATGTATCGAACCTTTCACGTACAGCCTCAAGGCTATAAATACCTTGTATCATCCTCATTCAAGGGGGACCGGAATTTCTTGAGAGAACTTGTAATCAAGAATTCTGCAAACACTCAGCAATAACATAACAGTGGACGTAGGCTTTATTCCTAGCCGAACCACTTTAAAAATCTCTGTCTTATTTATTTATCTGTGATTGAATAATTAGAGCAATCTAGTTTTTTACATCAACAGTATTCTTTCTTTTAACCTTTTTTGCAGGACTTCTACACTTGAGAGCCTAAAAACGCTTGAATTTTTCCGTTGCACATTGCTTTGTGGAATTTGCCGTCTTAAGCCTTTGTTGGGGGTAAGCATGTCTTATTCCAATCCTTTCGGTAATCATTATGATAATTCTCAAATGCTCCTATGACTTTTGGTCAATACTTAGAGTCCCAAAAAATTACAAATTCAAAAATGACTTTGGGCGAGTATTACAAAAGTCAAGCTTTAGAATGCGTATATTTTGAGGATGATGATAATGATTTTGGGCCTTTACCTTCTTATAATAGTAATTTTGAAACAAATTGCAGTAGTTTTCAAAACTCCTATAATAATGAGTTTAACTTTTTTGCCGATAATGATTTTAAAACTCCTCATTTTCAAGCATCCGCACCTCGGCCTATGACTTTCGACGAGGGATTTCTTATGCTTGAGAACGAGAGGTATGAAGAACGTTATCGAGAAGAGCATCACTGTTGGGAGCAAGACTTGGATTTATTATTCGAATTCGACGACGATTTCTCTTCCGAAACTTTTGAAGTCGAGGAATGTTTTGAACCAATTGAGGACTTTTTGCCTACTTTGGAACAAACCATTCGTCACTTGGCCCATCTTGTAATTGAGAATGAAAGCGAGGATGAATTGGATGTATTATCCAGTTGCAATGAGATGATTTCTTCTTTGGATCCCAAAGAAGAAAGTTTCATGGAAAATGATCCTATCTCCTTTGAAATATCAACTTTGAGTGATGATAACTCATCTCTTGAGTTTGAATTTCTTTCCTCCCCATTTTCATTCTCCATTATCACACCGTCACAAGTACCCGATGAATCGGTACCGAACTTTAAAACTTTAAAACCCTTTCACCGACGAGGAGTACTTGCTCGAGTTGCTTTCCATGAAGGCATCTTTGCCTCCGTGTGCGCCACCTCCCATTCTGCTTTCTAAATCTTTGGGAGAAAGTTCAGTTTTTTTTGTCCCCATGTGTATTTGTCGCCCCTCCTATCCAAATCCCTCATCCTCCCTCCCAAAGTTTTAATTGGGGATGGTTCACTTTCACTGCCTTACACATGTCTTTCGTCGTTTGAACGGAATTCCTATGTTCCGGGAGGCATGCATGAGAGGGAAGATCCACCATTGGTCTTCCAAAGTCAAAATGTTGTTTGGGTGGACCCTAAAAAATTCCTACTTTTAGTATATAGCTAATTAGCATTCCTATGTGTAGGTTGTATATACTAACTTCTTCATTTTTTTTATTTTCTTTTAAGTTAGTCTAGTGTAATTAGTTAATCTCTTTTTATATTTTTCCTATGATTGGTTCTAACTCCTTTGTAGGTTCAACGGACTTGAATTTGCGTAGACTATGCGCCCCGGCATACTTTTGTTAAGAAAAAATGAAAAAAAGTCACAAAAATATTTTTCTTCTTCTTTATTTTACACACACTCATTTTCATGCATTTGCATTTGGTTTTCTTTTTTTATTATTATTTTTATTTTACTTTTCATTTCTTTGTGAACATGCATGTGTGTCGCTCGTCGTATATATTTTTCATTTTTTGGTTACCATATGTCTATGTATGTCCATATTTTAGTCTAAGTCTATGATATTTTATTTTATTTTTATTTTTATTTTTTTTATTTTTTTTATTTTTATATACTTATACTTATATATATATATATATATATATTTTACATTTTTACCCCCATACTCCCTAAATTGCAATCCCCCCCCCCCCCCCCCCCCCCATTTTAAAAACTGGATGCAATAGGCGTTTTGCTACTTGATCGATCGATCGATGCCCAAGCGTCAATCGATCGATCGACCAGTTAAAGGCCGAGGCAGGTCAGTTTTTCCCCCTTTCTCCTCATTTCTATTTATCTCATCTCTTCCCAATTTCGAGCCCTAATTCCCCCACCACATTTCCCTCAAATTTCAACCCTTTTTCTACATTTTCAAGGTATAATCCTTCCTCTAAACTTATGTATTTGTAGATTTGGGTTGAAATATGTCATTATTACACTGTTTTATCAATTTTCTTGACATGTTTGGGTGTGTGTTGGTTGTGTCCATGTTTTGTTGTTCCAATTATCTTGTGAATATTGTTATATATCCATTCCTGAACACATTTTTGATATTGCATTGTGATTGTGTTCATGAATGGGGCAACATTGTTGGTTCAAGTGATTTTTTTCACCCTTGTCGCACATTGCGCACGCCAAATGTTCACTAAAATGCCCCAAATAGTTTTCAATCCATTTTTTTGGCGCACACTTTGGTGATTTTCACTCCTTGTTGCATTCCGACAAATTTTATCACAATGTGGAATTTTTTCCTCGGTTTTGCGCACGTGCACCCACCATTTTAACTCGTACACTAACTAACCATTAATTGTGCTTACACTTTTTTTTTATATTACTTAATTATTGTTTTGTAGGTTGAAATGACAAATCTAAAAAAATACAAGTTCATTAGGTGTGTGCCCAACGAGGGCTTCGAGGGGTTTCGTTGCGAGCAGGAGCGAGACTGGTTTCAGGCCTATTTTTAGACATCCGAGCGACCGCTGGGTTATCATTTTGCCCGGACCCTTGATCATATGCCACAGGAGGCGCGGGTTTTGTTGCGCCGACAGGGATGGGAGCCCTTTCTCGCTACCAATGGGCGCGTTAATGAAGAGCTTGTCCGTATGTTTTATGCGACATTGGTAGAGGTGAGGGGGCACGGGCCTACTACATATGAGGCCATGGTCCGTGGAGTTCGGATACCGCTCCGCCGTGCAGATTTGGTGGCTTTTATGGGTGTGCCAGACCCTGTGGATCCTATTAGCTTTTTGGATGGGGATATGTTTGGCCGTGCGACGTTGATTGATGCCCTTGCGCGGGGCGAGGAATGGAAGAAAGGTGCATTCCGTTCGACTGCAATGGCGGATTTACCGAGACTTCTCCACTACATCAACGTCCACTCATTCATGGTGACGAGAAACAGGTCAGAGGTTCGTCACAAGCACGTAGCATTCATCTACACTATGCTTCATGATTTGGGCGATATCAGTTTGCCCAACATATTTTTGGAGACGATGTTGGCGACATCCAAGGAGATCGCCTGGAGGTATTCCCTTCCTTTTCCTGCCCTCATCACGAGGATCTGCACTTCTCACGGTTGCCCAGAGTATGATGCTGATCGCAAGCGTGAGCCACTAGGTCTTCTCACAAAAGAAAACATTTCGAAGATGTTGACTCACGCCTGGGGGGATCCGGGGAACAAAAGATAGAGGGCAGAGGCGGCTGACATGGCAGAGGAGGAGGCTGATATTAGAGGTATGAAGCAGGGTGAGGGTTCTCATGTGCCATGCACAGATTTAGAAGCCCATTTTGAGGCATTTCAGGCAGTGTAGAACCAGCGCTGGGAGGAGACCCAGCTCAAGTGGGTTACATGGGAGTCCCGCCTGGACCAGCAGCAGTTAGAGCTGAGACAGCAGCAGGCCGAGCAACGACAGGAGTGGGCCGATCAGAGGCAGGTGAGAGCACAATAGATACACGAGTAACGAATGATGCAGGCAATGATGAGAGACCTTTACTTGCAGAGGCATGATTCGGACACAGCGATACCTCCTCATTTTCAGGATCCTTCTAATCCTAGTGTTTTCGACCACTAGGCTACCTGCTGTTTTGGGTCATTTTTGCATTTCTGGGACGGATATTATGTTGTATTTTTTATTTTTATTTTTATCTCTTTCTTTTTAATAGTTGTAATGTATTAAGTTGTTTTGTACGGAACTTATGAAATAAGCAATGAGAATGTAGTTTAAGGTTGTTTATTGGATTTTGATGTGTGTGACCTTCCATTTTATAAAATCAAAATGTTCACCATCAATTTATCTAGTATTTGCACTTCAGCCCCTTTATATTATTGTGACTTGTGACATAGATTCTTTTAACTTATTACATCGGTACATATTCTTCGTATGCTCTGTACTAACTGTTTTGCAGATTCATTTGGACTTGTACTTATGGAGATCGCTCCAAATTTGGGTAATATCATTCTTTTTCTATCTTTGTGTTGTGTTCTTTAATGGACGCATTGGGGACAATGCAACATTTAAGTTAGGGGGTGTGGGATATTCTATCCATTTCATTGTTTAATCCTTGAATTTGACTACAATTTAGTTACAAATCATGTTTTTGTTAAAAATTTTAAAAATATTTTCTTTCTTTTTTCTCCTTTGTTGGGCATTTTGCCCTTGTTTGCGATGACAAATTTCAATAATTGCCCGATCCATTAGACAATTCAACGATGCATGTTCTCTATTTTAGAAGTTATTAGACTTTAGTCCTCAAATCATTAATATAATGAATAACTTCATGAATTAAACTTTATCCCGTGAGCACATGCGCTTTCTTGTTATATTGGTTTGGTTTAAGATTTTTATAACTCGGTAATCTTTTGTTGCATTGTATACTTACACCGAGTGAGATTAGAGACTTATCTTCATTTGTGAGTGTATACACTATTCTTTCCTCTTTGAAAACGTTACAGTTGTTGGTAATCTCTTTTTTCTTTTATTGATCGTTCATTAATTGAGTTCATATATGAAGTGTATTACTTGAGCATGATTTTCATATATTATTTTGACTCGAGAATTGTGTAAACTTTATGAAATTATCATAGGCCATCTTTGTGTATCACCCATATGACCTTGACCTCACCTTTTATATGTTCCCTAGTCAATCCACTTGAGCCTAAATACTAGCCTTTCATTTAATTACCCAAAATCCCATAACCAACTCCAAATTGGAGTTTCACACCATACATATTACCTTACATACCCTTGTTTGGATTGTTACTTGGGATTGAATGATATTGTTGTTTTGTGGTTGCAATTTGAGCATGAAAAGAGTGAGAAAAGAAGAAAATGTAGAGAAAAAGAGAAAGTGAAAACAAAAGAAAAAGGTGAGAAAAAGAAGAAAAGAAAAAGAAAGAGAAATTTGTTTATATTGTCTATAGTGATTCAATAATCCTTGTTACTCTCTCGATTGTTATATCTAATGCTCGTTTGGAAATCATTTGTCCAATTTTGAAATTGCCCACTTTTTCTCATTATCCCGAGTTTCATCCCCAAACACCTTTGAATCCTTATATACATCCCTTTCATTTCGTACCCTAGCCTAGCCTACATTACAACCCTATTAAAGTCCTATGTGATCTTAAGTAGATGTAATTCAAAAGTTGAAATAGTTTTGATAATCTGTGAAAATGCATTTCACCTCCTTTAATGAGCGGTATCTTTCACTGAGATTACAGTGTTTATTTTCTATATAGCGTTCTTCTTTTGTGACATGTGTTCGGCCTAGTTTCCCTTTACATTTACTCTTTATGCCTGCATGTCCCGTGTGTTACCTCCCTGTTTCAAGTGAATTCATTTGATGAGTGTAATGCCCGTGAGGATTGACTTTTATGCATGCTTTGATGTTTAGTATCCGATTTATTTAAGTTTTTACCAAATCATATTTTGCGTGTGTCACTCCCCTCCCACATTTTAAAGTTTCAATTCGTTGAGGTGCATTCGATAATGTTAATAACTACGGACTTTTCACGTGAATTCGTTTGCTATGCTAATAACATGTTGAAATCTTGTTCGTATTGTTGAGTTTGTCGCATGTGATTGGGCATATTTTGAGGAAACTTTATGATGTTTGTGAGTATCATCCCTGAAAACCCTCACGAGACGACACTCGTCCACTAGGGTAACCTAGGGGTTTAACGGCTTATTGCATATGCTAAATGCAATCGAATCGCCCGCGAAAGTGGCCTTTTGCTTTTATACCATATTTTTGTACTATCTCCTATTTTTGGTTTACTTGTTGTTCTTATTGCATCATATTTCATTGCTAGCGACTAGCAATGTGTAAGTTAGGGGGTGTGATAATACGCAAATATTGCGTATTTCATCTCTCGAACCTACGCATTTTAGCCCCCTCGGGTGCCTTAATCTCTATATTTAAGCCCGTTAACCAGACAACCTCGGTTTATATTTTTAACATACTATATGAGGTATAATTGGGCTTTTGTAGGTATTTAGGTACTAAGAATGGAGTTCGGACGCATTCCGGTCAAGCTTCGTACGCAATCGCACGTTCAAGGGCAATTCGGTCAATTCACAGTTTGGACACCTGGACCGACATCTCACGAAAGTTATAGCCCTCCTCGCAAGCTTCACGTGGCCGTGAACGGTGCGCAATTCAGATACCTAACGAAGAAGTTACGGCGCTTTTGGCGGAAAGGAATACCAAATACACCAAAACAGGAGGAAAGGAATTTATGCCCTGCTTGATCGATCGATCGATCAGAAGGATCGATCGATCGATCCTTCAGATTTTTGCCACGATTTCAACCACCGATCGATCGACCAAAGGGGTCGATCGATCGATCCCCTGCTTTTTTCAGATATTTTCCTTTTCTTTTCTTTCTTCTTTTCTTTTGTCCCAACTTACTATATAAGGGATTTTTGTGTAAATATCATATATATTCACTTTTAATTAGTTTAGCCTAGGGTTTGTGGGTTTTGAGATCTTGGCTTCATTTCTCTTTTGGTTGACAACCATATGGGTTGTGTATGTTGAACTTTCCATCTCATTCTCCATTAATATAAGTTGTTCTTGTTGATTTCTTGATTTGTATATTAATTTCCATGCTTTGTTAATTAGTTTAATTGCTTTATTTATTGCTTTCCTAGTTTAATTAGTTGTAATCTAGTTTAATCATTATGTGCCCTTAGATAATTAGGGTCGGGATGTCGTTCCGCCATTAATGGGCCTCGAGCTCCGAAAATTAGGTTTTGTGCATAATTACGTTTAATTGAACCCGCGCGTATTAAAGTCGGATTATTACGCGTTTAACTTTCTTTGTCATGCAACGTTAGTGTTTATAGCGACAATACGAGTTTAATCCGCGTGCGACCATTTTTCGTTAAATGTTTAATCTCGCAACTTTGGATTGAATTCCTTATTGTGTGATGTTTATTTTTAATTGATAATGCTCGATTAAATTTATCTCGAGTCGGAATTCTGACTAATAGTTGTTTCGAGCCGTATGGTTGGATGATATCCCGATCCTCGCTTTTACTTTATTTAGACTTAACTTCTCTCTTTTCCTTTATTTCCTAGCATACATCACCTTTTACACTTTTATTCCTTTGTTAATAATCCGTTACGATCTATCGAACATTCTCTGTGGATTCGATACCCGACTTACCGCTATACTCACCCGTTGAGTGCAGTCGTAATTTAGGTCTTTGTATTAATGCGGTGAAACGAATTCAATGATTAGCATTTTGACGCGACGCTACCTTTCACCCATAATCAGCAGACTCAAACACGTTATGCCTACGTGCATATGCAACTACATTGTATACATATATATACATATACTTAATGCATGAACCGTTTTACTTCCGAAAACCTTATTTATCCATATTAATTTACTTTAATCTTATAAAAGACTTCCTTTTTCTCATCTTTGCATTTATCGCTTTATTTAACACACACGGTTTAATACTTGAAACCACTACATTTGATTTAACCGGAACCATTTCTTTACCGAAATCACCCTTTTTATTTTATCCAACATATATTAGTATTTTTGCTGAAACCCACCCTTTATCCAACACATGCGAACAACGTGTTAGAAAATACACGCGAACAACGTGTTAGAAAATACTTATTTAATCTTTGAGAACCTTTTACAAGACATTCTTGTGTTAATTATGGTTTTAACCTCTTAGGTTGCTTAATCATCCATTTACCCACTTACTTTACCTTTTTCTTTACCTTATGGACATTAATCAATTACACATTTACTTGTCCATTTTAACCTTTATCAGAACATTTATTAATTCATTCAAGTTATGTTGTATTAACACATTTCACCACACAACCCATTTCTTGTCATGTTTCTTTATCTTTTCTCAGAATCTTTCGAATACCGCATACTTTAACGGGCTCCACATCGCCGGCTATGCGCACATATGCTTTGTCCAGTTATTTTGGGCCTTTCACCCCAAGGCTCCGGACCCTCCTTAATTATCCTGGTATCATCCAGATTCCTTTTTAATGTGTTTTAATATTTTACAAATGTTCGCATTACTCCACTTTTCGTTTTTACCCGACCGAAGCCAAAACCTGGGGTTACACCCCAACTTGTATTACACTTTAAAATTTTACCATTTTATGTCCTTTATACTTTAACCTTGATTTTATTCCAAAATCATATTCACTTAGGACTACTTTGTGTAACACCTTTTTCAATATTTTTATTTCATGAAAATGTTCCACTTTAAGTAAAATTACCATTTCACCCATTTATTTTCAAAATCACCTTTTACTCCAGTTCCACAAGTATTAATTTCTTACAAAACACTATTAAGTTACCTACCCTTACTTCTTCAGTGTTTTAACACCTTAACACCCTTGTAACCTTGGAGTAATGTTCTTGTTAATTGAAAATACCTTTACCTCATTAATCCATATTCTCTTTCATAAGTGTTAATCTTTTATAACATTACTAAGTTATACACACTAACTTTTTCACGTTTACCCATTAGCACTTATTCAATACCTTTATTAACAATTTCCCAAACCACACATTTCTTTACGTTATTTATTCAAGAAATTCATTTATACTTAAGACAACTTTTATAAGTAAATACCATTTCTTTTATTTTACATGTAGTTTTACAACTTTGTACTTATCATACCTTTAACCCCTTTGTCACACACTTTAAAGACAATAATTCCTACTTTTCTTACTTCATGTTTAAACCCAACAAAATATTCTTTAAATTTATCGATACACTCAGTACCAAAATACTACAAGTTTATATGCATGAGAAGATAGACTTTAAACCTTAAAATCCTAATGAATGGGTTAATCACATTTTTATTCTAGAAATTCATCATACTTGTAAAAATATATTTTCAAAGCATAAAAAGACATTTATTTTCTTCAAACTCAGCAAATATCTATATTTTTTTTATAAAATCTTCATTTTTGCAAGAAACATTATTTCACAAATATTCACCAAAATAAATCATTTTTTTCAAATATTTTATTTCATAAAAGGTTTAACATCAATCTTTCTAGAAAATACACCATTTTCATAAAATACCAACTTTTATACTTCAAAGCTTTGAAATATTATTCTCTATTTTCAACAAAATATCATTTTTTTAACATTTTTATTTCATAAAAATATTTCTTATTTACTGGGCATGATTTCATCATCTAATCATAAGCATACTACCCATGTGATCTAGCTACAAGACTACACATAATGCAAAATAGATTCTTAATACCAAAAAATAGATTTATCCACCTCTAGTAGCTCCAATGGTGGTAGAAATGTTAGTGTAGGAGGAGTAACCCCCACCTCCAAAGATGGCCTCAGGGTTTACCAAATACATCCTCCAAAATGCTCCAAAATGTGCTCCTTCCAAGCTTCCAAGCAAGACCCACTTCAAACTCAGCGGAAGCCCTCATCATCTTCTCTAAAAATCCCCCAATACTCCTCCAAAATTCGTAGCTCTACATCAACAATGGTGGAAATGGGTATTGTAGGATTGAATATAATGGAATACTAGATATAATGATGGTGGAAATGTGGTGTAATGGTGGAGTGATAGTGGTTTGTGGTGGGAGGAGGTGGAAGATCACCCACCTCTCTCTCTCTTCTTCTATTTCCCCCCTACAACCAAAGCCTAAATTCCCGTTTTACCCAATCTGGTCTTGACATCCCACCAAATCAAAGGACAGAAATGTGATAGCGCATAAAGGCAAACTGAGTAAAAAATTTAGATTTACGTCGTTCGAACGATTTCGGCTTGTAGCTCGAACGACTTCTCCATCTCACTCGAAGTTTGGTTCATGCGACCCTTCGTGCGACCTACCACTATAAAGTAGTGGCATGTCGCTTGAAGCCCTGCTTTTCGCAACATCCACCTCACTTCTAACAACACAGGGATGTCGTTAAAATGATCCCTTATAGTCGTTTGAACGACCCTTATTCTATAATTTTATTCATCCAATTTTTGACCGACAATTTTCTCATAATCATCTTTAACTCCTCTTTAGAATGATTCATATATAATTTCATTGAATTGTTGTAACAGGGTATTACATGAGCTATGACATGGGGTCAATACTAAGCTTGCTGTCATTCGCCAGGGAAGATCATCCATATCGCTCAACCTCCGTTGATAGCACTAGAGTGGTATGCTCATATAACTATATCATGCACACATTAATTATATATATATATATATATATATATATATTCACAAAATTGGAATAACCGTGCCTATGTCACTCGTGGCACTAACCCATAATCCTCGAGTCAAAACTCGACTCCCAAATGCATAAGTAGTCACTTACTTAATTAATTCACACGTATTGTTATTATTCTGTACACTAAGCTATTCTTCTCTAGACCGTAGCCTAACCCTTTCTGAAATCCCGACCCATTTTCATAAATAATAGCCCGAGTGTTATTCACCCTAAAACACCCGTACATTCATACCCGAATTTGATTTTCGACTCAAGATTTTGGTCTAGGACACCTTTTCGTAGAAAATTCACAGCTAATTAAAAAAATAAAAAAAATACGAGACTCGTAGCCACACATTCGTATAAAAAATATCTAGCTTCATGACCTAGGCGAAGCAAGGGAAGCCTGGTCGAATCGGTTCTCTCCTGGAACTCCGTAAAATCGAACCAGCTATGATTTTAACACGAGTTTCTCAAAATTCCACCCCCAAAATCGGTCCAAACTTCATCCCAAAGATGTATAATCTCATCCCATAAATTCCTAACATTAACATATATATTTTATTTTCTCAAATCATCAAAAACTAAATTTAATAATGGGATTTACATCATTCTTTTTACAACATAAATTATTTCATAACTTTTAATAAAATTCCTAAATTCACCATCAAGATTTCTTCTTTTCGATCTAAGTTCGTGTCTTTCCATTTAAGATCAATATATACCGTTCTCATTCTTAGTTTTCTCTAAAAAGAACTAATTTTCTTGTAGGATTTTCATCTAACTAAGATCACAAGAACATCACAATATTCATTTTTCAAAAATTCCCCTTTTCCATATAAATCCCACCCCCGAAATTTGTTTCTTTGTCTACCAAATTTTGATATGAACCATGAACTTAACAAAACACATGGAAAGTTTAAACACTTTCTTTGAATGATAAATGGATGCAAATCTTCTTCTTTGTAGGGTTGAATCAAGCCAAAAACTCCAAAGAATTGCCTCCAATTAGCCTCCCCTGGGATTCCCTTGTGTTTTCTCCCCCTTTTCTCACTAATTAATACCTCAATTATTTTTATCTGTGTGGCTGAATCCCAACCCTTAACCTATTATTTAAATCCATAATCCCAAAATTAGGTTAACGCTATAGTGTAAAATGACATGTGAGCCCCAAAGTGGGTCCCAAATAGTCTAACAAGCCCCCGGTAACCAATTGCAACTCCCGGGTACCTAATTCTAACTATTTTGACCCATCCAGGATCATTCGTGCACTCAAAATCACCGTATGAGTAACCTATCATCAATTTACTACCTTATTCCCAACACGACCCCACACACGTGTCCCGAATTAGATCTTGTTGATCCGTCGCTTTTACCCATTTACTATATAATATAAAATAATACAATTTTATTTACTTATCATAGAAGTAAATAAAATATCACATAAATATTAACCCATTTCTCATTAATTAATAAATATCTACATTCACTTTATTTCTCAAATTAATTAAATTATTGTGACACGTGTAATTTAGACATTCTCAGAAATACGGGATGTTACAATAGCCCTTTCATCTCAGAATGGTAAAATGAGAACTCGCTTGCATGCACATTAGATATCTTAATTTATCGATAAACAACAGTTGTGGTAGAATCATCTTTACTTAGCGTGGTATCGACGTGCGCAATATGGTAATATAACTTCAGTTTTGATAAAAATGGATTTAACTCTTCGCTCACTTCGTACAAACATCGATGTTAAAGAATATGGTTCCAAATTCTAATAATATTCGAGCATTATGGTTTTCCCGAAATAAATCAACACTAATTTTGGCATGTAACTCAAGTGAGGAAACATTACACATCATATCGCAAACATCGTAATGATAACAATATTCATTATCGAGTATGCACATCTGAGGGAAAATATTATCAGTAGTCACATCACTTCACACTTAATGCAAACGGATCGTATACCCATAGGTGACCCTAAGATTTGGTTTAGGGCATTACACTATCTAACTTCTGCTGTGACCAGTGTTTATTCAACGAATATGTAATAAGGGAGGGAGCATAATATTTTCAATAATTAGAAAACCCAAATCATTAATCCCACGTTGAGTTGCATGCGCTAATGACACATCAAGTAAGTTATCGTGTTGTCGGTCGAAGAATCTCCTCAACATTGTGAATAAGGCGACTTCGAGTGAAAAAGAAGAGAAAAAACTAGAAAGAAGTTTGGGCAGCTGATGAAATGCCAACCAAACTCGCTGAGGTGGTATATGAATGAATAATTTCCATAGCATTCTAGTTGATATGTGAACCAAATTGTCGCTACATTTGATTGGTGAAAAAATGTGATTTGGGTTGAATGTCTTGGGATCAATTGATGTTTTTGAAGGGACCAAAATAACATTTAAACAAGGTTTAATAATACTTAGGCTCCCTGAACTTTGACCCCCTTATACTTTACCACTTTAACTTTCAATTTCTTTAGATAAACTCCAAACTTTGAAAACGATTACAAATAGCCCCAAACGATAACATCGTCAAGTTTTTGACAGGAAATGAAACGTGGAAACCATTTTGACTTTTGTCAAAGGGCTTTTTAGGTATTTTACTCTTTTTAATTTTTTTAATGGTACTCTTTCTTTCTCACTCTCTTATTTCTCTTATCTCTTTCATCTCTACATTTCTCTATTCTCTCTTTAGTTCAAGACTCATCTTCCTTTCCCCCAACTCTCTCTCTCTCTCTCTCACACACACACAAGAACACGAACATACACATAAAATACTGAATCGGGGCTGAATCTGGGGGGTGAGGGTGGACTGGGTGGGGGCAGGGGTGGGGCTGGGACTGGGGCTAGGATGGGGCAGAGGTGGAGGCGGAGGCAGCGGGGTGAGGGCTGAGGGACGGGGTGGTGGTGGTGGGGAGATGGGGGGGGGGGGGGGCTGGGTTATAGTGGCATGGGGTTGGGGGTTTGGGTGATTTTTTTTGTTTATTCTTTTTTTTTTAAATTTGATGATAGTTTATTTATCTATTAGAAAATATTTTTTATCTACGATTCTTTTTTCTTTCTTTCTGGAAATCATTTTTATTTGGTAGAATTTTTTTTAGGATAAAACAAATTTATTTTATTTATTTATGAAAATTCTTTACTTTTTTTTGGATTTTTTATTTCTGGAAATATTTTTCTGTTTTTATTTTTGTAGTTTTTTAGAGTTTTATTCAATATTCACCAAACTATTAAAATGTTTTTTCAATAATTTTTTCAGATTTTTTTTATAATTTCAAAACCATAAACATTTCTTTGGATTTTTTTGCTGGAAATTGTTTTATGTTATAATTTGTTAATTGATTAAATTTTTAATAGGGTCGCTTTATTTAATTAGAAATCTATTTTTTTCTATTGGATTTTTTTATTAGAAATCTCTTCTTTACCTATTAGAAATATTTTTTTTATTAGAAATCTATTTTTTAATAGGAAATATCTTTTTTATAATTAAAAACTTATTTTTGTTATTTTTTATATTGTTTCCTAATTTTTTAAAGTTATTTCGGTAATTTTCAGAATTTTAATTAATATTTTTATAATTTTCCAAATTTAAAGTGATTTTTAATAAAATTATGTATTTGTTTTTGCCATTTCATACTTTTATTTTTTTTCCTGATTTCTATATATATTTTTACACTTTTCTATATTTTAAAATATCTTTTTGCATTTCAATGTATTTTCAATAATTATTAGTATTTTTAAGTATATTTTTGAATTATTTTTTTTTAGAATTTTTGAGATTAATTTTTTTGTTTGTAATTTTCAGAATTTTTAAAAATTTATGTAAATTTTTTTCTTGGATATTTGACATTTTAAAATATTTTTTAGTATTTTATTAATTTTAAATATTTTTCTATTATTTGTAGATTTTATTTAAATAAAATTATGTTAGGATAAAAATGTCCGCACTTTCATTCATGTGCCACGCACATACATAACTTTTTCCCATAAAAAACTAACGATGTTTGACAATAGAGGGTTACTTGTATCTGTTTTCAAATTTCGAAAGGTTCAGTTCCGAAATTGAAAATTAAAATGATAAAGTGTAAAGGTCAAAGTTGAGAGGACATATTTATAATTATAGAGAATTAAGGTAAATGTCATATTTCTTCCTATATTTGAATTTGTAGAAAAATGCTTTTCAAAATTTTAAATCTAGTCCCTGTGGTACAATATCATTTACTTGTATAGTCCCTTTAGAGTTAAGAGTTCATTTTTTTGGTCCGCGTCAGCGGCACCATTTTTCACAATTTTTCTTGAATTTTTGATATTTTAAAATATTTTTTAGTATTTTGTTATTTTAAATATTTTTGCTATTATTTGTAAATTTTATTTAAATAAAATTATTTTAGGACGAAAATGCCCTCACTTTTAGTCATGTGCCACGTACATGCATAACTTTTTCCTCGGAGTTTGACAATAGAGGGTTACTTGTAACCGTTTTCAAATTTCGAAAGGTTAAGTGCAAAAATTGAAAATTAAAATAGTAAGTGTAGGGGGTCAAAGTTGAGAGGGCATATGTACAATTAACCCTTAAAGCAAAATACTCCAAATGGTGGTAGAGGTCCTTCCAATTCGGGTTAAAACTTGGTAACAATACAAAATGATCCGTTTCGTTTAGGTTAAACTCCACGGTGACCCATGACCCATGTTCAAACAGTACACTTTACATAGACTCGCACATGTTAAAATCACATAAGCCCACCCACCCCCAGTTTAAAACCACCATCACATTACAGAGGCCCGAGTGCACCTTTTTTGTGTCTTGAACAAAAAGAAAAGCTCAGTCTCTTGAAGAGAGAAGAGTGTGAAAATGTTCAGAAATCAATACGACACAGATGTGACCACATGGAGTCCGGCAGGGCGGCTATTTCAAGTCGAATACGCTATGGAGGCGGTTAAGCAAGGGTCGGCCGCAATAGGTCTCCGATCGAAAACTCACGTGGTTCTGGCCTGCGTCAACAAAGCCAACTCCGAACTATCTTCTCACCAGAAGAAGATCTTCAAGGTCGATGATCACATCGGCGTCGCCATCGCCGGTCTCACCGCCGACGGCCGTGTCCTCTCCCGTTACATGAGATCCGAGTGCATTAACTACACCTACTCCTACGAGTCTCCTCTACCTGTCGGCCGCCTCGTCGTTCAGCTCGCCGATAAGGCTCAGGTTCTACTTTTTATCTCTATTCTCTTTCATTTCTATTTTCATCACTAATATTCAACTTTACAAACCCTACTTTCTAGGTTTAGGGTCTTTGTTTAAAGGAAAGATTTGTTACGGCTCAATTTGGGCTAATAATTGTCCTAATGCTACAAGGATGTGTGTGTGTGTGTGTGGGGGGAGGGGGGGATATTTATATTAGATGTCAATTTAGCATATTTATTGACCAAGTTTAAAAGTGCGTCGTGGATTGAAATATTAAAATAATAAATAAGGCCCTGGTTTATTGTCACAAAATTGTAAATTGAATCATTAATAAATTGCCCCATTTACAAATTGACTCATTAATTGTGTTTGGTTTCATTAATAAAATGATTCATTAATTGTCCTATTTTAACTCATGTGCAAAATTTGAAATTGGATCATTTCACAAAACATGTGAAATGAATCCATTTGAAATAGGAGTCACATTAAGTGCATGTCCCTTCTCCCTCTCCCCCTTCCTCTTCCCCTCCCCCTCTCCCTCTCTCTTTCCCTCCCCCTCTCTCTCTTAATTTATTTTTATATTTTTTTCATAGAACCTTAACATCAATTTCAAATTACCAAACATTGTGTAAAATTGAATTTAACTCATTTAAAATTCACAATGAAACAATTTACATAATCAAACAATTTGCGCAACCAAACTGGGCCTAAGTAGTTACACTGATCTTGTAGTTTTTAATGTTTTAACCAATCACGTGAGAGAGTTACCAAGACTCAGTTTTAATGGATTCAAGTTTCTATGGTATCTTGATAGTGAAGTTATAACAAGATGAGAACTTTATTAACCAACAAAGTAACGAGCAATCATCATTTATGATTTAACATACAGATTACTCCCTCCGACCCAAATAATAGTCCTACTTTCCTTTTTTGGACGTTCTAAATTAATATTCCACTTTTCTTTTTTTTGGACGTAACAATGGAACAAATTTCACAATAGTGCACACGCATTCATTCAGCAATGTATCCTTAAAAGCCGTTATCTCATATAGCGACTATTAATTTGGGACAGAGGTAGTATTAACTGTTGCAGTTGATTCTTGAATTATTCAATTGCAAGCACACCGTTTTGATTAGTCCTATTGACAACTCCTATAACATGGTACTCCACGTTTTGCTTTAGAATTATAAACTAATTGTATCATTCAGGTGGAAACATGCAATTCTGAGATATCCTAAAATAGCACTAACCATTCCTCAAGGGTCTGAGTCATCAGATAGATATGGCTTAGGAACCGAGTTTAATTGTACATCTTCACTATTGAGAACCATTTGCAGTCGTATGCACTACAAATTTGTAATTTCATACCTTTTTGGACATGCACAATGGGCAATTTGGCATGGAATCTCATTTCGAAAAAGTTCTATCAATCTGAGCAGTGGTAAAAGAGGAAGCTTGTTCATATTGTAATAGTATAAGTTGTCGAAGTTCACAAAAATAAATTGTTCTCTTCGTGCATCAAATTGAAAGGAAAGGAAGCATATGTAAGTTCTTTGTAACTGGATCAGTAAATTATATTTCTTAATCTTCATGCCCAATTTATTTAGCTAAAGAATCACCCAACATGACAAGAACATAATTCTGTTTTGCTGCTTTCTCCGCAGTAATATTAGGATCTTTGTAGAGCACATTTTCCAAAGGTCCTCGATTAAAAAATCGGCAAGGTAGAAAATAGTGGTGCTTTTTCCTTAGCGTAAAGGTCCGTAAGCTTATCAACATGCCACACATTTGTTGGTATCATTTAAGGGAAATCAAAGGCTATCGTGTTCTTGTCCCTTATTTCTTCTTTCTATCTTGTTTATTCTTTAGCTTTCTCTACATTATAATGAGTGGGCATCTGTTCTTGGTTCTTCCACCACCTTTTTTGGTACCTAGATCTTTTCTTCCTTAAGTTGTCAAATTCTCTTGGCTTCTTGCTCTTGTTTCTTGGCTTCGTTGTTTGCATCCTACAGCGAAAATAACATTAAAAATACTCACGATCCATAGGTTTGTGCTCTATTCGCATAGTATTTCTTTAACTTTCTGTCACATCCTTTGTATGCTCTATAATTTCTAATGTTATTGATGTATGTGGGGAGGTGGTGAAGAATATTTTAAATTGTAATGTTTACTTTATTTTATTGTTTGTAAAATAAGGTAATACTCCTATAATTTTTTTTCTCATAAGTTGGTGATACTTTATTAATTAGTAATAACTAGTAACATTTTACCTATATATAATTAATGGAATGTGAAAGGCTCCCAATGAGGTCATGGCTTATGTCACTACTTGATTGATGTTAGTTATGATATCACTAGGTTATAATACATTCCCATGGTAGCTGAAATATCTTAGAATTACTCCCATAGCCCTCTAGTATGATTACCGCCCCCCCTTTTATTAGCAAAGACATTCAATTACCACATATATACAGAATGAGAGTTTGAGTATTTCTTATTAATTAGTTGTTGCATTATTTATGCTTTTGCAATTCACATCAAATTTGGTATCACTTCCGATGTGGTAGTTGAGTCATGAATTCGACGGGGTACGATTGGAGTTGGACATTGCCACCACCATGGCTACCACCATTTTGACATACCTATCCCACCACTATCCACCATATTATCATCCTTCTACCACCTAAGATTACTTCGTAGCCCTCACCACCTTATTGCCACTCTAAACATATTTCTGTTGAGGTGTTCCTCAGGTTTAAAGTTGCCGTTTCGACTCCCAAGCTAAGTTGTTTGTCTTGTGTCAACCCTCATCGTCTATGTTGAAGGCTCATTTGGCTCCGTCTTTAATTCCACCTTACTGTCGTGTAAGGTTCCAAATGCCTAAACGGAGGGTCGAATGGAGGAGGCTTTTCCCTCAATCAAGTGAGATCATGTCTTCATGTTTTGCCCCTCCATTTAAAAATGGTAAGATCGAAGGCCAAGTGGATTATCCTATAGGCGACGGGAGCCTTATACCTCATTCCCCATTGTGGTCCTAACGCAGACTGAGAAAGTAGAGTTTGATGGAGTAAAGGGGAGCGAGTTCGCTGACGACAAAACAAAAGGGCGAGGTGTGTTCGAATACGAGTCGAGGGAAGCGAGGTAGATGGCAATTATAACGAGGTACCTATCACTGTTATTCCCATCGTCGAGTTCTGTGTGGATAATGGTGGGTGAAGTGGTTGGCGTGTCAATTTAAGGGTAGAGGTAACAACCCTTGTGCTCATGTAATATGCATTAAATCGATGGAGATTGGAGTTCCATTTGAAACCCAAATTTGTGAAAAGGATGTGAGCTTGTTGTTTGGGCCTGGAGTATTACTCCGTCTATGTTGAAGGCTCATTTGGCACTTCTTTAATTCCACCTTACGGTCGTGTAAGGTTCCAAATGCCTAAACGGAGGGTCGAATGGAGGAGGCTTTTCCCTCAATCAAGTGAGATCATGTCTTCATGTTTTGCCCCTCCATTTAAAAATGGTAAGATTGAAAGCCAAGTGGATTATCCTACAGGCGACGGGAGCCTTATACCTCATTCCCCATTGTAGCCCTAACGCAGACTGAGAAAGTAGAGTTTGATGGAGTAAAGGGGAGCGAGTTTGCCGACGACAAAACAAAAGGGCGAGGTGTGTTCGAATACGAGTCGAGGGAAGCGAGGTAGATGGCAATTATAACGAGGTACCTATCACTGTTATTCCCATCGACGAGTTCTGTGTGGATAATGGTGGGTGAAGTGGTTGGCGTGTCAATTTAAGGGTAGAGGTAACAACCCTTGTGCTCATGTAATATGCATCAAATCGATGGAGATTGGAGTTCCATTTGAAACCCAAATTTGTGAAGAGGATGTGAGCTTGTTGTTTGGTCCTATAGTATTATTGGAGTATTAGTGAAGAGTGCTATTAGGCATTTTAGGTCATGAAGGAGTGTTTTCTTGGAGTTTTGAAGGGGTTTGGGATTGTTTGGACATTAAAGGCCAACTCCTTGTGGTGGAGAAGATTGGACTACGTGGTTCAGAGGGAGAGTGAGTTTAAGATATACAATTTTGGGTATGGGAAATACACGATAAAACAATTTAATCGGGCTTTGTGTAATCTGAGCCGAAAAGTCATTAAAGCCTCACTTGCCCCTTAACAAATGTGAGTGTTGATTTTGTTAAGCTGGAAAATGATGGGTTTTTCCCAAATTTGAGCTTTTTGGGAAAATTAATTTTGGGCCCAGCAATTATGGAAAAATTAAGTTTTGGCCTTAATTGAAGAGAAGAAATTATTTCAAATTTTTATCTTGGCGGCACGGGCTTTTGCAATGTCCCTCATGCTCGAGGGCAAGTGTTTTTAAAGGAGGTGATGTATGGGGAGGTGGTGCAAACACGGAGTCAAGCCTATTCATTGCTCATAAAATAAGGATATACTCCTGTAAAGTACCGTAATTAGTTAATGATACTTTAGTAATAAGTAATAGCTAGTACATTAAAATGTAATAATTAAAATGTAAGTGGTTTCCAATTAGTTTATGTCTTATGTCACTACTGACATCACTAGGACCTAGAACATTTTGATAGTAGCTAAAATATGTTAGGAATATTCCGCTAGCCTTTTAATATAAATAGTGTACCCCATTTATTGAGAAAGTCATTCAATTTTCACATATTTTATAGAATGAGAATGAGCATTTAAGGACATAAAGGCATAGCCTAGTGGTCATGCCCATGTCTCCTAATTTGTAGGTCATGAGTTTAATCCCCTTCCCAACCTAATAAAGTTGATAGACTTAGACTACCCCCTTAAAAAAAGAGAACGAGAGTTTAGAGTATATTTTTTTTATCAATCAGTTGTCATTGTAGTGCTTTCGCAGTTCAACTTTTCACACTAGCATTAGGTGTCAATTTTGTGATAGGATATTTGCAAGGGAGAATATGTCACCATGTGTCGTCCCAACCTTGTTGATGCTCAAGAATGTGTTGATAGTTGGGCTATCAACAAGATTATGATCCAAGTATTGTTTTCTTCTTTCGAGTGGAGGATATGCTAGAACAACTCAATAAAGTACGACTCTTTTTGAAGATAGATTAGAGAGCGGATATCACTAGATTCAAATTTGATGCAACCCGAGGATGAGCGGAAGACCGCCTTCAAAACAGACATGTATGAATGAGTCATGCCGTGGGCAGTATAATGCTCTGTATACGTTTATGCTTGCAATGACACAGCTTCTCAAGCTTTTTTTTTTATTTGTTAAGTTTGTGGTCCTATATTTTGAAGGTATCTTGATTTACAGTTATTGAGAGAGTAGGAGCATGCTGCATGTGTTACGTAGTGTTTTGAGATCTTATGTATGCGTCAGAATTTTGGTTGAGTGATAAGGTGAGGAGGCATTGTAGCTTATCACGTCTAAGATGGCTTCAAACTCCATTTTGGCGCGCCTATATATTATCCATATCTTTAAGTTGTCATGTGATGCTTATAAGACGAGAATTGGCGTAGAGCAATAATAATTGGTCGGTAGCGAATTTCTCCAGCACCTAATTATTCCACGATTGGGGACCAGAATTACAATGGCACGTGACCTTCACATGTTCGGCACAGGCCCCCAAGTTTCTTGCGCTTCAAGTTAATGAAGAATTCAAGTTACAGAGGACTCCCGCGTATCCATCACTTGGAACGATTTAAACTGATAAAAGATAGGTCCGAACTTCTAGGGATAACTATTAACAGAGCTTAGGACTCTCCTAAGCTCCTCTATAAATGTAAACCCGCCCTTCATTGAAAGGGACACGTAATATTGTATCGTCGAGTACTAAAACTCCGCCGATCAGTTATCTGAGTTAATAAAAGAGCAAGTCTCAGACCTCGTGGACGTAGGTACATTGTCGAATCATGTATATTTTGCGTTGTGTTTTTGATCTTCTCCCTTGAATAATTCTCTTAATTTAACTTTTGTGCATTGGATACAAACTCAACTCAACAAAACCTTTTCTCAATTATTTGGGGTCGACTACGTGCATTGGATACAAACACTGTAATAAATTACCACTTACGATTGACGCCGTCTGTGGAAAGCAATATGAGTTCTTTACCACTAGTTAAATTCCTGGGATGTCTCACTCATCCAACCAATATCATATGAATGTAAATGACCAGAAGGGTCATCAACAACACAATTATGGAGACCCAAAGGGTCATTCCCTTGACCGTGGAGATTACAACTACCAGGAGGGTCACCAACTAATCCCTCCCTCTCAGATGGTTAGATCGAGATTATTGAGTACTACCAATCCTCAGATGCTCGTTATTGTCCTTAGGAGGATAAAATGGTGAACAATGATGAGATTGAATGATCCAACCAGATCTTAAGGTTCATTGACAACTATGAGAAGCGCCTTTGAGATGAAAGGGATCCCAACAGGCGCTCCAACGACGCGTAGAAAAGCCAGAGAAGGAAGCCCACAAAAAGAAGCGTAAGCATGGTTGCTGCTTACGGACTCCTAGCCTTCAGGCAAGCCGAGCTCGCAGTCAAGGAAGGAGTATTTAGTGACAGAATGAATGTTCTCCTCGCTAAAGGTCTCCTAAAGGGAGACCACATCTCGATGATCGGCGAGGAGATAAAGACTTTTGTGACTTTATCAGAAGGGAGGTAGAAAGATACCCAACCCATCAAAGGACTCGCACTACTAAGGAGCTCGTCAGAAGAGCGCTCGTTTGCCAGATGAAATCACCTTTTAGCGGATCTGTAGAAGAGTTTGAACCTTTTAAGAAGTTTGCTCCCCTAAGATTCAAGATCTATGACGGGAAGACTGATCCCGCCGATTACGTTCGGCAATATCGCCAGACGATAATGATGTAGTACACTAACGAAGGATTAATATGTCGGGTTGCCCTTATTTGCCATGGCAAATGGCAAATAAGTTGGCAAATGGGGTATTTGCCTACAATTTGGTGTGTTTGGTACAAAAGTTTGCCTACAAGTTATTTGCCAATGTACAACACCTCCTATGCATAAGGGGGGCAAATTTTGCTTACCTATTTGAGTGTGAAATATTTGCCAACAAATTTGCTAACTTCTTAAACACTTTTAATATTTTAAAAAACAATTTAAAAACTGTTTTAAATAATTAAAAAAAACATTTTGAATATTTAAAAACTGTTTTGTAATGTTTTAAAAACTGTTTTTAATATTATAAAAAATTGTTAAGAAAATGTTTTACAATTTTTTTTTTAAAATCATAATATAAAAATATTGTATAAACTGTTTTTAACATTTTTAAATACTATTTTGAATATATTATAAAAACTGTTTTAAAGTTTTAAAAAACAATTTTAAAAACTGTTTTAAATAGTTAAAAAAATTGTTTTGTAATGTTTTAAAAACTGTTTTTAAAACATTGTAAAAACTGTTTTGAATATAATATAAAAACAGTTTTAATGTTTTAAAAAACAGTTTAAAAACTATTATGAATATTTAAAAACAAAATTATTTTGTAATGTTTTAAAAACTGTTTTTAATATTATAAAAAAATGTTAAGAAAATGTTTTACAATTTTTTTAAAAAACGTAATATAAAAGTATTGTAAAAATTGTTTTTAACATTTTTAAAAACTGTTTTGAATAAAATATAAAAACAGTTTTAAAAAGCAATTTTAAAAATTATTTTAAATAGTTTAAAAAACTGTTGTGAATATTTAAAAATTGTTTTGTAATATTTAAAAACTGTTTTTAATATTATAAAAAATTGTTGAGAGAATGTTTTACAATTTTTAAAAAAAAAAATCGTAATATAAAAATATTGTAAAAACTGTTTTTAACATTGTTGAATATAATATAAAAACTGTTTTTAAATAAACTAATTGGATTGACTTAAATTTCGCCTAATGGTTGTTTGATAGCCTCATGTGAAAAAACTAGGTAAAATTGACTAGGCAAAATTTGCCGCCAAACGGACCCTAACTTCTTTCAAGCAACTGTCCGAGTCCTTCACGACCAGATTCATTATTAGCAGCACTTATGCCAAGCGCATGGATTCATTTCTGACGATGAAGAAAAAATCCCAAGAAACACTCTGTGAGTACGCCAGAGTGTATCGGGAGGTGTACAACGAGGTAGATGACTGCACTGAGCAAGTCGCGGCGACTTCTTTAAAAATCGGTCTGTCGAGCATATCCATGCTCTACCAATCCCTCATAAAGGTCGAAAATATTTGAGAAGGAAGGCGCGACGCAACCTGTGCGCGACGCAGCCTGTGCGCGACGAGAGACTAGACAACGTCCTGGATGATGACACGGGGCGTGAATTTGCGATCAAGATCGGATAACGTCTTGGACGAATGTTCGGGTCATGAATTCGCATGGCGTGTCAGACCGAAACCAAATCAAAGGGGCCCTTATGATGGAGGTTATGAAGCTCACAATCGTTATGGAAGTCTTCAAATCGACACGACCAAGCTCATTACGGGCAAACGCAGGCGATCTGAAGATATTGATTACACGAAACACATGGTTTTCATTGACGATGATTTGGTCGGAGTAAGGACTCCTCATCACGACATTCTTATCATCACTCTTAGAGTTGTTAACTGGGATGTGGCTAAGCTCTTGGTGGACCAGGGGAGCTCCTCGGAAGTCACGTACTTCAAGATATTCAATTAGTTGAACTTGTGTATAGAAGAACTGCGGGAAGCAACTGTTACTCTGGTCGGATCTGCAGAAAGGATGACCTTGCTCCTGAGAAAGGTAGTTCCTTCTTGTACGGACAGGAGGGATCTCTAAGCTTATTGAGTTCCTTGTGGTAGATATAAACTCCACGTATAACGCTATCCTTGGCAAACGGTGGTTGAACGCCATGATGGCTGTACCGTCCACCTACCACCAGAAAATAAAGTGCATAACTAATAAAGGAGTTATGGAGATACGGGGGAACCAAACCTTAGTTAAAAAATATTTCATACGACCTAAGTAGCAAGAGAAGGAAAAAGTCGTGGAGCCAGAGGAAGGCTCCATACCCTCTAAATAGCAGCAAAAGTATGGATGACTTGGTATCGAGGAAACCAGAGTTGCCCGTGTCGGTCGTGTTATGGAACCCCTGCAAGAGGTAGCATTTTATGACAATCACCCTGAAAAGAAGTTCCTGTTCGACAGTTCACTCATAGAAGAAGAGAAGAAATAGTTGGTTCTTTTCCTCAAAAGTAACCAAGACGTATTTGCCTAAAGGCCATATGACATGCTAGGAATAGATCCGAAAGTGATGTGTCAAAAGCTCCACGTGGATCCACTACATCCGTCAGGGACTCAAAAGGCGCGAACCCCCGAGAAAGCGAAGCTTGTCGAGGAGGAAGTGGGAAAACTTCTGGAGGCATAGTCTATAAAGAAAGTGCAATTTCGTATGTGTGGTTGTCCAACCCAATAGTCGTAAAGAAAAACAACGGGATGTGGAGAGTTTGCGTAGATTTCATTGACCTGAAATGCCTCATTCGGGGTACAATTGGGAAAGTTCCTTAGATACTTAGTCATTCAAAGATATAACGAGGCAAACCCTGACCAGATTGCGTAGATTTCATTGACCTTAAATGAGCTCCCTCGACGCCTACCATTAAATCCCTTTGTTCGCCCTCGATCAGGAAAAGACTTTCTTAATCACCACACTGGGGCTATATTACTACAGGGTGAACGTTGGGGCGTTTTACCTTGTGACGAAGATGTTCAAGGAGCATTTGGGAGACATGATGGAGGTGTATATAGACGACATACTTGTGTAAAGCAGGAGGATTGGGGATTACCTTGCAGACCTGTCAAAAACTTTTGAAGTCCTTCGTTACTAAAGGATGAAACTAAACGTGATGAAGTGCTCATTCGGGGTACAATTGGGAAAGTTCCTTAGATACTTAGTCATTTAAAGATATAACGAGGCAAACCCTGACCAGGTTGAAGTCATCAGGAAGGTGCAATCTCCCAGGACTGTGTGCGAGGTACGAAAATTGACTGACATGCTAGCCGCCCTAAACCACTTCATATCCAGGTCCTCAGAAAAGTGCCGACTTTTCTTTCAAGCACCAAGGAAAGAAAGGAAGGAAGTATGGAACGACGAATGCACTAGGACACTTGAAGAAATAAAGAACTATTTGAGGAAACCACCACTGCTGACCATTCCATACGATGGAGGCCCTTTGTACTTGTATTTGGCGGTGTACAATGGCGCTGTAAGTTCAACCTTGGTTTGTGAGAAGAATGGGGGTCGAGCTACAATTTATTATGCGAGTAAAACATTGCTTGATACTGAAAAAAGATACCTGCAATTAGAAAAGCTTTCATATGCGTTGGTGATAACCTCCAGGAAGTTGAAACACTACTTCGCGGTGTGCACTATTATTGTTCAAACCTCCTTCCCTTTGAAAGCAATGCTCAGGAATGCCGACCTATCTGGACGGATGTCCAAGTGGTCGGTTGAATTTGGAAGGTTTGATATCCAATTTTAGCCTAGAACCTCAATCAAAGGGCAAGTCATAACAGACTTCATCACTGAATTTTTCAGTGATTAAGAACCGATGGAGACTGGCAACGGAAGTAAAGAATCTGACCCACAGTCGATCGAAGAAGGTGCTAGATGGGGTACTATATGTTGATGTAGCCTCAAATTTCAAGGGAGCAGGAGTAGGGATAGTACTGGTATCTTCTCATGGGATTCGAAGCCTCCAACAATAAAGCTCAGTACGAAGTCTTGTTCGACAGATCACGAAAAGCACTCTTCCTAGGTGCCCGCCACCTTGAAGCCTTCTGTGACTCAAGGCTGATATCAAATCTAATATCAGGAGACTACATCGCTAGGGACGATTGCATGGCCGCATACCTTGAAGAAGCCCAACACTTGATCGCCCAATATGAGCATGTACAAGTGCAATAATTCCCAAGGGAGAATGCAGACGTACTAGCCGCACTCGCTTTAGCTGTCAAGGGGGATATGAAACGGACGATTTAAGTGGAATACCTCAACCAGCCCAGTATCAGAAAGGAAAATTCACCAAGCAAGTTAGTGTCATCAATAAGACTCGGAGTTGGATGGAGCCGATCATGCACTACCTAAAGAAGGATGCTTTGGCAGTTGATAAAAAGGACGCACAAAAAATACATGTAAAATCTGCTCGTTTCCACATAGCAACAGATTGGAAGCTTTATCGGCGCCCTTCAGGACCTTACCTCCAATGTGTTCACCCAGACGACATCGAGCAGATCCTCAACGAGCTTCATGAGGGGATATGTGAGAGCCACGCCGGGGGCATGTCGCTAGCGTATAGGGCAATGAAAGAGGGATACTGGTGGCCATATATGCAAAAGGATGCAGTTGCCTACGTTCGAAAATGCAAGAACTGTCAGCTCTTCTCGCCGTTGGTACACCAACCGACCAGTGATTTCAGGTCCTTCACAAGTCCTTGGTCATTTTCCAAGTGGGGGCTTGACATCGTCTGACCGTTGTCCTTCGCGTCTGGCAATAGGAAGTATATGTTGGTTGGTACATATTACTTCTCTTAATGGGTTGAAGGGGAACCTTTGGCAAACATTCGAGATATCAATACGACCAAATTCGTATGGAAGAACATCATAACATGGTTTGGCATCCCTCGGATTATCATCATAGATAACGGGACTTAGCTCGAATGTAACGCCCGACTCGGATTTATGGGTTACTTGTGTGTTAACCTGGCTGACCCGAACGTTAGGTGTTAAGTGTAATTAGACAACCTAAATAATGTTGCTAGTGCATCTGCATCTTTATTTAATTAGCATTGCACTTATGTAGCATGCGATTCCAATTTATATCAAGCTATGTGTGGGACCCGTGGGAAGCGTACTAGAATCCAAGCATACAGAGCTACTAACGTAAAATAAGAGAATACTTACCTGTATAACGTTCTCAAAGTACGAAATAGCGTACAATCTGCCGTAACAAAGGAGCTCTCAAAGTACGAAATTGCGCACAACCTGTCGTACCAAAGGAAGGGAATGTGCCGAATGTCCAGTGAGAAATTCAACAATACCGCATAGAATCGAACGACAGAAAAGAGACTCTATGACGTACTACCTATGTGCACATGCAAATACCGTATATACATATACATATACATATACATATACATATACATATACATATGCATGGACCCGTTTATTCAAAAACGTTACTTGAGTTGATTAAATCGTACTAATCTTATAAAAGACCCTCTTTTTGCCTTTTTACTTGACTGGACATGTATTTCCCGATTTAGCACACTCGGTTAGATACTTTAACAAAATAACATTTGTTTAGGGAAACACTTCATTTATCGAAATTTTCCATTTACTCACACCAAATCCAATTTAGTATTTTCCTTGAAAACCACCTTTCAACACACGCACACTCGGTGATAGAAAGTACTTGTTTTCCTTTTAAACACTGTTCACAACACACACGCGTGTTAATTATGGATTAAAACCCTCTTAGGTTGCTTAACTACCCATTACCCCCTCCACTTGTGTCATTAACTCATGCTTTACTTGGATTTGGTCATTTTCATGTTTCTTGTCCAAATTACCTTTTCAAGACGGGAACGTTTATCGATTCCATTTCACAAAGGTTGTCTTTTCTCAATTTTCTTAGCACAACCAATTTCTTTATTATGTTCCACTTTTACTCATTATTTTTTGCTCGGAATGCACCAATATTGCGTACTTTAATAGGCTCCACACCGTCGGTGACACCACCATATGCTCTGACAAGTGATTTTAGGTTCTTCACCTCAGGGCCCTTTTTAATTATTCCCGGTCACATCCGAGTCCCTTTAATATGTGTTTTAACACTTTTTCGTGTCCACATTATTCCACTTTTATCGGTCGAAGCCTAAACCCGGGGACTACTTCCCCACATTTGTGTCACACTTGGAAAAATCATCATTTCTTGTCCTGTACGTTGATTTCATTCCGAAAATCACTCCCATCTAGGACCCATTTAGTGTAACACCTTTTTCAACATTTTTATTTTATAAAAATGTTCCACTTTATGTAAAATTATCATTTTAGTATTTTACGCATTTGTTCCAAACTTGCATTTTCCTCCATTTTCGCAAGTGTTGTCTTTCCAATACTTTGTTAAGTTACACTAACTTCTTAAATGCGTTTAACTCATTAGCACTTCTTTAACACTTTGGAGTAACACACTTCTCAAGTTGGAATCTCTTTATTTCATCACTTTCTTTATCAAAGAAATCATTTGGCATTTTGAAGATTACTTTACTAGAAAAACACCATTTTCCTTTATTAACACACATAGATTCGAAAACATACACTTGTAACATTTTCCACATTTATTAACACACTTTTAGGGGCTGGAATTTCAATTTTCTTTATTTTATGTTAATTCATTAAAACTTTTGCTAAACTTGCTCATATGCTCATTGCCAAATTACTACAAGTTTATGTACATGGGAAGAAGGATTTTAATTTTAAAAATTCAATGAAATGAGTTTAACACATGATTTATTCAAGAAATTTCATAATACTTGCAAAAACATGCTTTTCAAGACTATAAGACATTTTTATTCTTCAAAACATGAATAAATGTTTAACTTCATAATAATTTTTCTACAAGAAAATTTTCGGACTTTTCATAAAATATCTCAACAAGAGAAATATTATTCCAAAACATTTTATTCCATAAAATGTTTAACACTAATTTTTCTTGAAAATATATCATTTTCTCAAAACTTTGAAATCATTTGTAAAACCATTTTACATAAATCATGAGAAACTAATCTTCTATAACATACACGCATTTTACTCTTAAAACTCTATATACAATACCAAATACTAATGAAATAGAGTTCTTAAACTTGAAAAGTAGAGTTTCCCACCTCAAAGGAAGCTTAAAAAATGGTGGATGAGTTGTAGAAGAAGATGGCAACCTCCCACCATCTACGGTTGTCTAGCTCCACTAAGCTTGCTCCTTGAAAGCTCCATTAAACCCCCCTTCAAACTCCATAATTTCTTCTCTTAAAATCCCCAAGAACATCTTCATAAATTTATATCTTGCCTAATCAATGATGTTGATGGATTTTATAGGCTTAAATATGATAGAATATAAGGTAAATATGGTGGCTTAGGGTGGAGGGGCGTTGGTTTTAGGGTGGTGGAGCTCCGTGGAAGCTCTAAGGAGCTAGAGCGAGAAGGAGAATCTGTGAAAAATGAGCAAGAATGAGCTCTCTCACCCTTTAGATACCCTAAAAACCCTCGAGGGGAAAATCTCTAAAATGTCCAAAACCTAAATCTCGATTTGATTTGCTCAAAGGAGAGCTTGACACCTCATGTGATCCAATGGTCAGGAATTTGACAGCACTTTAGGAATTTGCAAAAAATGATTTTTGCAGTCTCATTCGAACGAGAATGGGCGGCATCGTTCGAATGACAACACGATCACGTTCGAAGGGGGTCGAACGAGCTTCTAGCGAGGGTGGAAATGCAAACAGGTGATTTTCATTGGAAAGTCGTTTGAAGCATCGTTTTAATGAGATTTGAATCTCGTTTGAACGACTAAGGGTCTCGTTCGATTGACCCTAACTTTTCTCCAAATTAAATATAAGGCCATTATAATCCAATTAATTGCACCAAGGCAATGATATTATCCAAATTTAAACCACTATCCATCTCATAAGGTCTAAATCGCAATTGGGTCATATCAAGTCACCATATTGCACGGGTACAGTCAAAATCATAGGGGCGGGTGTTACATTACTATAGTTCAGTGGCCTACTCCCAAAGGAACGGGAAGACAAAAGCTTCCAACGAGACAGTCCTCGACGAAATAAAAAAGTGATTGGAAAAAGGAAAGGGAGAGTGGGTCGACCAACCCTTCCACATTCTCTTGGCATTCCGAACAACACCCAGACGATCAACAGGGGAAACCCCCTTTGCTTTGGCCTACAGAATGGAGGCGGTCATCCCGTTGGAGGTCTGCCAACCACGATGTCCACCTTAGTTGATCAAGATCTCAAACATGAACAATCAGATCAGAGCTTGACTTAGTCGATGAAAAAAGAGAATTGACTCTTGTAAAACCTGCCTCCTACCAGCAGCAGTTGGCCAAGCAATACAATAGGGGGTCAAAGCGAGAGGGTTCAAGGTCGAAGACTGCGTACTTAGAAAGATTGTAGGCAGTGCCAGGCCATCCAAAGTCATTTTAGATGACTTAATAGGAGCCTACCATTTAGAAACAATGGAGAACAGAGAGATTCCCCGAGCTTGGAACGCAGCCAATTTAAACAAGTTTTACTTTAAATTTTTAGTTTATGATTAAGCTTGTTTCGTTTGTTTCAATTTTAAAGTTTCTTTAAGAAGTTGTTTCAAACTTCTTGCACTTATCTTTATGCTTTGTCCAAGTAGCAGGTAAATGAGTACTTAATAAAGAAGATCAATTAGTTGAATGAGTTTTCTTTAATATATTGCTCATTACTATGATGATTGTCTTCTCTTAAATGTCTTCTTTTAAGACTGATTAATTGAGCGGCCATAAACCAACTCTGAATAAAGGTCTGCATACGAGACTAAGTGGTCGGTCGGCCAACACAAAAAAGTTTTGCGAATAACCAAACATGAACAATGACTTACAACCGATGAAAGGCCTACTAGGAAACCCTAGACACCTATGACCAATGGGGTCACTAAAATCCTCGTTGGGGAACGACCCCACAAATAGGTGCATTTTTGCTTTTTTGGTTCTATGCCTGGTTAGATGTGATGTCACCTAAAAGGTAAGACCAGAAGACCACACATCATATAGGGAAGGAAAAATACAAAAAATTCTATTAGCATTTTTAAGTTATCACAAGGAAATTGAATAACAAACAATTTACAACAAAAAGATAAATACAACTGGACCAATTGCTAGATTACTTGAGCTACCGGGATGACTCATTCATTGAACTCCCAACTCGAGCAGGTGGAACATCCAACGCATGAGGAGTAACGGTCGCAATCATATCTCTTATCCTTGACAGCCCACCAGTTCCTGTCGACCAAATGTTAAGGTCGATAGAGTTCATTATCCCCATCAAGGTCGAAGATTCCGATGTACTTATAAGGCTAGCTGGAATGGCATCAATTGAAATTTAGGAAACATCAAGCTTATAAGGAGGGTCTTGATGATTAAGGCAACCTTGGTCGTACCAATATCGCAACTCAGAATCATGTGGGACCTTTGTCACTATGAGGGCACTGTGAGGGCATTAAGCCAACCATGTTTATAGCCAACATTTCGGGCAAGATCCATATTAAGAAGAGCCTCGTAGTAACCATCCATCCATACATGGCGCGGTTGTTTATGGAACTGGAACGTGAGACGATCAATTTTCTCGATTAGACTTTTGATGGTCGATACTTTGCTAAGCACAACCTTTTTGGCGTTCTCTAGCTCTTCTGCTAAACAACCTTCCTTATGCCTCTGAGAGGAGGATTGACCCTTGGCAGTTACAACTTTGTTATTTAAAGCCTTTTGAGTTTTCTCTAGTTCCTCTCTTAGCTAGGCGTTCTCTTCTTCCAAATAGGAAGCGCCCTCTCCGACCTGTTCACTTGGTCTTGATTTATTGAATGTTTCAAGCTCATATCGTTGTTCGCATAGTGGCGACCTCTCTAGCGCACACCAGATCAGCGTGCCGAATAAATTTTTTCCTTGAATGAGCAGATTCAATGGCGGTTAGTCTTTCATCAGTATCACTCTTTCTGCTGATTGACAAGCTTTCGTTCAAAGTCGGCCTTCAGGTTGGATAACAATTCCTTATGACTTCGTTGGGTAGTAAAAATCATGTCATGGAAAGCGGCATTATCTGCGATTGCTTGATGATAGAGGTGGCGAAGATCCAAGTATGGCTCTTTTGCTCGAGCAATCGCATCAATATCTATGTGCTGATCATGGTCTTCATCCTCGTCATCCTCATCCTCATCCTTGTCATCCTCATCCTGACCATCAACGTGCAGTCTTCTTTCTTGGAAGTCGTTCTTAACAGCGATCAACGCTGCAAGTCTTACGTTAAACTTCATGAACAAGTGGTCGAATATATAAGTTTGTCAAACAAAAGAAAAGGCTTGCGAAAATCAGGCAAAAACGGCGACGGTCAAATCAAACCATGGATTTCATTAAAAATGAATACAAATGGGCAATATTTAAAAAGGCATTTGAGGGTTACGCCTCGAGGCGAGGCGGGTTAAAAATGCCTCGAGGCTTAAGATTAGGGTTGAATTTGAGTCTTACGCCTCAATGTGCCTCGAGGCTGACGTCTCGATGCACCTCACGCCTTTTTGCTGAGGCGAAAAAAAAAACTCATTTCCTTCTTTCATCATGAAGTCTGTTTTTTTAAAGGTTAAAGTTCTTTATTTTTCTAAAATTGCACTTAACACAAAAAAAATGTTGTTTTAATCGACTATCTCTTATTCTTTTTTTTTTTTGGTTTTAAAATTGCACTTAACTTATACTATTTACTATTGTAACTTGAAAGAAATATTTAAAAAATAACCAATATGTGAACGAAACTTAAAAAACTGATTTTGTCAATTTGCTTTTGCATTGATTAATTTATTGTCATTATAAAATAACCATTGTGAATGAGACTAAAAAAATGATTTGGTCAATTTGATTTTGCATTAATTAATTAATTGTCATATTATAAAATTAACAATATGTAAAAAAGTCATCTTAGGGGAACAAAAAAATGTTTAACTACGTGGGAAAGTGCTCAAATATGTTTTTTTTTTGTTGTTACTTTATTTTTTATGATTTTATTAGTATTTTTATAATATTATTTTGCTTTTGGTAAGGCTTACGCCTCAATATGCCTCGAGGCTTACGCCTCGCCACGCTGAAACCAAAACGCCTCGCCCCTCGCCTTTTTAAACATTGCAATTTGCAAATGGGTCAAGCCCCTACATCATTTCAGAAAAAAATACAACATTCCATAATCAAAGGCCCTAAGAGACTGTGATGTAAACTACACGTCAAAAGGCTTATACAAATATCTAAACACACTTTAGAGAGAGAAATACTCTTTTCTATTTTAAAATTCAAGTTTACCCCAAATGAGGCTTACAAGGGGGTGTTTAAAGGGAAACTGTAGCTTATGAGCTAAGGTTCTAATTACAAAAATGCCATTACTACTCCTTACCTCTAAGTAATAAAACAAAAGAAAGAAAAATACACTAACAAAATAAAAGAGAATACAAAAAAAAAATAAAAATGACAAATAATCTTAAAAAAGGGACCCATTTCCACCTCTCTCCCCCTTTTAAAACTAAGCTCGTCCTCGAGCATTCAAAACAATTGGGGACTCATGAGAAAATTCCAAAAAAAGTGTTAATAAAAAACTTGTGGGGGCCCAAAGTTAATTTCTGAAAGTTGAGGAGTGCACATTCCACAAATTTTCTTCTTCTTTTCTTCTCCTCTTCTCTCTTTCTTCACCCAAATCAAACCCTAGAAGATTACTTTCGGGTCAAAAACCAATGTTTTTGAGCATCTAAATGGGTGTGGGTTTGGATGGGTCAACCCAAGTTGTTTTTGAGCAAAAATAGGGTTGAACCCCAGGTTATCAGGCGGTTTTGAGGGACAGGAGGGCAGTCGACCACCCGGGGTGGTGTCGGGCCTGGGGGAACAAATTTTTTTTTCCCTCCCAGGTGGGCTGGGGAGGGATTCTGGACAGCGGTGGGGCTGTTTGGGTTGGTCGGCAGGTTTTTTTGGGCATTGGGGTGGTTGTCAGGGGGTAGTGGGCTGGGGGCGCTAGGGTCTGCCTTGGGGCAGTAGCGGGGCGAGGTAAAGGGGGATTAGAGCTGTTTGGGGCAGCATGGGTGAGGGTTAGGCAGGGGGTAGTGAAGGGGCTGGGGTTAGGGTTTTCAATGCGTTGACTAGGGTTTTGCAACTTGGAAAATTATTGCATTAGGGTTTCAAAATTTTCTTGTTTTCTTGCCAACTCTTCAATTTGCTTCCTCAAATCTTGATTAATCTCTTGCTGTCGTTTGGATATTCTTGGAGCCATCGAAGAGTAGTGTATGATTTGATAAAAAATACACCGATACACCAAACACCAATGTGGAGCGACACCCGCTCTGATACCAATTTGACGTAAACTACACGTCAAAAGACTCCTACAAATATCTAAACACACACTTTAGAGAGAGAAATACTCTTTTCTATTTCAAAATTTAAGTCTACCCCAAATGAGGTTTACAAGGGGGTATTTAAAGGGAAGGAGTAGTGTAGGGTCTAAGTTAAGGTCCTAATTACAAAAATGCCATTACTACACCAAATATAGAAAAATAAAATAACAAAATAAAAGAATATACAAAAGAAAATAAAAAAGACAAATGATCCCTGAAAAGGGATCCATTTCTATCAAACTGTTTTGCCGACCTTCTCCTTCTCGGCAGCTTGCTCAGCAACCTGATGGTGATCGCGGAAGAGGTTTGACCCCTTCCTTGTGCCGACATTAATAAAAGTCTCATCCCAACAGTTCTAAAAAAAATACCTTTTTAAGATTTGCAATCTGCATTTCGGCATTGTCAAAGGCTTTGTCCCAGCGCTTGGGTCAAGGCATTATCCTTGATCTTCACCACACTAGCCAAGGCCTCCTCAACTTTGGCCTTAGCTTCAATTGCTCGCGTCTTGGCGAGGTCGGTTGCCTGGATATCATTCAACCGCCGAGCAACACCAAAGATTTGCCCAACTCTCAAAGTACTACAAATTTCCAAATAAAACACAAAAATAGGACCATATTCTTCCAAACATAGGACCATATTGCTCCAAAAATAAGGCATGAAGTTTCAAAAATAAATTAAAAACAAATGACATTAAAAGTAGTCTCCCTCATCCAAGATAATATCATCATCATCTTAGTCAATGTTGTGAAATCGTCCACTATCAAAGATCCTCGGAGCAATTCCTTCAAAGACATCAATCTCCACATCTTCATCAACGACGGGATCCAATCTCACTTCTTTCCCTTTACCCCCACCTAATATGATAAAATAAGTATTGCAAATTAATAGGACGATAACTAGTAATTATATATATTAATATTAAACTTCAAGTTAGTTATACTTACTCGAACATTCACCCACTTTACGCTTGTTTGAAATCGGAGCAGAATTAACATCAATTATTGGGATGTCATTCTCTAAACCACTATCAATAATCTACTAAATTTATTAAAAAAAATTACATTATCTGATATTTGAGAAAAAGTTAACTGAGATATGAATAAATATGTGTGAGTTATTGAAAAAAGTGAGTTTTTAAAGCTTCCAAACAAAAAAAATTAACTAAAGAAAAAAAGTATACTGAGAAATAAAAAAAAAAAAGCGTTAAAAACTCCCAAACAAGAGTCGGCATCTTGGTATCTAAAAAAAAGTGTAAACGTAACTTACAAACAAAAGTAGGCAGCAGAGTGACCTCCGAGATCATCAGCAGCAAGGTGACCTCCGAGCTCAATTAGCAACGTGTATGGAGTCTTTCTTAGTTTGTGGGGGAAAAGTGTTTTTTTTTTTTACAGGCCGTAAGTTTTTTGTTTTGAGGGGTTAAGGGTTGGATGTTTGTTTGCGTTTCCTTTTTCCAAAACGGCAACATTTTTTTTTTCAAAGCTCCGATTGTGCATTTTTCCGCGAAATTGCGCACTTTCGCATGCCACGTCATCCAATAGCGTGCTCTATTGGGTTATCTCCATAGTTGTTAAATCGCGAATCGTATACCCCCGAATCGCGAATCGTGAATTGAATCGGTCGAATCGGAACCAAATGATAAAAATGTAGTAAAACGTACGTAAATGGGATTTAACACTATAGAATTGGTAATTAAGCATGATATGACAAAAAACTAATCGCAGCACATGTAAGATACCAAAATATATCACAAAAATTAACCGTAGCACATGTTCTCATTCATTTTAAGCTTAAAAATGTAAAAAACAAAAATATATCATAAAAAGTCATCACCGATGATCATTCTTCATCATTCATCATCATCATCATCAATTTATTTAATGAACAACTCAAGCAATAATTTTATATATTATAATTTATACATAAACCAAAGTTAAAACACAAAATTAAAACAATATTAATTTAAAACAGCCTACATATTAATTTAAAACAATAAAATAAATACTAAGATTGATTTAAAACAGTAAAACAAATACTTTCAAAGATTTAAAACAACCTACTAAGATTAACAATATTAATTTAAAACAGCCTACAAAATTAAAACAATATTAATTTAAAACAGTAAAATATTTTAATTTAAAACAATAAAACAAATACTAAGATCAACACTAAAACAATATTAATTTAAAACAACAAAACATACCTTCAAAGATTTTATAACAAATACTAAGATTTTATAACAAAAGAAAACAGCCAAAAAATCTATAAAATGTACCGTTTTGAGAGAAGCAGCAACAGATGGCTTCGATTTGCAGCAATAGATGGTTCGTATGGCTGGAATAGGGGTCCCATGGCTTCGGTTTGTAGGTTACAACTGGAACAGGGTTAGTAATGCTTAAAAAACGTCACGTGTGCAAACAGGTTGGTTAAAAAACCCACTTTAGTGAATCGTATACGGAGCCGACTCCCAATTCCAAACCGAATCAGACGATTATTTGATCCATTACGATTCACTTCTTGATTCGAATCATTATACACTTGAATCGAACCGAATCAGATGATTTGACTCGCGAATCGGACGATTTTGACAACTGTGGGTATACCGCAAAAAACCCTGCGCTATATATAGCGTTTTTTTAGGGCCAAACGCGCATTTGAAAACAGTGCTTCTAATCAATGGTGAAGCCTTGCCAGCCAATTTTAAGCATGATTGTATACCAATGCCTCCTTTTTTGTTTTTAAATCTTTTTAATTGTTATGAATTACATACGATAAACAATTAAGTGAAACCTTGTTTTGTCTAAAATATTGGTTTACACGTGCTCAAACTTGGAAGTTATAAGGCAGCGAAAAATTTACACACAATACTAAGAGGTAGGGTTTTCTTCTCAATCTCATAATCTCATCTCTATTTAAAAGGTAAATGATTCTTTCCTATAGTACGCGAATATCCTAATAACTAATGGAATGTTCTACCCTCTTGTGATGTTATGCATGACATAACCTCACAAGAAATTTCTACATTCCTAAGTAATGGAGATTGCCAAAGTGATTTTTACTTATGCTCAAACATTTAATAAAATCAATCGATTTTAATTAAACTCTTGATTGGATCGCGTATTTCACTCTCCCCCACTTGAGAAAGCCTGGCTTCAGTGTAGGAGCGTGAATCAAATGAGAAAAACAATCAACTGCGCACTCCCCCACTCAAGAGGGAGCCTTCCACAGAACCTTCGCCATACCCACTTGCAAAAACACGAACACAGCCTGCTTAAAATCCAAACCAAGGCTGAAGAACTCGTACTCTTTGCCAGAACTTGCCATCACAAGGAAAAGAACTGACTATCAATGGAGGGAAGCAATCTCGCATCTCCAGAGAAGCACCCACAACATAAATGTTTTACGTTAAACCAAGCCCCAATCGGGTCCCACATACTCGTGCTCAAACAAACCTGAACAAACCGTCGTGACCATCTCAGGAGAACCACAAAGAAACTGCCTAAAAATCATCTTATTTCCCCAAATTACCCGTACAGTGGAACTTAGTATGAGTGACTCATCCTCAGCAAAGACATAGAAGCGTTTGATTTTGAACCTCAACATCCTTGAACTTGAGTGCGAGTAATTGAAAGTCCAAGATGTCCCAATTAAAATAATAATTTCCTTTTTATATAAAACTCAATGAATGATGCGGAAGCGTTGTAAAAAACAGGTGATGGTTCAACTTTCAATTATAACAACAAGTTTTAATTTCTCAAAACAAATTAAAACATAATTCAAGTCCTAGAATTTGCCTAAGTCATAATTTTCAATTATCCATAGTTAGGCGAAACCAATTTTAGCAAATGACTTGAATAAACCAATTTACCCAATATTTAAATTAAGTCCCAAATTAAATGTGTGTGAAAATTAAACCAAATTTTATCTTGAAATTATCCTAAGCATGGATTCTAAATTATTGAGCAAGATAAAATAAACAATGTCACACTACGCCGAGATGTACGAGGAAAAACCCAAGACGGGAAACAACCTCGGACGGCCCTAGCCACAAGTCCACTAGATACGGAATTACAATTACAAGACAGATAGACTTACAACGACTGACTCGATCCCTCTCAAGCCTCGACGCTCCTTCTCGTAGAAACCTCTTCCTAGCGGACAACCTCGGAACACCACCGCGGTCTCGGAATCCACCGATGGGACTTTATATGGTCACCGTCACCCAAGCATGGAGCCTTTCTCCGTGTGGGTAGAATCTCAACAAAAGTCTTCTTTGTGATGGGGTGTAGAAGCAAACCCGAAACGTCTCTTGAATTCGGTAGAGAAAACCGGTGCCAAAAACTCCAAGTAAGGATATGTATATATAGAACTTGGAATAAACAACAATGGGTGTAAACTAAGTGTTTAAAGATTTTTCTTTAAGTTGAAGAACACTCAAACATGAACATTTTCCTTTTTAAAATAATCTCTCAAATTCTCTCTAGGAGATGTATTAGGATGGAAAAGTTGTCTTGGAAAATGTGTTTCCCGCACATAATAATGTATGAAAAAAGTTGGTTGAAGACCAAGTGGAGGAGTGGGGAAAAACTGCAAAAAACTGCCAAATAACTGTTCCCGCTGGAATCTCGTTCGAACGAACGTGATTCTCGTTCGAACGAGACTTCTAACGAGTGACCAGCCTGGGCTCGTTAGAAGTTAGTTAGATACCTCGTTAGAACGAACATTCGTTCGAACGACATATCGAACGACATATCGAACGACTGACCAGTTAGGGTCGTTGGCAAAACTCGTTCGAACGAAACTGGTTCGAACGACAAAACTCGTTCGAACGAAATCCGGTTCGAACGAAAAAACTCGTTCGAACGACATTTCTAACGAACGACCAGAAAGGTTGTAAAATTCGATTTTGGCCCAGAAACTTTTATATACTTATATTAAAGTTCTAATTGATTCTTTCTGAAAATAAAATGCAGTTTTTATTACACCTAACACCCAATACAAATTGTTCCAAGCTCCTATATAAATATAATTACATTCATACCTTGGGAGCATGGAACCTTAGTTGATGACGTAGAAACGAGGCACGCAAACCGGCATTTTGATGAAGCTTTAAAGTCTTTGCCGCTACGTCTTCAACATACACTTCATAGGCTTGAGAATATTACAATAAATACTATCCTATGAATAAATGTTTTTGTCCGGAATTGAGCCAAAACTATATATGGACTCAATTGGAAATTTGTGTCCTTACAGTAATCCATTCCTCCACGAAAATAAAAAAGAAATCACAAAGTATTGGGTACCCCCACTGACTTGCGAGGGCTCCTCAACCACCATGGGCGAATCATGAACACCACACGACGTGATGGAACACGGATAGAATTCTTCAAATGCTGCAGTGATGACTCGCCCAATACCAAATGACTATTGGCTTCAATTAGGTAAGTACAGAGCCCGACTAAATGCACTCAGCAGTCACATTCAACAACCTCATACCCAAAAGTCCAACATCGAGCCTCAGCACTGCTCTCCTTCGCTTTCAAACAACACTTGTGCTGGCCGCTGTGATAAATCCGTACCAGTATCCCAGAGCTTCATTCTACCAGTAAAAGCGCGCCCTCTCGCTCTTCAACTTTTTCTCTCTATTTTTCTTGGAGTTTGTTGATCCATTAAAGTCCTTGTATTCATCCATTTGCTTGGTGTTGTTCAAATTGCCCTATTCTTTCTTTAGATCAGAAGTACACTAGTTAGTGATCAGCGGGAAATAATCAAGGGTGGTTTGAGATATCCAAAACTTGGCTAAAAACTTTTGGGGGCAGTAGTATGATTGTTAAAGTTGGGTATCGATACGATACCGAGACACGTTTCAAAAAAAATACTGAATCATGTTGTCTCGCCGAGATATTGGCCGAGACCAACTGATTCAGACGTTGAGAAATTTTTTTTGTACAAAAAAATAAAAAATGTGGAGAAAATTGTTGCGACATTATATATTTTTCCGAGTAACATGAAATTTTTTTGCGTCATTATTGGAACGTTGTGACTTTTTTTATATTTTTTTATAGAAGTTTAATCTTTTACCATATTTCTTTGTCGTTAAAAACATATTGTAACATTTACAGAAACGCCACCTATATAAGTTTGTACACAACATATATATGCAAAATAATTTTACACCAAGATTAAATTAAACAATTGCAATAAAATTAAAATGTCACTAATTTAAAACTAATAACATTCACTGTACATACAAATATTTGAATTTGGAACAAAATATAATATCACATAATGATGTCCAAAAATGGAAGAGACAAAGATTAGGGGAAAAAAAATCTCCACAAGCTTAGTCTCGTCCATGAAGGTCAAACATCCTCTTCCACTTATATAAATTAAAATCAACAATTAGTCATTAATACGTAATTATTTAGAGATCTTAAGTAATTAAAAATTAAAATTAAAATTAGTACATTAGCAATATACCAAGTTAGCTGTGTTTCAATATAACCAATTGTACAATGCAATGCATATTAAATGATTGTTTGAATGTATATGATTGGCGCACATTGTTAATATTATTTTTTTGAAATTTTCTATATTTTTTTCGGAATTTTTTACGCTCTAAATAGCATATCTTTGCGTATCGCCCGATACTGCGACCGATACCGCGACCGAGTTGAAAATCGAGTGTCCGATACCGGGACCGGGACTGATACCGAGATTTTGAACCATGGATCGAGTCGACATATGAAATTAGAGGAGAAATAAGAGAGGATGGCTTACTTGGTCAAGACTCGGGAGAGTGGCTGCTAACTTTTTTTTTTTTACACTCACCTGAAAAACCGCCCTGCCTCACCGCATCTCAAGGCGTGCCGCCTCAACCCTTTGAGGCGTAAACCTCAAAGCCTCGAGGTGTTTTTTCTATGGTTCGCCTCGAGGCGTACGCTTCTACTGATTTTTAAAACATTGGTCTAAATTATGAGTGATTTTAGAAACGACTCGAAAACACGACAAAAAATTGAACCCACCGTGGGGGTCATAGTCATGCTCTCTTTTTTCCCGTCCCAAATTATTATTCCTTTTTCTAAAAGTAATGTATGTGACTAGGTGAGATAATAACAAAGCTACCCATTTGAACAATACCTACGAGAGACTAATGTTTCTTGCATTCAAAGGTATTCATCACTTTTAGGCGGATAAATTTGGAAAGTATATATATATATATATATATTTTTTTTTTTCCCCTCAAATGTTTCGACTTTCAAACTTCGACTATTAATTTGGGACGAAGGGAGTGTTTCGATTTCTGAGCTTCTATCTGTGCATAATAGGTGAATTTGTATACTCCTTGAATTTCATATTGCGTTGGCACAACAGTATCATGGATGGCAAGAAGGTGGGTTGAATCAACCATTTTGGTACTGTTGACATGTGATCATTTGAGTATTTTGACCATTTTGAATTCTGGATTTGTTATGGTTGAGAATTTCTGCTGATGGTAGCTGCTATGAATTATGTGAAAATTGTTAGGTGTAGGCGTGTCTAGGTATCATGTTTGCCTAGTCTGTAAATCATTGAATGCACAGATGCATCCCTGAATCACCAGCATGACCCTTCTTTATCATTTAGTATCATTTCTACCTAAGGTGCAGTAAAATTTGTGTGAATGTTTGTGAACATATGGATACCTTTACCCCCAATAGAATTCTACTCCTCGTAGAGGGAAAACAGACAAGTTATACCATCTAACTTCAATGCACACGGTCTTTGTTGAGTACTCCTTTAGGTAAGCCTACATACACTTATTCCTGCCATATCAAAGTTGCATCTCTGTCCATAGATTTTCAAATTATTGTGGAACATAAATATATTTACATAGATTATCTCCGATCTAATGTATGCATATATAAATCGAATATGAGTGGGTTTTATTGACCTTTGGCAGAGAACCTAAGAGGAAAACAAATGGACTTTAAGCTATTTGTGATAAAATTATGATAACATGCATGGAGCTTATCCAAGTGCGCGTGTTCCTACGTGTGTGCGTTGGGCTCATCCCATTTTTATGTTTATCTATTGTGGGCAGGTTTGCACACAGCGCTCATGGAAACGGCCTTATGGTGTTGGTCTGCTAGTAGCTGGCTTGGACGAATCTGGAGCTCACCTATATTACAACTGCCCAAGCGGGAACTACTTCGAATACCAAGCATTTGCCATCGGGTCCCGCTCACAAGCTGCAAAGACGTACTTGGAGCGCAGGTTTGAAAAGTTCATGGGATCTTCACGAGATGAACTCCTCAAGGATGCTCTTTTTGCGATCAGGGAAACTTTACAAGGAGAAAAACTCACAAGCTCCATATGCACTGTCGCTGTTGTTGGAGTAGGAGAGGCGTTTCAAATATTGGATCAAAAGGCAGTACAAGCATTGATCGATGCATTTGAGATATCCGGTGAAGAGGGTCCCGCTAATGAGGATGCTGCTGCTGCTGCTGAGGATCAAGTAGCTGCTGAACCGGGTGCTGCTGCCCCTGCTGAGCCAGATGTGGCTCCAATGGATATTTGAGGATGAGGAGGTAACCTGCATATGTGTTTCCATCTTTGTCCTATAATGGGATTTTCAAGACATGTTAGGCAGAAAAGAGGCAATGAAATGTGGTGGTCACCATGGACGGCATCACTTTCTGGTGGAATGGTTATCGTTCTGCTATTTATCTTTTTAAATTTCGCGGTGCAGACATTTTAAAGCTTGCCCATGTTGAACTCCATTCTACTTTTATACTTAGATTTTTGAGTGATTAAGCTTCTTGGTGGATCCAATTTTTCTTATGTGATAATATTTTTGTTGTGGATTTGTTATACATAGCTAAGAAGAGGTGGTAAAAACATAATTTTATTGGATGCAGTATATGTATTCAAACTATAAGTGAAAACCATAATGACGAAGACACTGGTGCTAGCACGGATTGAAGTTAAATATGAAGATAGAACGGGGGTAAATGTAAGTGATCTCAGGTAGCTAGGATTTTAAAAATTTATTTGTAGCGACTCTTATATTTTTATTTTTAAATTATTATTTTTTATGAAAAAAACTGAACTTTTATAAGGGGTTACATTGCGATTATGAACGATTTTGAATGATTATAAAACTTAACTATAATTTAAAAAATATACGAGTTAAAAGTCCAACAATATTTTAAAATTGAACTAAATCCCAAAAAATTATAAGCATAAACGGTCCAAGTAGCTAACAAAATTTGAGTGTATTTAATTGGAAATACATTTTCTTGTGAGAATTAAACGAAGTTTTTCATTTTTCTAATGATTTATAGCAATTATATTTAGGGCTAATGTTAAAAAGAATTTTTGTACAACATCTTATCATAAAAGTGTAGTCCAAAGTTATTTTAACAAAGGGGTTTTGGGAAAAGATTCTTGTAGTGCTCAAAGTGTATAAAAATAGGACACACTATATAATTTTATAAATTTAGTCCCTGTACTAAAAATACCATGAAAAATGGTGAAAAATAGTGCCGCTGACGTGGACAAAAAAAATAAAGGTATTGTACCACAGGGACTAGATTTATAAATACTATTGTACCACAGGGACTAGATTTATAAACTTGAAAAGCATTGTCCTAAAAATACAAATATAGGAAGGAACATGACCTTTACCTTAATTCTCTATTTTAACAAATAGATTTGCAATGCCCGCGTCATTTGAAATATGTTTCGTACTCTCCTCCAAATAACTATAACGAGAACCATTTGTAGGAATCATAATTTTTAGATTAATTTGGGAAATATCTTGATTTTCTTAATCAATTTTGAAAATCTTTTTGGAGCTCGTTTTTTTTTTGGTAATTATTTTCAAGTTTCATTCACTTGGTCAATGAGGCAAGGGATCCTTTGACCGAGTTAATGGTGTCAAAGGTCCTATTTTGCCAACTCAGCACATTAAAATGACAAAAACACTCACAAAATACCACCAACCAATTGTGCGTCATTTTTTTCCAAAAAAAAAAACCACAAAATCTTTAAAAGTCCATAACTTCAAATCTACAAATCCAAAATTCATAAAATTTATATATTTGGAATCTACTCGTCGAGATCTATCAAACAACACCAATATTCGATATTTTTTGACGAAAAAATCGAAACAGATAAGTTTATCTGTTTCATTTTTTTCGGCGAAACGTCTTCTCCACTAGCTCGGGTGATGGTGCCGCTGACGCGGACAAAAAAAAATAAAGAAAGAGAGGAAGAGAGAGAGAGAAACAAGGAGAGAGAAACACTCCGACGAGAATTCCGACAGCCTCCGGCGAATTTTTTCGGTGGGCTGTTTTCGGTGAGTCTCCGGTGGGGTGGGGGTGGGGGTGGAGGTGGAAGTGGGGTTGTTAGAGAGAGAGAGTGAGATTATGTGTTTATTTTTAGAGAGAGAGTAAGTGAATTTAAAATGGGTACATGTGAGGGTATATTTGTCTAAATATATGTAGCCAGGACTTGGTGCATTAAAAAAAGTCAATGAGATTTGGTGCATCTTTGACCCAATAAATAGGATTAGCTTTAAATTATCCCAAAATTATTTCTTAGTCACCCCAAAAGAATTACACACCATTAAAAACTGAAAAGTAAAAAAATAGGATACCATACATTACAAATATGATAAAAGGATAAATTGTCCAAACAAAAGTCTTAATATTAATGAGTCATAAAGTTGTGAAAATTGGAAAATGATGTGATCATCTAGGCTAAACAAACTCATATTTGCCTTGACCTAAATTTTTTTCTGGAGTGCGGAAGAAATATGATGTAAATGCGGAATATTTACACTCACTAAAAGTAATTATAATCAAAATAACCCTCACTACATTCATAATAATTTATTGATACCATATGAGACCTTACCATAGGTATTTATAAGCCCTCAATATTTAATGGGCAAGCTAAGTATGATGTCATGGGTTATGTCATCAACTTAGTAATTTCAACTGTGACATAATTTATCCTAACTAATTTAATCTAAAATATTCAAAAAAAAATTATTCTACTAATAATAAGGAAATACAAATTATAGTTAATTACAAATCGTTGTCGGCTCAATACCATGCACGTGCTACATATTCGCATACATGATACATCATATAAACGTTGGAAAGGAAAAAAACTGAAGCTTTAAAAGTTTGACTCCAAGAATGGGTAGGAAAGGATAATCAGACTACATATGTGTTATCATACATTTTGAAAGTGAGAAGTGAGAAGTGAGGGACAATTTTATTTAGTTTTTCAAGGCAAATAGTGACTATCAAAGGCACCAAAGATTTTAGTCACTCTTATCTCTTTTCCAATTTTTCTCAATAATTAACTTTTTCCTAGTATTTTGATAACTTTGTAATCAAACACACCAACGGACTTAACATACTTCCTTTAAATTCAATCGAGCACCAGATGTATGTGGTTCGCCTTGGGAGAGGGGAGTTTTGTTGTAATAAGGACTAAAGTTCTATGCATGTGAACTGCTGCGTGTATCAGTGTTCCCATACCGACTTTTTATACTAGCCTTACAAAAGCTACAACTACCCTTATGAAAGCGCCAAATTATTGAGAACTTTATTATGTTTAGAGTTTACTCTAACTTGTTACTTTTGATTTGGGTATTTGGTTCAAAATAATTTTCATAGTTTTAGATCTCTCTCTTGATACGAAGCATCAAAGGCCCAATCGTACACGACTCATGATCCAACAAGGGTAAAAAGGTAAAAAAAGCATGCATGTGGACTGATATCTTTTTGCACATATTTCACAGTTTTGTTATCACTTAAATCATCAAATAAACATTTAAAAATCCTAAAAAACACATTTTTAGATTTAATTACAAACTGATCTCAACCGTTGATCAACTTATTAAGATAAGTAATCCAGACCGTTAGTTAGGATAATTTGGATTAGTGTTTTTTCTTGTTTGTGTAAACAAACACAACTTATGTGCACCGTTTGATCATCACACATGTCTCACTATTGCATTGTTAGATCAATATTACAAGGATCACGTGTTTTGCTAAACTGAAGACATATTAGCAACAGTTGGATCATGCACGTGTCGCACACCTATTCGTTAGATTAGTTTGGGTTTCTTCCCTCTCTCATTTCTGGAGATTGATTTGGTATCGTTGATCAACTTTTGATTAATGGTTGACATGATGATCTGTTTTTTTGGGCGTTCCAATTAGGTGAGATCACCGATTATGCTAATTACAACCAATTAGCGTTTGTTGAACGCTTCATTATAAACTGTTAGATTGAGCCGATTAAGATTAATCTTATCCTCTCATTTCAATCACTTGCAATTGTATGCGAAAGTCTTCCATGAGCGTCCATTTAAAGGTCTTCCTCTCGTCCATTGAGAGAACTTTTTCCACATTTGAGAGAGAGAGAGAGGCGTAAATAAGAGAGCACATAAAGAGAGAAGAAAAAGAAAGCGAGAGAAAAGAAAGAATGTGAAGGAGTGATACACCTGATGATGGAGAAAGAATAAAGAGTTTGGAGAAGTTGGGAGGGGGTTATGAACACTCATACTAGTCAGTTGGATCTTAGCCTCCAGTAGATTTAGGGATTAAACTTTAGGGTCTACAAAATTGATTTGTAGATATTTAAAGTTTGATCACACTTTCCCACTTTGTACGCACGTTTCTTTCACACACCGCAAGATATATGCACGTTTTTCACCACCACATTTTTATATATATTCACGTATAAATCTAAATGTGTATACACTGGACCTAGTCTTAAGGGTTAATTTTTGTTAAATCCTGTTGTATATTATTCAAATCTTTATGTCAAAGTTTTTCTATTGACTTCATCTCTCTATAAATCTAAATGTTTATGTAAAATCTTTAAAGATCCTCTGACAAAGTGAGACAACTTGAAATAAAGATTTTATCTCAAATTCGAGATATGGAATATTTTTAATTCATTATAATTGTTTGTACCTCAAGTGTGCGTGAGTGATTAGATATAGTAACTAGTCACACACACATACACTTGCACACAATACATGTTTTTTACTCCACTTGCATATAATAGAGAGAAGTAGCTGTGGAAGGAGAAAAAAGTTCATTAAGAAACAAGGGGCGCGTAAGAAATTGTATACGAGAAGAAGATATAGATTCTCACATAGGTACTTTTTCATTTAAAATTGTACTTCTGTATATTGTAATTCTTTTAATTGATTAATGTTTTTTTTATCTTCTTTTGAGGTTTAATCACCTCAATTAGGTTTTACCTCCATTGAGGGTTCATGATTATACATATGATGTTGTAGTTAAATTTTTCACTCACATCGATATACTATTTTTATTATCTAGTTCATAGCCAATAATCTAATTGTGTGGATAAAAACATAAATAAGGCTTTTATCAAATAAAATGAATTAGATTATTAGTGTAATAATTAGTACAAATCTTGTGTAAAATATTTCAAGACATACATATTAGACACTACACCAAATTTGCCGAATTATCACGGTCATTGACCTTGACAAGTTGGACTTGTCAAGGTCAATGACCGTGACAATTTTGGGGGTGACAACTTTTGTTGTCACGGTTATGTCACGGTCCTTGACCTTGACAAGTTTTGTCACGGTTAAGGACCGTGACAAAGTTAAAAATTGTCACGGTTAATGACCGTGACAATTCTGGACAGAATTGAAAAAAAAATCTGTTGGGTAGTTTGGCCACTGCCACTGCCCAGCAGTATATTTGTACCTATTATAGCAACGTTGTACCTGTTCAAGCATCATATATCCAAATAAAATAGAGATAATGCAAATATACATTCAAAATAGAGACAATATGCATCACGATATAATCCAAATATAATTCAAATGTACCAACTTAAAAATAATTCAATTCAAATAATGTCTCTACATATCTTGGGTAAGGTTAAATCTGAGGAGGTGAGTAGGCCACACGATATACAAATTGACACACCCACTGATATACATTGTGCCGCATTGTTCGTGCAACCACAATGGGGAGTTCTCCTTCCCGGGTATCACATGCGTGACGAGCACCTTGGACTTGATGTCTTGAAGCTCACGTCCATGAACTAGTCCACCCTGGACGATATTCGGGTCCCTCAACCCCCGCCCTATTCGCTGGCCATCAAATATGTCCAGTATAAACACGCTCGGCCAACCAAGTGTCGACATCGGTCGGTCGAAGGGAGCTAAATAGGGAAGTGGATCATCAAAGTCCGCACGAGTCGGCGATGAAGCAACGAGATCCACATCCTCTTCATCCCGCACCTCGTCCTCCCGCACCTCCTCCACCACCTTCTCCTTCCCTTCCCCTTTGCATTTTTCGCCCAACGAACACTTCATGAATGAGAACATATCTTGGACCGTCGCCTCCAAACGAGACAGATTCGCCTCATGCGAGTCCACCGTTCGAGCCAACCCGGTGTCGCTCGTCTCCAATCCGATGATCCTAGATTTGGCCACCCGCTAGCTCACCCCCCTTGTCCTCCCCTTGCGATCAGAGCCAATCACTTGATTGAGTGCGTCTGTGGATAAAGATGCCTTGTCGACATCAGACTGCGACTCATGCACTTCCTTAAGCTTTGCCTGAAACGACAAAAAGCACATGATTAGTAAAATAAGTAAATTAAAAAATTATAACGTAATTAACAAAAAGTAAACTGTCAAATTACTTACAATCGTGGCCGCGACGCTCGGGGACACCTCCTTGTCCTTTCCCTTCTTCGTTCGAAGAGCCACATAAGTATCGAGCCTATGTGGCCTACCCCCTAGGCCACTCCCTGTCCCCTGAAATAAAATAAAGTGAAATTAGTATCGGCCCCGCAAAGTAAAATAATGCAGAATAATATATTTCTGTAGTTATAGAAAAAATAAATCTTACCATCATCCTATGCTCCACCTCGGCGTAAGACGTCCGGCCGGAGTAGTGCACATCCGTATCTTTTGCCCGGTTTTCCCTTCCTGATTGGCGAGATGCCAATTGTCGCTCCCCGATCTCATTGTCAACGAACTGTTGTCATTTTACCAATGAGATCGGCTCCTTCGACGGGACAGATTCACGCATTCGGATAACGGACTCTCGTGTCTTCCCAAAGTACCGGGTTCGCATATTTTTCTTCCACGTCTTGTGTTTCTCCCTCAACTGCTCCAAGACGGAATCGCGTAGCTTTGGATCCAGACTGAATTATTCCTGTCCAACAAATACAATGTTAGTTGCGAATAAATATAAACATAAATATAAAATGAAAATGAAATTGAAATTGAAATTGAAATTGAAATATTCATATAAATATTCATATAAATATAAATATAAATATAAATACATTACCTGTAGTGCCACCCAAAAAGCTAACTTGAGCTCATAGGACACCTCCTTCCAACTAATGTACCCCGGGCCGATGATCATCTTTACCAGCTCGAGGGATCTCGCTAATATCCCCGACTTGTTCTCGATGGCCATCCCCAATTTGCCATATTTGGGGAGCCTAGGGGCCGAGGAGCCCTCGTCGTCTCCGCTACCACAAAGTCCGGACGACATCATCATAACCAGCATCATCATCATCGCCTTAATACCTGAATGAGACATTTGCTATAAAAAAATGTTATTAGTACAAATCAAAATGAATTAGAAGAAGACATGCAAATGTGTACAATTACTACAAATAGAAATGAATTGTTACTGTTAAACACCTCAATTCTGAATTCCAAAACAACAACATCTAGCTCATAATATGTACAATTACTAAATATTCGAAATATTCCCACCCCCACCCCTAATGCCCACACACGCAGACTACACAAGAGTGAAAATGATAAAATGCAAATCAATTAAAAGCATTAAAAATGGATGTTTCGGTACAAATTGGAATATTTATTACAAATTAAAAAATTGTTTAAAATTCGGGTTATCATAAAAAATGGATTGATATTCGGTAGGAGCAGCCAAGTCATCCACACTACTATTTAGAAGCTTTGGCGCGTGTTGGACAATTGACCACGGCTCGTTGTTGATATACTCCAAGTAAAACACTTGGTTAACCTTTTGAAATGCACAAACAAATGGCTCATCGCTCACGTGGTCGTTGCTCTTCAACTTGGACAAGTCAACCATGATCAAATTGGTGACATGATCAACTTTACAAGAATTTTTATCCTCAACTCTTACCCAATCACAGTAAAATACAACCTCTTTGAAGCTTATATAATCCAATTCAAATATATTTCGGATTACACCATAGTAAGTCATTTCAGCTTCAACGAGGTTTTTATCTTTTGCGCTCGCTCGAACGAAAGTAAAGCCTTGTATGAAATGCCCGAGTTCTGTACATTTGTACTTTCCTCGTACACTTTAGCGCCGAAAACGTAACCGTTCAATTGATACTTTTTGTACTCTTGTGCCACGAACAAGGGTCTAGTGGCTAGACGAGCAAGCCTTGATGTCGCATCACCCGTCTTTAAGAGCTGAGAATATAGATAAATTAAATATATTAGTTATAAAATTTGAGTGTAATGTAACGTTATATAACGACCATTTTCATTATAATTACCTCTTGTGTCAACCACAGCCTAAATTCGCTGTCTGATTGTACCATTATTTTTCGTCTTTTATTGTTCTCACAGGATTCATATTTTCTACATATTACAAAATTAATCATGTATAAAATAATCTAAAATAATGTTAAACATTATAATAATCGAAACTTACTTTTTCCATTCTTCGACATCTTCATGTGTGTCAAATAGATAACGAGCTACTTGTTCTTGTTGCAAACTCGTTAATTTCACTCGTTTTCCCATCACATGACCACCATCATCGACGAACTCATTAGTGCCATCAACGCTGGTCGAGTCAGGCATATATTCCCGAGTATATATTGATGACTCCACGGTGATGTATTACTCTGCAATTGATCCTGCAATGTATCGCGTATTCTTGACATAATCTTTAAAAACTTTCATCAATCTTTCAAACGGATACATCCATCGATATCTAACTGGACCACAAAGAAGTGCCTCATCGCATAGGTGCACCAACAAGTGAACACTTATGTCAAAGAATGCTGGGGGAAAGTACTTCTCCAACACAAAAATCGCTTCGATCACCGCCAATTTTGCAGCCACTTTGTATTCTCGATTGACTACCTTCTCACACACGAGTGAGAAGGTAATACTAATTTGCATAATAGCCCTCCGCAAATCCTTGTGCTTGGAGAAGAAGTACTTAAACAATAAAGGAACCAATTGCATGATCACATGCCAATCGTGGGACTTACACTTACGTACATCATGAGTAGCATAATTCACAATCCTTTGCAAGTTGTACGCAAAATTATATGGGCCCTTAAAATTATATATTGTGTCTATAAGCACATTCCTTTCCCCACTCGTCAAAGTAAACGCACCAGGGGGAATTATTGTCCTTCCCCTACTATTTTCTTTCAACCATAGTTGTGGCTTAAGTTTCAACGATTTAAGGTCTTTTCGTGCATTTTCTCCATCTTTCGAATGACTCCTCCCAAGGCAAGTGCCCACAATATGTTCAGCGAAGTTCTTCTCTGCATACATCACATCCAATACATGGCGCACAGGGTTATTCTTCCAATAAGTCAAGTCAAATAAAAGTGACCTCCTAGACCATGCCTTTCTTGTCTCAGTTTCATTCCCAGTTGGGGTCTTCTTATGCTTGACATTCTTAAATTTGGGATTCTTACCTGGCATATTAGGGCCACATTCAGAAGATTTACTTTCAATTTCTGAACCCGAAAGTTGTCTCGGCAGTAGCCTATGTTCAACCCCACACAATAAAAAATTGGAACCTTTCTCAAATTTGAAACTATGAGCCGAGGGTAAAAACCTCCTGTGGCAATGGTATACATTTTTTGAGCTAAAGGATAGACGAAGAGATTCAGTCTCCTCTCCACAAATAGGACACCCCAAATAACCATGTACTACACAACCGGATAATGTCCTATAAGCTGGAAAATCATGAATTGCCCACATCAACATAGCTTTCAGCGTAAACTCTTCTTTTCTAAAAGGGTCAAATGATTTCACACCCTCTTCCCACAACTCATTTAATTCTTCTACCAAAGGAGCCAGGTAGACGTTGATGTCATCACTTGGTGCCTTTGGCCCATGTATCAACAAAGCCATCATCGAAAATTCAGGTCTCATACACTGTGAAGGAGGGAGGTTGAGTGGGGCTAGGATCACTGGCCATACACTCTGATTGGCGCTTAGATTTCCGAATGGATTGAAACCATTTGTTGATATATCCAAATGAATGTTGCATTGTTCTCGAGCAAAATCAGGATACTCATAATTCATTCTCCTCCAGGATGTAGAATCAATAAGATGACGCATGATATTACCCCATACTTCTGCCCTAGTATGCCAAGTTATTGCCTCCGCTATCCAAGGTACTGTGAAAAATTTCTTTAATCTAGGCCCAACGGGAAAATATTTCAATACTTTTTGAGGCACTTTTGAGCTCGTGCCTTCCTTACTAGTAGATTGGACATATCTAGGTTCATCGCATACCGGACAACGATCGAGATTTTCATACTCCTTTCGGTATAGTATGCAGTCATACACACAAGCATGAATCGTTTTATACTTCATTCCCAAACCTTTCAAACTGTTCTTCATAACATGATAACTATTTGGAAGTGTATTCTCCTTGGATAATAAGCCCTTCACCCATTTCAGAATTCCTATCACGCTATTGCCAGACAAATCGTACTGCGTCTTCAAACTGTGCAAACCAACCATGGTATGTAAAGTTGTTTGATCTTTCTCACATCCAGGGTATAACGGTTGGGTCGCCTTAAATTTTAAACTTTGGTAGTCGTCGTCAAGTTTTATCATGATATCTTCACGAGCACTTGAACCTTCTACATCATCAGTAACCTCATTCTCCTCTGCTTCATAAACTCTGTACGCATCATCAACTAAATCCTCTAACATATTATGATCTATGTCGTCCCCTTATACATCTATCCTACTTATTGAAGGTTGTTGTGAAGGTTGGTCGGGGATAAAATGAACTTTCAATTCACCGTGAAAACTCCAAAATCGATAACTATCTTGCATACCTAATCTTAACAAATGTAGTTCAACTGTTTTCTACTCAAACACCTTACCATTCTTACACCTAGCACACGGACACGAAAACTCTTCATCATTATGACATCTCTTTGCGTATTTCACAAATTCGTTAGTACCTCTGCGAAACACATCCCCCATTCTATTTGTCTCACCCATCCACTCTTTGTATTTCGGATATCCCATCACAACTACCACAACTAATAACCTATTAAAGGTAAACAAAACTTATATTTATAGTATGTTTCATTTAATTATGTCTTATTTATATTCAATTTTTAAATTTCAAATTCAAATTCAATTTATAATAGAAATTTCTATTTCCTCCATCTCCTCTAAAGGGTGAGTGGTCCTATCCCATTCAAGACCGCATTTTTCTGTAATATACTTAACAACTCATGCACATTGTTACGATTTGAGAAAAATTCGACAACATATCCCCGTAGTTCTCCAAGTACACGACGTAGATTGACAAGTGTGAGTGTTATTTCAATTGCTCAATTGAAATAACAGTCACACTTGTTAATCTAGTATTTACCCAGACAACATTAGGATACGACTGCAGAACTTCCTCCAAAAGTAACAACTTTAAGCCACTAAGAATATTATACAGAAATTATGCAGTCCCAAACTGTCCAAACGGGACAATTCGAGAGATCTCATTACAGGGGTAATGACTCTTGAACGGGTCTAAGGGCTATTGAATGCGTACGCATAAGAACTAGAAGGATAGTATCTATGCGCACTATATGTAATTTCAAGTATTTTTATTTTATTATCACACTATATATATCTCTGTTCTAAAAGGCCCGCCTAGGCTCCGCCTAGGCTCCGCCTAGGCCCGCCTAGGCTTGAGGCTTGAGAGAAACGCATCGCCTACGCCTTATTACGCCTTATTACCCCCTATTCCTAGTAAAAGGCTTAAGGCACACTTTTTTTAAACAAAACAAAGGATAGTTGACAAATATTGGTTATGGAGCATGAATGTGAGAAAGATGGCTACCAAACATATGGATATATTTTCAAAATTCAAGGTATATACTATTTTATTATATTACTAGCCTTGGAATAATTAAAATAATAAAAAAAGGACAAACGCCTTTTTACGCCTAGGCTTCGCCTAGGCGCGCCTAGGCTCCTAAGGCTTGAGGCTTGACCTCTACGCCTCGACCACGCCTCGCGCCTTTTAGAACCTTGATATATATATTGTTCGATATACAAAGTAATTTTAAAAAAAAGTTGAAAAATCCCACCCCTATATGGACAATAATCCAGTGGTCATGCCACTTTGAAAATTAACCAACCCAACATCGATCCACTATAATTCAACAGCAACGTCAACAACAAATGTGTATCCCGTACTCCTTCTAATTCATCTACTCAATTAATTATTTTCATAACAATTAAAGTATACAATTATTAATTTACTAATTTATAATGAGGGGCAATCCTACTTTCATAATTAATCTTATATTAATTTACTAATTTACAATGAGGGGCAATTATATATTAATTTACTAAAAAAATTAATAATCAATCAATTCGTTTACAAGGGACACTACGCACAAACACGCACACTACACACACATATACACACACGTGCACATACACACACATACACGCAGCCCCCCACCCTCCCCTTCCCCCCCACCCCTGCCCCCTCCCCTTCCCCCCCACCCTGCGCCCTCCCCTTCCCCCACCACACACACACACAAATAGGCCCACCCCCTCCCCACCCTCACCACACACACACGCACACACACCCTGCCCCACCCCCTTCCCCCACCACACACACACACAAAGCCCCACCCCTCCCCCCACCCCCACCCCCCCACACACGCGCACACACACACACACACGCGCACATATATATACACATACACACACATATATAAATGGAAGAGAGAGAGAGAGAGATAAACTAAACTGAAAGTAGAGAGAGAGAGAGAGGGAGATCAGCGTAGAGAGAGAGAGAGAGAAAAAAGGAGGGAATAAATCGATGGGGGAAAAAGGAGGGGAAATATTTTTTTACTGGGAAATTTGTCACGGACGTGTCACGGTCCTTGACCGTGATAATATTATACGAATTGTCACGGTCAATGATCGTGACAAGTCCGTGACAAGTACAGTTGTCACAGCCTTGTCACAGTCATTGATTGTAACAAGTTTTTGTCACGGGCTTGTCACAGTCAATGACCGTGACACAAAACACGTGTTTTTTATCACGGTCAATGACTGTGACAATGCTAGCTGCTGGAAGGGTGCCAATTTACCCATTTTGGTGTAGTGAGAAAAATGGACTGATCATAAGGGAATTCAGATATCAAACAAGGAATGTTTATAAAATAAAATATATATTTTAAATATTTAGGGGTTCTTGGATTAATATAACTAATTTCATCTTATGCATCACCTGTACCATTCGGTGTTCGTCGAAGATGGTCAAAGACATGTCTTTTGCTGGTGTCATGCAACTAACCCTCTTTCTTAGGTGATGGGGGAGTGGTCCCATTACCTCAGTCCTTAGTGGTGGTCATGTGTACTTGAGGATAGTGACATGGTTATTGTCAGCGCCACTTTATCACGCCTTAATTGAGATTGAGTTAATTGCCCACGTGCTTGGTCGAGCGCTTACACATCCAATCAAAGGGCCTAGTAGTCGTTAGGAGACAAATCACCGTTCATCCAGATCGATAGTAACCACCCTCAGCCTTTGATATGGAATCAGAAGAACGAGGGGTGTAAATCCTTTCAGAAGTTTCTCTAATCCTTTTGAATTTTCCAAGTGGATCAGTTAATATTACCTCCTTTAACGCAGGTGGATTTCCCAAGTCGATATTCGCTCTTCGTATAACAACAAGATCCATTATCATGTGAAAGAAGATAACTACAACATAACATTGGACAAAAGAGCGGATACTTACAACTGATGATATCGGTTGCATTAAAAGTTTACAAATGATATATACAAAATTTTAACAAAGAAAAACATAATTCCAGTCAACTTTCGTATTTTGAGAATTTCTTGAAAAGGTTTTTGGCCCTGGAATAGTTAAAATTTGGACATGACAACTTTAGGCACGAGTTAATAAAATATTAGTATAAGGGTTATTTGAGTTTGAGAAGAATTCCCTATGAACCTAAACAAGTTAGTGGTGTACTTGTGAAAATTTATATATTAAGTCATGTAAATTCATATGTTAACCTTGATAAGGTTCTTTGGAGAATTTTATGAGCATTGGAATTGTTAGGTTCTTGCACCCTAAAACTTATATTGTGATTTTAGAATTATTGCACATTGGTTTTAATGAGGGTTTCGTTAAATTTTATTCTTAAACTTTTATTGAGGAAATATTTGGTTTATACATTATTTTCAATGTTTGTTTTGGAAAATCAAAGAATATATTTTATGAAGTGATTTTTATAAGTTAAATTGGTTTTTACAAAAGGATTTTTGCGGTGTTACTCTAGATTTTAAAAGTGAATTTTAAGTATAAACCTTAGTGGAGAATAATGAATTTCGAGTGTAAATTCAATTAGCTATAAATGATTTTGGGGGTATTATTATTATTATTATTATTATTATTATTATTATTATTATTATTATTATTATTTAATAAATATTGGGATTTATGTTCAATGATTTTGAGGATGTGTGTATGTCCAAATACAAGTTTTTTATTCCCATAAACCTGGAGGGGTGGGGGGTGGGGGGGGGGGGGTGGGTGGGTGGGGGGGGGGGGAGGGTGGGAATGAATAGGATAAATTATAATTTTGCCCAATTTTTGTCGATTTTAATTTTTGCAAACCTAGCACACGTAACAACTAGGTGAAGTGATGACTGGCATGTGGATCAACAAATCAAAGTCACAATTAGGAAATATAGGTCAATACTAAATGTAACAATCCTAATTTCAATTTTATGAATTATGCTAAACCAATGTGATATCTAATTGTAGAGTGTGATATAAGTGAAGAATAGAACATAACAATATTCCATAAGATAAATTTTATGGGGAAAACCCCCACCAAGGGGTAAAAAATCTCGACCCACTCTAATATCTTATTCAACTTTAAAAGGTTGTATTCAAAGCAATAAAAGTAAATCTCTCATGTACACTCACCAGAAGTTACCTATGATCATCAAACTTTCCCCCATTGACTGTAAGGGATCCATCCTAAGCTCCATATGACAAACAAGGAAGTACATTCTCCTCCTTAGAGTTGAATTATGCCTTGAACTTTTTAATATCTCAGAACACCTAATTTTTAGACATAGGAGTCTAGATAACCAATTCAAATGTATAATGATTTGGAATGAACTTTCACTACACGAAAAAGGGTTTTTGTCACCTTTCACCCGTAAGGAGCTGTCACGGTAAAAAACCTTAGCAAAAAATACGGAGCTTTTGTCACTATCTTTGACCTTGACACGACCGTGACAACAAGTTATCACGATCATTTCACGTTCAAAGAGCTTGACAAGACTGTTGTCACGGTCGTGTCAGTGTCAAAGACCATAACAACAATTATTTGTTGTCATGTTTTTTGACCTTGATACGACCATGACAATAAAATGAAATTAAAAACCCTAATATTCTCAGTCGCTGTCTCGACAGTTGTTTACTCTCTCTCTCTCTCTCTCAGCCGACATTCTCTCTCGATCTTAGCCTCTCTGCCTTACACCACCACCGTTGCCTCGCTCCTTGTACCACCGCCTCGCACCTGCACCACCGCTGCGTTCTCCCTTCGGTTCTTCACTGTTTCAAATAAGGTAACACATACATACATACATACATACATACATACATACATACATACATGTATGTATAGATTGTGTAATTAATTCAATTTGTTAAGGGTTTTATTGACATAATGATGTATGTTGAATATTGGTGTTGATACCAAAATTAATATGCTGATGTGGGCGAATAATACGAAGACATTTGTGAATCTACGTGGCACAATAACAACGAGGAAGTTCATTTCCCCGACCAACTCATGTTCCCTACGAGCAACGAGGACACACCGAGGAACTTTAGCATTCCGAGATACTGTAGCGCGACGAGGAACTCCTGAGCAACGAGCCACTAAGGCGGTCCGAGCTGCATCTCGGCTGTAGCATTAATTACCAGATAATCAACAGTTCAACTATTCATTGAATGTTTATCACCTTGACACACACGTTACATTAAATGTATTACCCTTTCATATGTATATCATTTAATGTATCAACCCTTTCATGTACAGCCTCAAGGCTATAAATACATTGTATCACCCTCATCCAGAGGGGACCGAAATTTCTTGATTGAACTTGTAATCGAGAATTCCCAAACACTCAGCAATAACATAACAGTGGACGTAGGCCATTCTTATAAGGCTGAACCACTTTAAAAATCTTTGTCTCATTTTATTTATCTGTGATTGAATAAATTAGAGCGATCTAATTTTTTACATCAACAGATTGACGCCGTCTGTGGGAAACGACTGTTGCTATCGTTTTTCACCAAAAATCATTTATCATCAATGGCAGATAATCCAGAATCCAGTAATCGAAATGCTGGAAATACTGGAAATCCTCCAAATCCATCTGCACCTCCAGATCTGGCTGGAATTATGACGAATCTGGCTGAAGGACAAACCGCCATACAAGAAACAATGAGGCAACTCATTCAAACTCTTCACGGCGGTGCACCTACCCATTCAAGGCAAAGGAGTGATCGTGGGCAATCGCGATCCAGGCGTACTGGGTCATATCGTAATGAAGAATCTAATGAATTTTCTTATCAACCTGGGCGAACTTCATCGATACGGGCTACGGATACAGATCAACATATCACTCTCTCTCTGGAGAGAACCAGCGCCCTGGAAAGATTAAGCAGGGTGTCTCCTTTCAGTCGGTTAGGACCAAGGAGAAATATGAGTCCACCTAGAGCCCCATCGAGAAGCTTTCAACCACCATCAGGTCTGAGAGAAGGATCAACACAATCACGACCAGCTGCTCGTCGAGATAGATCTCAGGAAGCTACGTCAGAACAATCAATTGCTCGGACTAAGCGGCCCGAGGAAGGAAATGAAGTATGGAAAGGTTCCATTCAGCGATTGGAGGATAGACTTGGAGAAATGGCTAAAGAAAGGAATCCCTTACAGAGAACTTTTGTTCAAGGGACACCTTTTGTGCAGGCCATTGTGAATTTTCCTACACCATCAAAATTCAAAGCACCTGTAGTGACCCCTAAGTATGATGGAAAGACAGATCCTGTTCTTCATATAGAACAATACCAAGCTGCTGCCGACATATATGCCGTCCCCGACGAGATGAGGTGTAGAGCATTCTCGAGAACTCTTACCGGATCTGCACAGATATGGTATAACAATCTTCCTCGGGGTAAGATTTAGACTTTTATTCAGTTAGCCGAGTTATTCATTGGCAATTTCTGTTTTGGAGCAAAGCCGGTAAAGCGAGTAGCGCACTTGTTAAGTGTTAGACAAAAATCAGGTGAGAGTACTAGAGATTACATAACTCGTTTCAATAACGAGAAGTTGGAAGTCATAGATTACGAAGAAAAGACAACGATCACTGCTTTGATGAGTGGATTGCTGCCTAACAAGTTATACTACACTTTGGCCAAAGATCCACCTAAAACTATGTCGGAGTTGATGGCAAAAGCGGCCAAAATCATGAATGCCGAGGAGGCTATGGCTGCGAAGAAGAATATGGATAAAGAAACCAAGGCGGAGGTTGACAAATCTAAGAAGAAAGAGCAAAAAGGTAATGGTGGTGACAAGCACTCCAAGAATAATAGGACGTCATGGGAAGTCCTGAAGAAATATGATAATTATACTCCATTGAAAATGGGTATTAATCATGTTTTGGAAGAAATCAAGAATAACGAAGAAATCAAGTGGCCAGATAAACCGAGGACCAATCCTGACCTGTGGAATAGGGCCAAATATTGCGAGTTCCATAAAGATCATGGCCATACGACCAAAAATTGCATAGCCCTTCAGAACGAGATTGAAACGCTCATCCGAAGAGGAAAGTTATCAAAGTATGTAGATCGCAGAGGTGAAAGGAAGAATGATGATAGAACTAGAGATCGTTCCAGATCTCCTCATCGGACGGAGGAGAAAAAGAAAAGAGATCACGAAGATGATCCAGATGAAGACCCCGATCTTCCAAAGAAGCCAAGGCAGCCTGAACGAGAGGTATTTTCCATACGTTTTGGGTCATTTGATTGTAATGTTATTACAGGAGGAGATGCTGGAGGAGGAGACCTTACTGCAGAAAGAAAGGCTTATCTCGGAGAGGCTCAAGCCTGCTCATATATTCAACGAATAAATCTTGCCGAGGATGATCGTCCGAGGAAGGTAAATAAAGAGAAGCTAGTTATTGGTTTTTCAAAAAACGATTTGGCAGGTGTTCTTTACCCTCACGACGATCCTTTGGTGATCAAAATGTGGATGAAAGATGTGGTGATTTCAAGGGTGTTGGTGGACAATGGTAGTTCGACAGACATCATGTACTATTCATGCTTTGATAGCTTGAATTTGAAATTATCTCAATTGGAACCTTATCACAGACCCCTTCTGGGTTTTGCTGGCGAGAAAGTTTTTCCACTTGGGACGATCAAGTTGGACATATTCATTGGAACTTGGCCTGCTTGTCGAACAGAAAGAATACGCTTCTTTGTGATGGACAAGAATGTGCAGTCAGCCTACAATATCATCATGGGAAGAGTTGGTTTGAAGAAGTTCGAAGCAGTTCCATCTACAGTGCATCAATGCTTAAAATTCCCAACAAACTTCGGAGTAGGAATTGTGAAAGGTGATAAAAAAATAGCTCGAGAATGCTATTATTCATCTGCCGAGCAAGAGGAGCTTGAGTAATCAAGGAAAAAGACTACTACCTACCAGGTGGAGGAAGGTACATAAATTGAAACTCTTGATCCCAGGGATGAATCCCAACTTGTAAAAGGACAGGTGGTAGAATCTACAGAAAATGTTATTCTGGACGAGGAGCACCCTGAACGAGTAACCCAGATAGGTTCGTCGTTGGATGCTTCAATAAAACATGAGTTGATAACTTTCTTGAGAAATAGGAAGAATACTTTTGCATGGAGTCACGAAGACATGCCAGGAATAGATCCAAACTTCTTATGTCATGAACTCAATGTGAATAAGGAGATCAAGCCTGTGAAGCAGAGAAGAAGAGTGTTTAGTCCCGAGAAGAATCAGGCCATACAAGAGGAGGTCGAGAAGCTCCAGAAAGCCCAATTCATTGAAGATGTGAAATATCCAGACTGGTTAGCAAATGTGGTGATGGTAAAGAAGAAGAATAATAAATGGAGAATGTGTGTTGATTTCACTGATCTCAACAAAGCATGCCCGAAAGATCATTTTCCAATGCCCAGAATAGACCAGCTAGTGGATGCTACTTTGGGACATGAGCTGCTCAGCTTCATGGATGCATATTCTGGCTACAACCAGATCAAAATGAAACCTGAAGACAGGGAAAGTACTTCTTTTATTACCCCAAGGGGAACTTATTGTTATAATGTCATGCCTTTTGGTTTAAAAAATGCAGGTGCAACATATCAGCGACTGATGAACAAGGTTTTTGCCGAACAAATCAGTTGCAACATGGAAGTCTATGTCGACGATATGCTAACAAAGAGCAAGAAAGCTGCTGATCATCTAGTTGACTTAGGTCAGACCTTTGATCAACTAGATAAATACCAAATGAAGCTCAACCCGACGAAGTGCACCTTTGGAGTACGAGAAGGAATGTTCCTCGGATACATCGTCAACCAACGAGGAATTGAGGCAAATCCAGAAAAGATCAAAGCTCTTTTAGGGCTGCGATCCCCAACGACGAAGAAAGAAGTGCAGAGTCTTACAGGACGAGTTGCAGCGCTCAACAGATTTGTGTCTCGAGCAACTGATAAATGCCTCCCATTCTTTAAAACACTTCGAAAAACTTTTGAGTGGACTGATGAATGTGAGAAGGCCTTTCAAGACTTGAAAAAGTATTTGGGAGCACCTCCATTGTTGTCCAGGCCAATAACAGGAGATAAGTTGTACTTGTATCTGGCAGTATCAGAGAATGCAGTTAGTTCAACATTGATCAGATTGGAGAATGGAGTCCAGAAACCAATCTATTACACAAGTAAAGCTTTCCGAGGTGCGTAAATCAGGTACCCAAAGCTGGAGAAATTGGCATTGGCATTAATTGAAGCAAGTAGAAGAATGAGGCCATATTTCCAGGCCCATACCATCGTCGTTTATACCGACATGCCATTGAGGCAAGCCCTTCATAAGCCAGAAAAGTCAGGAAGACTGATGTACTGGGCAATAGAGCTCGGTGAATATGATATTGTGTATGAACCCAGATCATCATTGAAAGGGCAGGCTGTAGCAGATTTTATAGCAGAGTTTACATATCCTGATACCCCCGAGGAACAAAAGTTGCTCGCTGACCAACCTGTGGATGTTACAGGATCAACAGACATAAATCCAGACCAACTCCGGTTGGTAAAAGGACTTGTGGATGTAGAAGGATCATCAACTTCAAACTCAGACCAGCTCCGGTTGGTAAAAGAGCGAGAAGAGATGATCGACGAGGAGCGAAAAGTGTCAGGGGAGGATGAAAAGAAACAACAAATATTTCACCGAGGAACTCTATCAGATAAGGAATTTGAAGACGGGTTACCCATATGGAGATTATATGTAGATGGCTCATCTTGCACAGCAGGTTCTGGGGTAGGAATTGTTTTGAATACTCCAGACGAGATTGACATGGAATTTGCTTTGCGATTCCAATTCAAAGCCTCCAATAATGAGGCTGAGTATGAGGCCATGATAGCAGGTCTTAATTTATCAAAGATTATGGAAGCGCAACAAGTGATGGTATTCAGTGATTCTCAATTGATTGTGAATCAGATGATGGGAACATATGCAGTTAAAGGAGAACTAATGGTCAAGTATCATGCAAAGGTGATGGAATTGTTGGCAGAATTTGATGCCATTCAGTTGATCAGAATACCCAGAATAGAAAATGCACAAGCAGACGCACTGGCCCGACTAGCATCAGCTACTCGTACCGAGCTACGAAGAACAATACCAATTGAAGTACTGGAAAGTCGGAGCATAGATGAAAACCTGACGATGAATGTTATTACCCTTGATTTAGGACCATCTTGGATGGATCCCATCAGGGCATATATTGAAGAAGGAGAATTGCCAGATGACAAGCTCGCGACAAAGAAATTGAAGTATAAAGCTGCTCGGTATGTATTAACTAATGGTATTTTATATAGACGAGGAATTATGGCAGGTTTGCAGAGATGTGTACATCCCTCCGAGGTGAAATAATTGATTGAAGAAATCCATGAAGGGTCTTGTGGAGCTCATGTAGCAGGTCGAACACTTTTACAAAGGGTAATGACTCAAGGATACTATTGGCCGACGATGAGGGCTGATTGTATAGCCTATGCTAAGAAATGTGACAAGTGCCAACGTTTTTCCTCTATCCGACGAACTCCACAAGCATTGTTGACACCAATAACTTCCCCTTGGCCATTTGCCATTTGGGGAATTGATTTGGTTGAACCACTGCCGACCACCCGAGGAAGATTCAAGTACCTCGTCGTTGCAGTGGACTATTTTACTAAGTGGGTAGAAGCTGAGCCGCTTATTGATATGACATACGAGAAGGTATACCAGTTCGTTTGGAAGAATATCATCTGTCGATATGGTCTCCCTCATGCCTTCATCACAGACCATGGAACCCAATTTGATAACGAGGAATTTGCTGCCTATTGTCATCAGTCGAACATTTTGAAGGTTTATTCAGCACCAGGCCATCCTCAAAGCAATGGACAGACTGAAGTGACGAATAGAACACTGCTAAATGGTTTGAAGAAAAGGCTAAGTGAAGCTAAAGCTAACTGGATTAATGAGCTACAATCAGTATTGTGGGCTTACCGAACAACTCCCCGAGCAGCGACTGGAGAATCACCATATATGCTGGCATTTGGAAGTGAGGCTGTAATACCTGCCGAGTTGGGTCTTCCAACGCATAGAGTACTGAATTTCAATTCTCCTGTCAGTGACTTGATGAGAAGACTGGATTTGGATATGCTCGAGGAGGTCAGAGAAGAGGCAGCCATTAGAAATGCTGCTTATCAACAACGAACAGCTCTTTTTTACAACAAAAGGGTGAGGAAATGCGGTTTAAAGGAAGGAGATTACGTGCTAAAGAAGGTAATTCAGAAGCACAATAAATTGGAGGCAAACTGGCATGGGCCTTACCGAGTTACAGAAGTTGTTCGACCAGGAACCTACCGAATAGCAACTCTAGAAGGAGAAGAATTCAAGAATGCTTGGAATGCTGAACACCTTCGCAAGTATTATCAATGATGTAAAATGTACAACGGTTCCATCAATATGAATAAAACGATGATGTTTTCACCATTTTCCTCTCCTTTGTTTGAAAGTTTTTCGGGGAATACTTGTGTTGTACACTACGCTGCTCGACAGCAAAAAGAAGACGATAGTTCAGACCCACGACCAACTCCGGTTGGTAAAAGGGCGAGACCAAAAAATATACTCCTTTGGTTAGGAGGCGTACACTAGCGTGACCAACTAAGGTTGGTAAGATAACTAGTGGACAGATAGTTCGAAAGAACCAAAAATTATACTCCTTTGGTTAGGAGGCGTACACTAGCGTGACCAACTAAGGTTGGTAAGATAACTAGTGGACAGATAGTTTGAAAGAACAAAAAATTATACTCCTTTGGTTAGGAGGCGTACACTAGCGTGACCAACTAAGGTTGGTAAGATAACTAGTGGACAGATAGTTCGAAAGAACCAAAAAATATACTCCTTTGGTTAGGAGGCGTACACTAGCGTGATCAACTAAGGTTGGTAAGATAACTAGTGGACAAGATAGTTCGAAAGAACCTGATAGTTCAATAATCAACTACGGCTGAGGGAAGAACAATATTATTTGATTTGAAAATATGCTCTCACATTCCAATTTATGTTGGTCGGGAGGTAAGATTATTACAAAAGTTCTTCAAAAATACAAAAATTCCAAACTGAACCAAATATAGTTGGTCGGTGATCAAAACCCACTAATTGTAGTTGGTCGACGAGGATAAATTATTGACCTTGGTTGGTCGGACGCACTTTATGAACATTTGATGAACCAAATATGGCTGGTCGGGGATAAAAACCCATCAACTGTAGTTGGTCGACAAACACAATTTAACAACCTTGGTTGGTTGGAAACATTTTGAACATTTTATACTCATTACTTTATTATTAAGTGATTGAGCAAACTTGATACTTGTAACTTTTTATTAAGTTGGTCGATGAACAACAATATTGTTATCTTTTTAACTTATACATATGCACAGATGTAGAGCATTTTACAAGACAATAGCAATACAGATTTGCAAACAGAAGATGAAAGTCTTTCATTAAAATCAAAATAAATTACAAGCTACTTATATGTGCTAACTGTTACATTGAAAAACCTATTCTATTGGTTTCTTTCCTTTAGCTTTTGAAACAGGCTCCTCGCCAGCAGGAGGATCCTCCAGGCAAAGAGGAGAATTGATGAAATTAATATCTCTGAGCATTCTGACGTTCATCACAGAAGGTGTATCCAAGAGATGCTCGGGACGAGATAATTCAGTCTGAGAATGAAGACTATAGTCGCCAAGGTATTTTGAAATTAAGCTCCGAGGAATGGCACGAGCTGGGATCCACTCCATGTCTAGTTTATAAGGCGGTACAGGCAAGTCTAGTAGCCCAGGAGCATGATAATCCCATAAGAAAAGGCCCTACTCTAGCTTTAACACACCCAGGGCGTTCAACCATCCTTATTTATAACCTTGTTTGATTACAAATGACAAAGGGCTTCATTGTAGCCTGCCATCCAAAACTCACGAGGTTGTTTGTGAAATTAAAAAGTTATTCTATCTAGTTGCTCGAGAAGGTTCCTGGCAAAAACATCTTTATCATTCAAAGCAGACTTCGTCGCAGTAAGTTGATCTTCCAAAGATAGGTTTTTCTTGGACATTTCAGATAAAGCCCGATCTTTGGCGTTCAATTGGAATGCTTGAGTTTCCAAAGTAGACTGAGTGCGAGCTTCTTCAACATTACGGCTGAAAACTCTTGATCGACTCCGAGCAGGTGGTGAATTTTGCTCCTCGACAACATTTTGAATAGCTCTTCCTCGCCCCCGAGACCCTCTTCCTCGTCCCCGAGCAGTCACAAGAATAACAGATCTTCTTAAGTTATCCAGTTCTTACCTTAATTTGGCATTCTCAACCTCTAAGAACGAGAAACCTTCATCGGTAACTTGTACTAAAGCAGTGGAAGATGACGCTGCAGATTCATACTGTGCCAGCTTTTTCTGCAAATTATTGTTCTCTTGTTCCAGCAACTCAGCAATCTGCCTGCAGGCCTCAACTTCACCTTTTAGAGTTCTCTCCCTAACATCGTATCCAGCAAGGATCTTTTTATGGCCTGTTTCAGAAGAAAGCTGTTGATATCTATTTTCATACTCCTTGTGCAGCAAAGCAGTCGATTCATTGTGTTGATGTTGTAGATCTTCTAAGGTACAATGAAGTTCCTCGATCGATTCATAGTAGGCCACATTGTTGGCCACAGCTGGGTCGAGTAAATCCTTCAAGTACCGATAAGCCTCAATTGCTTGTTCTGAGGCATCATGGCCAAGGATGTCAGCAATTTCTGATACACTCAAATTTGTATGACCTGCTTTATAATATTCATGGCATTGCTGCATCAGCTTTGTGTCATGTGCAGATATCAGTTCCATTCTAGCCACAAACTAATGATGAAAAGAAGACAACAGTCAACAAAAACAAATCATCAACAACAGAGATGAACAAAGATGTATTTTATTAGATCACAAAAGGATTACATTGTTTGATTACAAATAATGAAAGATAGAAATGATACCGAACAACTTCACACCTTTTCCTTGTCTCCCAAGACTTTCTCGGGAGGCTGGGACGAGGAGCTTGGTTGCTCGGTGGTAACAGCAACTTGATCAGCATGAGTTGAAATTTTCTCAGGAGGAGGAGGCATGGAATAAATGTCCTCGTTGGCAGAAGATAGAGATGTAGGGACTTGATCACCGATGGCCATGGAAGATTCATCAGAGATAGGCTCATCTTCTTCTTCTTCCATAATTGGTGGGGGAGGACCAGGGAGGTGTAGCTGGAATAGCCCAGAGTCGTCCTTGATCTTCAATTCCTGCAGGGCAGCTACCCAGCCATCTCGGAAGTATTTCAACTTCCCGTATTGAACTTGGGATGTCATCGCAGCAATCCCCTTGTCCCATCCTTTATCCCAGCCAGCGCTGAAGGATTTTTTAACTGCGAGTTTTCTTTTCAGTTTCTCCGAGGAGAGCTTCACATCCAATTCTTCCTTTTTGCCCTTGATATCTCGCAGGGCGGACAACTCTTCCTCTGCCTTTTTCAGCTTATCTTCAAGCTCTCCAAAGTTCTTGAGCTTGTCGTCATATTTCTGATGCTCGACCTCTAAACTTTTCACTTTATTCTCCAAACTCTTGGAGATCTCAGCCATTTTCACCTTCTCGGCCTCAACTATAGACAACTTTTTCTCCCATTCAGCTTTGTCCTCGTTATACTGCTGACGAGAATCCTTCAAAGATTGGGTTAAACCCAGCAGAGCATCCTCTACACATGGCGAGGAGCTGGAAGCTTTAATAGCTTCATCTTTCTTCACGATGTTGTTAAAACAATTCACCAGCTAAACAAAGGAAAAAGTGACAGGTCAGTGCAAAAATACAAGTATTCAAAGACAGAAAGGAAATTCAGAGTGTGAGGAATTTACCGAAGCAAGGTGACGAGTAGCTAGGGATGTCAGCATATCCCTAGAAATATTTTCATCAATTCCTTGGACCTCGGGTATGATCCAAGTTTTTACCGAGCTCATTGCAGAGCTCGGAGGAATGATGGTTGGAACACCAACACCACCAGATGGTAAGGAAGAGACAGTTTCAGCCAAATTGATTGAGGATGATTTCCTCAATCTCCTCAAAGGGACTTCAGCAGTTTCAACCAAGGAAGAGCTCTTGGTCGGAGAAATAACAATCATCTCCACAGGAGCAACCTTCTTGCTCGGAGCCACTGGGGGCTTCTCGGTAGCTTTTAAAGGCGCAACATCCACCTTCTTAATCCCCTCTGGGACATCAATTTTGCTTTTCTTAGCCTCAGCAGCAGAAGTAATGTCATCAAATAGAGCAGGATGAGCTCTTTTCCTGCCTATTTTCTGGCTCAAAGGAATATGAGATTCTGGATCAGAGTCCTCAGGAATTTGCACTGGATCACTGGAGCTGACCACAGGGCGAGCAGTAAAAGACGACGTATAGATCTTGTACTGCAACAAGTATGAGGCAGACCTGATATGCTCGTCTGCAACCTTCTGATGCAAACTCCAGATATGTTTTAATTGCCTTATATTAACTTCTGATTCCTTAGGAGTTTTTCTCTTGCTGTTAACTGCAAACAAAAACAATTTGAAATGTCAATCATGCATTTATTCAAACATGATGAAGTCACAATTTCAAGAATAAAATAAAATGAAAATAACCTATCCCATTGCCATATGGGGGGCATTTGGGACCTTCATACACTCTGTCTCCGACTAAAGGAGCATGTTGCCAATTTTTGAAAACTAACCCATGTTCAAAATAATCCCTGTTGGCATCAGGGAGGTTGACAACTAAAGCTCTATTCAAAAATCTAGTTTTTAAATAATAAACGTTGTCTAAAACAGCCCATCTATAGCAATACATAATCTCAGGAATTCCTATGCGAGTTCCATGAGTTTGATTTAATTTATGCACCCCATTAACTATTCTCCATGTATTGGGGGCTACTTTTGCAGGAACAACATCGAAATGTTGACAGAATTCTAAGCATAAAGAGTTGGGTGGAAAAGAAAATCCACACTCAGCAATAAAAAGGCTGGGGAACCAATGTCCCTCAGCCAAACGAAGATAATCAAAGGGCTCTGGAAGATTTTCCAGAGTTACCCAAGACGGAATGGAATAATCAGAACGGAATTTTTCAATAGATTCAATAATATAAACCATGATGAATAAAAGAAGAAGGAAGAAGATCTTACAGGAAGAAAGGAGGTCTGTTGACAACGAACGAAAACAAGGATGAACGCACAAGAGAAAGAAAGACTGGAGAATTCGAAAAGCAAGAAAGTTGGAAAAAGTAGAGGACGGTATAATTATTTGGGAAGTTTAAATACTGTGCCTTGGGAAATGGCGAGAGAAATGATTACAAAAAGAAACTATCGAACTTCCAGCGGCTAAAAGGACAAAAAGGGCACAAAGATCGAAACGCTCGTAAAAATTCGAAAAAAAGGCGGATTCTGTGAATTTGGAAATAAATTCAAATACGATGCTCCTAAAACCCAGGAAGATCATTCAATATTGCCATATACCGAGAAAGAATGTTCCATACTCCTCAAAGTTCGAAATATGAAACATTGGGGGCTTCTGTTGATACCAAAATTAATATGCTGATGTGGGCGAATAATACGAAGACATTTGTCAATCTACGTGGCACAATAACAACGAGGAAGTTCATTTCCCCGACCAACTCATGTTCCCTACGAGCAACGAGGACACACCGAGGAACTTTAGCATTCCGAGATACTGTAGCGCGACGAGGAACTCCTGAGCAACGAGCCACTAAGGCGGTCCGAGCTGCATCTCGGCCGTAGCATTAATTACCAGATAATCAACAGTTCAACTATTCATTGAATGTTTATCACCTTGACACACACGTTACATTAAATGTATTACCCTTTCATATGTATATCATTTAATGTATCGACCCTTTCATGTACAGCCTCAAGGCTATAAATACATTGTATCACCCTCATCCAGGGGGGACCGGAATTTCTTGATTGAACTTGTAATCGAGAATTCCCAAACACTCAGCAATAACATAACAGTGGACGTAGGCCATTCTTATAAGGCTGAACCACTTTAAAAATCTTTGTCTCATTTTATTTATCTGTGATTGAATAAATTAGAGCGATCTAATTTTTTACATCAACAATTGGGTTTTGAGTTTCCTGGGTTTTTGTATCATATGTTGAATATTGAGTTTTGAAGACTGAATGAATTTCCCCATGGTTTTTTCCCTGAAACTTATGGTGTTAATGTAGTGATAGAGTTTTTCAAATTGAATCATGACTGTACTGTTCAAATTATTATCACATAGGATGACATTGTGTTGGTTCGCTTGATTTCTAGCTTGATGCTTTAATTTTGGCATCAATTTTCCCCATAGGAGATTACATTCTTATAAAATTTAGAAATTTGGTGAGCTATGGTATGATCTGTATGGAAACAAAATCAATATGCCTGTGTTTTTAGTTAATGTTCATAATCACATGAATTCTTCGTATTTAAGGTCTTTAACATTTGATCTTGATTTTCTGGTGGTTTATATATAAAATAATAAGAGTAATTTTTTGCGTGTTTACGTTGAGGTAAATTGATTTCTTAACGTGAAGCCTCTGAACAACTTACTATGTAAATACACATTGGATACAACACATAAATTTGTTTGAGTGTGACCTGCTTCTTTAAAGTGCTATGGACTTACCAAATGTTACGATTGATTTAATTGTATCACCTAAAATTCTAAGATTGAATTGTAAAATCTATATCAATTATATTTTTGTTAATGTGGGGTTGATTCATATTCATTCCAAAGTTAGTTAAATTTTTAACTTTTTATTTCTCATTATTTTTAAATAATTACTAGGCTATGGTATTGTTATTATTTTATCATGTTAATTAATGAGACAATTTAGAGATTATGCCTGTAATATATACAAGATTTTGAATACATTGGATTGTGATTTATGTCATAGCTACCAATACGGACCAAAAGTTTGACAACCTCGAAAACACATTGAATAAAATATTTTCAATGGTTAAGAAAGCTCTTTAAGGTCGAGCCGGGTGAAGCTCAGGGAAGGGCAAGGAGAATGTCATGGATTAGGGGACCATTGCTCCGTCTTTCTCACCTTCACCTTCACCCTCACCCTCACCTATACACCCCTCATCTCTAAATGACTTATTCACCACGCCTCGGTCCCAACTATTCAAACTCCATTTATAATTGGTTGGGATAAAGTCTATTTACTAGACTTACGGGGAGGCGATAGAATTGCCACGGTGTTGAGGTACCCGAGTATACACCCAGGTTCCTTGATGCATAACCATCCGCTGTAGTCTCACGGGGCTTGGGTTTGCATCACTGAAGTTTTGGTGGTGAATGAGAATGAAGCCCTGTGGTTGAATGAACAATACGACGTACAACATATTGAGGGCTGTATTGGTTCTTATATTGTATGGTCAGCCTTTCTCCTCCAACTTGAAAATCAATGAACATTTACTTTTTATGTAATGATTTATATTTAACATTCAAATTTGGGTTTGTATATCCAGTTTCTCATTTATATTTGGTTAATGATTGGTTATTATGAACATTGGTGTTTATTGCTATTAGTTATTGTTAAAATATATCATTAATTGCTGCTGTAAGTGAAGTAATATACTGTTGGGCAGTGGCAGTGGCCATACTACCCACAGTTATTTTTTATTCGACTGCCCAGTATTGTCACGGACTTTAACCGTGACAAGTTCGTGCCACGAAAACTTGACAAGGACTTATCATGGTCAAAGTTCGTGACAAGTTTTAGTTGTCACGGACTTGTCACGGTCAAAGTCCGTGATAAAGAAGATATTGTCTCGAACTTTGACCGTGACAAATCCAAGATAGTTAAAACTTGTCACGAACTTTGATCGTGACAAGTCGTGAGCATTCTTGTCACCGTCTTTGACCATGACAAGTTTGACTTATTAAGGTCTATAATCGTGACAAATAGCCTTTTTTGGTGTAGTGTTTGTCTAAGAGGATCTGATTCAAATCACTCTCAATTTTATCTCAATCCATAGATCAAGTTTAAATATAGTTTTTCACTTAATTTGGAGGGAACAAATGAATTTGAAAATAGAGAGACAATACAAAAGCCCTCAACCTTGAAAGTACTCTTTGAGATTCAGTGAACAAATAAAAAATTTAGATCTTTTAAAAATGGAGGGAAAATACCTTTTTATAGAGATTTTTATAAAAACCTGCTCCACTGCGCACACGGGTGTGATTTGATATCGTGTGCACGAGTTTATGCAGTGTTCAAAGAACATGCATATAATGTGTTGCCGTGCGCACGCTTTTAGGCAGTTTACAAAAAATGGTTAAAAGTGCGCAGGCTGTACGTACGGGTCTAAAATAATACCATGTCAACGGTTTAAGAGAGTTTTGAAAAACTCTCTAATAAAAGTACTTTGAAAAATATTTGGTCTTTTCCCAAGATATACACAACAAATCTCAATATTCAAAAATAGTTGGAAAGTCCATAAAAACACATTTTGTCAAAAACGTGTGTGTGCGTAGCCAAAGCCCTTCAATCACAAAACCATGAAAGGTTACGTTTTCAAATTCAACAACAGAAGCCTTGTGAAATAGAGATGCCTTGTAGATCTTCAAAGTTCAATGTTAATGAAGCCTAATGGACGAGATTCATTCTCTACTCAACGTCTCATCACGATTAAAGCTTTTTGGCTTGGATGACTCACGACTCGATGTTTTGACATGGAATTTAGCCAACTTATATAAAAGTATAAATTGTTACATCTTCAATCTCCCCCTTTGGTTATTCCATGGCAAAACCCCCAAATCCAAAAATTTCTTGATTACAACTACCAAACCCACCCTACATTAGCCATATAACGAGAGTAGTAGAAAGTAATGTACAAAGAATCCATTGAACAATGAAACATCAAGAGTCAAGTTTGAAGTCTGGGAATGAGCCGCATCAATCATAACTATACAAGAAATACATGAATAAAAAATATAAGAACATGCAGGTAATAGCGTGCACAAAGAGTAACCAACCCTTGCTTTGGGAATCCTTTGAAAATCAATAAGAGATATTGATAACTCTCGATTTGTGTCTTCCTTCGGATATGGATTTGGAATGTCACTGTGGTCAAACTTCGAGTATCTGAATTCCTGGAATTACCTACAAAACTTGTTAAAAATTCAGTATCGTGGAAAATTCGAGTATCAATCCAATTTCTAGCGTTGAAAAGGTAATCGTGAAAACTTGAAATTCCAATTTTTATTAAAACTCTTTTTGTGTTTTTAAAATTTTTCTTTAATGTTTTTTTTATTATTATATTTTAAAAACAATTTTCAAGGGTGGAAATGAAAATTTATGCAACTAGAATGACTATGAAAAATCAGAAAGTAATCTAGTTGAGAATTTATGAGCAGAAACAAGATGTGGGATTACACCGCGTAGTCAAATTAATTTAAAGTCCTAATCATTCAATTGAATAGTTCAAAATAATATTGAATTTAAAATTTAACTCTCATTATAATCCTAAATTCAATTTTATCTTTTTCAGCAATTAAATCGGGAATAGTCACAACATAAAAAAAAATAAGATTCACACTCGTCTCAATAAAATATCCGCTAAGACCAATTTATGAAAATTTGTACGAATCTTTGAATTGAACACACAGAGTTAATATTTTAATTTAAGAATAATACTCATCTCTAAGTGAAATCCAGAAATCAAATATTAATTTGCACCATTAATTTATTAACTCTCGTTACATAAATTAATGTGTGATTTTTCCCAATTTAATTAGCCTAGAACGAATCAACGAACAATTATTCAAATAAAACAACTTAACATACGCGTTTCACCCCACCCCTTGAATGGGGTGTTTAGCCACACATGATTAGAATTTTAGCACAAACACAATTAACAAACAAGAATTAAAGATAAAGAGTAAGAAATACGATACGCAATAATTTCTTGAGTCAATTGTGTGCATGAACACACGTCCCAAACTCGTCACAAAATCTGACTGGATTACAAAACTAAAAGTAAAAAATGAACCTACAAATTTTTCTAGACCTAAAACTATATTTTTTTGTATTTTTCTGACTATTTTTTTTACCCTCTTTTTTCTTTTTTCTGTCTCTACGTTCTCTCTGTATCTGTGTCTTTTTTTTTTCTGTGTCTGAGAGTCCCCTCTTATATGAGATGCCCTTCTCTTTTGATTGACCCGCAATTTTTGTTGGAAGATTTTGTAGGGATTTGAAGATGGCTTGGAATGGTATCCGATATTTTTGGGATTTGAGATGGGTATTTGGTTTGATAAGCTCGCAGGTTCGGGTTGGTGTTGGCAGATATGGAGGTGGTGGTAGCAATCGGGTCGAATGAACTCGGGTTCGGGCTTCGTGGGTTCTGGGCGCCGGGTTCGGAGCTATCACCGCCGGGTACGGTTTGTGGATGGTGCCCGATTTGGGTAGACCCGAAAATGGGTCACTGGCGAAAAGGTGGTCGCCGGAGGTTGCGCTGGCGATGGGAGGTCGAGCTCCGGGGCAGGTCTGGGTTTCATCGAGGTGGGTTAATGGAGTGAGAGGGAGAGGTGTTTGGTTGTGAGGTGTTGGGTTTTTTGTGGGTTTAATGGAGGTGAGAGAGAGAGTTGGTGAAGATGATGAATAGTGTAGGTGTGTGTTTGGGTGTGGGTAAGTGAGTTATTTTTGAGTGTATGTTTGGTGTTGGTAAGTGGTGTGTGTGTGTTTAATTCGTACCCCTAAAAAATGACACCATTAAAAAAAAATATAACTAAAACTCAATAAAATAAAAATTTAAAATCTAATAAAACTAAAAACTAACATCTCAAACTAAAAAAAAATGAAAATAAAAAGAAATAAAATAAAACTCTATTAAAACTAAAAAAAAATATAATTCTAATAAAACTAAAATAAAAGAAATTAAAATCTAATAAAACTAGAAAATAAATTCCTAAAAACTAATCCTAATAAAAATAAAATAAAGATTAAAAATTAAAAATTAATAAAAATCAAAATCAAAATAAAGAAATAGAAAAAAATAGAAAATAAATCCTAGAAATTTCTAAATAAATCTAAATAAATCCTAAAAATAAAATGACTAAAAGTAAAAAATCTAGAAAAATAATAAAGATACAAACTCAACACACACGGGGCTCGGGGAATGGTCTGGGCTCGGTGTAGGCTCGGTGTAGGCTTAGGTTTGGGTTACGGTACTGGCTTGGGGTATTCGGAACACATCTCGGCAAGCTCAAAATGGACTTCTCACTTCACGGTCTCTTTGGATTTCTTCGATACATGCTTTTGACCGTTATTGAGTTGCAATTGTACTGATTTAGCATTATTTGTACCGCAACTGCGTATTGACCTGCAAAATGATAAAATACTAATATAAGGCCAATTTTAATTACAACAAGCGACTAAAATGCATTTATTCGGGGTATAAAATAGACACTTTTGGGTGCTTATCACACCACCCCCGAACAGAACATTGCTAGTCCTCGAGCAAAAATTAGAGAGAAAAGAGAGATAAGTAACCAAAAGTGTGCCACTTTCGCAGGCACTGTCGATTGCACTTTGCATGTGCAATAAGCCATTAAACCTATAGGTTGCCCTACGGGACAAGTGGTGTCTCGTTAGGGTTTGCAGAGAATGTACCCACAAAATTCAAAAACTTATTTAAACGCAGTATCGGAGTAGATGATGAAACGCTATACAATCCAACTTTAAAAGGACATCAAGGAACACCGTATTCAACTATCAAAATGAAATTACTTAATACTAAAAGCGTAATCCTTCCTAAAACTCAGCGTGTGTAGTGTGAAACAATCTTAAGCATCATTAGAGTGATTCTTAGATCACCTGTATAGCATCAACATTTTGACTTCAATTCTCACTGGAAATATCTCTCTGAATCGAACTCTTTGAGAATTGGGTAAGTGTATCTCTCTAGTGTGTGAGGATGTGAGTAAATGTAAAAAAGTTTAAACGTCTCACACACTTTATAAGAAAGGACGGATACATGAAAGAATTTTGATCTCATGAACGAATGCTAACCACCATGTCGAGAATGTCGAATTATTCACCATAGAATCTTTTCGTTTGCCCGAACACTTTACCAAAGGTGAAAATGGGGTTTATGAATGGTATGAGGGGGTAATGAATTGAAGAAGATGAATGATGGTTTGTTTTGAAAAGAGTGTGACACGCTTTGATTGACTATTGTCTTCATCATTTGAATTTATGATCGCATGCTTTATTTTTCCTCTTTTTTTTTCTTTTCTGCTTTTTTTTTACGATACGTTTTGCTTTTCATAACACTTATGAAGACAATTTACATTGAGAATTTCAAACACTATTTTTCTAAAAAATGATGGCAATGATGGATGGTATTTGGGACATATGGATAAGGGTAATATGGAAAATGATAATGGGTGGATGATAATGTGATAGGGAAAATGGTAAGTGTATGGAAAAATTGGTTTAGTGCTCGGGACAAACTACAAGATACATGTTTCTTACAACTCGAAAATGATGTCATTCTCAGTGATTAAGCCAAATTTGAAAAAATGATGAGACCATGCAACGACTAAATGTAGTACCCAAAGAAAGTTGAGTCAACTTGTGACTCGGAGATACGTAAAAACCCTCAAAAAGGTGAAATGCTCAAATTTCACGAGTTTAAGTCGCCACTAGTGATCTTTTAAGGCTCTCTTGAGAATATTATTACTTTTCAACTTTTGATTGTAAACGTGATAGTGTAAAATTGCCGAGTTTAGGAATTCATGGTGCAAGTACGCTTTAAGAGGTATTAATTAATTTAAGGAGAAAGCGTAACTTCAGGATCAAACACAGGTATTCCGAGATTCTAAAAGAGGGGTGATAGACAATTCATATCATAAAAATTTATTTTTAACTGCACAAAAAGTTTAAGATCACTTGTTTCTGAAAATTTTCAAAAGAGGTACAATTTTGATAAATTTTCCACCCCCAAACAAAAGAGAACATCGTCCTCGATGTTTAAAACCATATATAAAAATGAAAAGCACAAGGGAGGAAAGATATTACCATAATGAACCACTAGTGAAATGTACCGCACTCTGGAGCAGAGAGTAAACCTGAGGAACATATGTGATCAAAAAAGACGTAAAAGTCTATAAAGCATGTAAAAGGCATTGGGTGGTGTGAAACACCACCCCCAAACAGGATAAGACTCATACTCAGAAACAATGAACAACGGGTTGCCTCCCGGTAGCGCTAAGTTTGATGTCTTCAACCAGACCGAACCAATCTCACCCTAAGAATAGGAACTATGCAAAGTATAGGGTGACAGAAAAATGGGGTGATGGTATCACCCCCAAACAAGACTGAACAGTCAGTCTTCATAAATGGGATCAACAAGGTCAAGTTCTTCAATGGGAGAGGGGCCTAGCTCTAAGAAAGGCTTCAATCGTTGACCGTTGACTTGAAAGAGGCTACCATCCTTAGGATTTTGAATTGTGATGGCAACATAAGGAGTAACAAATTCAACAACAAAGGGTCCAGACCAACGGGTTTTTTACTTCCCGGGAAAGAGATGAAGACGGGAGTTATATAACAACACTTTCTGACCAGGGTGAAATTCTTTGCGGAGGATGCTTTGGTCATGGATCCACTTCATTTTGTCCTTGTACTTCTTGGAAAAATCATAGGCATCATTCCGTATCTCCTCTAATTCATTCAGTTGGAGCTTTCGATGAATGCTAGTCTCGTCGTTATCAAAATTAATGGTTTTGACTGCCCAATAAGCATGGTGTTCAAGCTCGGCAGGTAAGTGGCATGGTTTACCAAAGACCAAGCGATAAGGAGATATGCCAATCGGAGTCTTAAAAGCAGTACGGTATGCCCACAAAGTATCATTTAAGCGTAAGGACCAGTCTTTCCTATTAGGATGAACTATTTTTTCTAAGATTTGCTTGATTTCGTGGTTGGAAACTTCGACTTGACCACTAGTCTGAGGGTGGTAAGGGACACCAAGTTTGTGGGTAATGCCATACTTTTTGACAGGATGTTCAAAGATTCGATTACATAAATGTTTACCCCATCACTAATGATAGCTTTGTGGATTCCAAAACGTGTGAAGACATACTCCTTAAGAAACTGGACCACAATACGATAGTCATTGGTGCGGAAAGCTATGGTTTTAATCCATTTGGAAACATAATCAACTGCAACGAGTATATATTGAAAGCCATGAGATGAGGGAAAAGGACCCATGAAATCGATGCCCTATACATCGAAGATTTCGACGATGAGAATGGGTGTGAGGGGCATCATGTGACGACGAGAGATACGCCCAGATTGTTGGCATTTGGCACAAGCCTGGCAGTAGTTGTGGGCATCTCGAAAAAGAGTGGGCCAATAGAAACCACTTTGCAAAATTTTGGTGGCGGTTTTCTTGGAGCTAAAGTGGACACCACAGGCACCATCATGACAAAAGGAGAGGATACTTGACTGTTCATGGTCAGGAACACAGCGGAGAATGACTTGATCAGAGCAATACTTAAAAAGGAAGGGATCATCCCAAGAGTAAAATTTTACCTGGGCCATGAACTTAGAACGCTCTTGTTTGGACCAATGATTTGGCAGTTAATCGGTAACAAGAAAATTAACAATATCGGCATACCAAGGAGCGGTGGAGATAGCAAAAAGTTGCTCATCAGGAAAGGTTTTAGAAATAGGGACATGACCAGATGTAGATGTAACAATGAGGCGGGAGAGATGGTCTGCAACCAAATTTTTGCACCCTTTCTTATCGCGAATTCCGAGATTAAATTCTTGAAGCAAGAGAATCCACCGTATCAAACGTGGCTTAGAATCATTCTTCTGGAGAAGGTGCCGCAGGGCAGCATGGTCAGTGTAAACGATGATAGGGGAACCGATGAAATAAGATCAAAACTTATCGAGTGCGAATACGACAACGAGAAACTCCTTTTCGGTGGTCGTATAATGAAGTTGATCATCATGGAGGGTTCTGCTAGCATAATAAATGACATGCTGGCGCTTGTCAACCCACTGACCAACTACATCACCTAGAGAAAAATCAGATGCATCGCACATGAGCTCAAATGGTAAAGAACAATTAGGAGGCTGGATGATAGGAGAAGAAGTGAGCTCAGCTTTAAGGCGCTCAAAAGAAGCAACACAGGCGTCATCAACGACAAAGGGAACATCTTTGGATAAAAGGGCTGTTAAAGGTCGAGCAATTTTAGAAAAGTCCTTTATGAAGCGACGGTAGAAGCCTGCATGTCCTAAGAAGGAGCGAATGTACTTAACAGACTTAGGAATGGGAAGCGAGGAGATTATGTCAACTTTGGTTTTATCTACTTCAATGCTGTCGCGAGAGACTACGTGACCTAAAACAATCCCCTTTTTGACCATGAAATGATATTTTTCCCAATTGAACTTTTCCTGACAACGTTTGAGAACCATAGTGAGGTGAGAAAGGCATTGCTCGAAGGAAGAACCAAACACAGAAAAGTCATCCATAAATATTTCGAGAAAATGTTCAACCATGTCGCTAAAAATGCTAATCATATACCGTTGAAAAGTCGCAAGTGCATTGCAAAGGCCAAAGGGCATGCGAGAGTAGGCAAAAGTGCCAAAGGGACAGGTGAAGGTAGTTTTCTTTTGCTCTTCAGGGGCAATTGGAATTTGGTTATAGCCTGAATAGCCGTCAAGGAAGCAGTAATACGCATGACCACGTAAACGTTCGAGCATTTGGTCGATATAAGGAAGAGGAAAATGGTCCTTACGAGTGACAGCGTTTAGCTTTCGATAGTCAATGCAAATACGCCAGCCCGTTTGCATACGGGTGGGAACAAGCTCATTGTCACTATTTTTTATGACGGTGACACCAGACTTTTTCGGTACCACATGAATGAGACTGACCCACTGACTGTCTGAGATAGGGTAGATGATACCAGCATCGAGCAATTTTAAAATCTCAACGCGCACGACTTCTATCATAGCAGGGTTACGTCGACGCTGGGGTTCACAAGAAGTCTTGGCGTTCTCCTCCAAATGAATGCGATGACTACAAACATTGGGGTTCATACCGTGAATGTCGGAAATGGTCCAACCAATATCGGTGCTATGCTGAGTAAGAGTGTGGACTAATTGCTCTTCTTGTGCAGGGGTCAAATTGAAAGCAATGATGATAGGGTGATGGTTGTTCGGGCCTAAGAAAGTATATTTCAACTCGAGAGGTATGGGCTTAAGCTCCAATTTAGTAGGTGGCGCATGAGTGACATCGGACTCAGACGCAGAAACAGAGTCCGGATGGTGCTTGGTGCATAAAGTGGAGGAATCTGATGTGGACGGGAGTTCAGAATGTGGAATGGAGTGATCCACAGAGTGAATAGTATCTTCATAGAGGGGCTCAAAGGGAGGATTCCAAGAGGAAATGTCCATCAGTGGAGTGGAATCTAGCAGGGCATTGAGTTCAGATATGGATGAATCAATGTCAAAGTCGGATCCAAAATGGGCCAAATAGTGTTGGAGAGGATCGACAGGGTAAGTTTGGTCCAACATTTCAGTAACTAAGGAGTCAATCACACATACCTCATCAATAGAATCGACATCAGCCGATTTGTGCATGAGGTGGAATATATTTACTTCTACAGTCATGTTGCCAAAAGAGAGATTCATGGACCCGTAATGATAATTGATGATAGCATTGGCTTTGGCCAGAAAGGGCGACCCAATATGATAGGAGTATTGGTTGGGTCGGGCGCAAGAGTGTCTAAGATGATGAAATCCACAGGATAGTAAAAGTCTGAAACTTTCACCAAAACATCTTCAACGATACCTTTAGGTACTTTCATGGAACGATCAGCAAGCTGAAGAGTAACTCGTGTAGGTTTCATGTTTTGTAAACCTAGCTCAAGGTAGAGGGAGTAAGGTAACAAATTAACATTAGCACCAAGATCAAGTAAAGCACTAGTAGTGAACTTGTCGCCTAACATACAAGATACAGTTGGACGACCAGGGTCTTTATACTTCACAACACCGTTATTATGAAGAAGGGACGTAGCTTGCTCAGTGAGAAAAGAATCGCGCGAAACATTGGTCCTACGCTTAACAGTGCACAAGTCCTTCAAAAATTTGGCATAAGAGGGAACTTGTTGAATCACGGTGAGGAAGGGAATGTTAATGTGAACATTCTGAAAAACTTTCTTGATCTCATCAAATTGCTCAGCTTTCTTAGTGGGAGCCAACCGATGAGGGAAGGGTGCCTTGGTCACATAAGCAGAGGTGGGCGCATGAGGATTGGTCTCAGTGGGAGCTGGCGATTTAGATGGTGGGGTAACCTTAGGGATAGGCTCTAACGGTGGGATGGTCGGGTGGGTTACAGTAGTGGGAGTATTAACACCATTATCAACTTGTTTCCCCGAGCGAAGATTAGACACCGCTTTCATATCCGCTTGGTAATTGGGTGGGTTGGAAGTGGAACCAACCTCATAGGCCGAGTCTTTGCCGTTTCCCTTAGGGTTAGCAATGGGATGAATGGGAAAATGACCTTTATCTCGCTCAGACTCGAATTGGTTGAAACGCTGCTCAAGCCGTTGGAGGGCTTGAGTGTGAGTGGTCATAAACTGAGTGAGAATATTTTTGAGAGAAGAGGTGGAGGAATTGGGCGAAGGGGCATAAGATGGTTGGGGAACTAATTCACGCTGGGAATTAAGCGGTTGTGAATACTCAAAGGAAGGAGGGGGAAAAAGAACAAGCTGGTTATTATTTTTTGAATGTCCACTGTGGGGAACAAAGGAAGATGGAAAGTGCGATTGATGGTATGGAGCAGACTGATGCGGGACAGGAGGATGAGGTTGCCTTTGTGGGTTGTGTGGAAACCCAGGGGGACCACCAACATGTTGTTATGGTTGGGCAGGAGCGAAGTTGTTGTCGTACTTATAAGAGAAATAAGGGTGATTCCTATTGTTAGGATTGTAAGTAAACGACGGGGGAATGGGTTTCCAAGTGGTATCAAAGGCACAGGCTTGGGCCATGGTGGGTTCGGGATCATCTTGCAATAGGGGACACAAATGAGCTAAATGATCTTGACTTAAGCATACACCACAAGAGGAAGGACTAGAATCGTTGACATTCATTGCTTGTTTAGAAAGTATAACATTTTGTTGCATAGTACAACTGAGAGCGTCAACGGTTTTAATCAAAGAGTGTAAGCTGTGTAGCAAAGTTTTAAAATCAGGATCATTTTTGACCTCAGAAGTGTTCCCTACACGTGGAGGATCGGATCTTGAAAATGCATTGGTGCCCTCCCAATCTTGAGAGTCATCGCCTAATTTAAGGAGAAAATTATAGGCGGCAAGGGGAGTCAAATGCATGAACTTTCCTTTATGGATGGATTCAATCATGGTGCGAGAAGAAGGGATAAGACCATTGTAAAAACTATGGACTAAGCGACTTTTCTCGAGATCACGATGTGGGAAACTATTAATATAGTTTTGAAAATGGCCCCATGCTTCACAAAATTGTTCAGTAGGCTTTTGTCTAAAATCCTGAATCGCTTGGCGCATTTCATTGGTTTTGCTCATGGGATAGAATTTAGACATGAACTTCTTAACAAGTTGTTCCCAAGTGAGGATAGAATTCGGGGGCAAGGAATGGAGCCACATGGATGCATTATCATGAAGAGAAAAGGGAAACAACCGAAGAGGAACATTCTCTTCGTCTAAGTTTTGATTTTTGAAAGTAGCGCACACAGTAAGAAATTTCCGCAAGTGAGTATAAGGAGATTCGCATTCAAGGCCATGAAAACTGGGCAAAATAGAAATAGTCGCTGGGAGAATTTCAAATTGCACAGCCGGAGTGGGCGGAAGGACGATACAGGAAGGCGGAGTGGCCGTAATCGGGGCAAAGTAGTCCCTTAAAGCGCGTTCGTCGGCCATGATGGGTGGGGTAACAGAACCATGAGAAGTGGGAGAACTAGGCATCTCCGAAGAAGAACACGGATCAGAAAAATGAGGAGCAACGATAGGAACATGATCTCCTAAGAGGGAATTTAGAGATGGAGCACTAGGGGAACGTGTTAATCGATGATCAATGCATTGCCAATGTGGCATAAAAGCAAGGAATTTTTTTTTTTGGGATTTTTGGTTATATGAAAAAGAAGAAAATCTTTTTGGATATTTTTTGAAAAATAAGTAAGGAGAAATGGAATATATTTTTGAATTTTTGTTTTTTGTGAGAAAAAAATTGAGGCGAAAAAAAGGAAAATAGTTTTGGAGTTTTGGGTTTATTTTTAAAAAAATGCAGAAAAAACGGGAAAAGGGTCGATGGACTAATGGTGGAAAAACTGACAGTTGGAGCAAAAATGGGACTACCTAAAGGAACAACTTAGACACGTACACAAATGGAACAAGTCCTAAATATGCACATAGCCAAATTATTATTTTTAAAGATAAGTGATTGGGTAGTCAATTTTAATTAGTCCGCGGGCGAGAAAATCACGGAATCTTAGGCCTCGCCAGTAAAAGTGTGCTCCTACTTTCTTCCCGAGAGACAAGAGGCTTACTAGTTAAGGCTCACCACACTAGCTGCTACAACACACAACTATCTGGTACCATGCTGGGGAAAGCACAACTCGTTTGACTGGGCGGCCTCACTCAAAACCCAGTTTCCCTAGACAAAATTCGTAAGATAGTTGAATGAAGATTTGCAAGGGTGGAAAGGACTCACTAGAGTATCATACGAGGGTCTCGTGTCGAAAGGGTCCTAATGAACACCGTTCCTACTTGGCTTGCTAGTTGATTGATTTTAATTTAAGTGATAGCACGGTTAAAAAGCAAAAGGAGATGTGATTGAGTGGGTGATGAAATCCCAACTTGTTGTAATGACTGTGACACACCCCAACCCAGTTACTTATAATTAAGTTTGAAAGTCAAAGTGAGTCAAACCATAATTAATCTAACCAAACCATAATCACGAGTTTTGATTTCAGAGTCATCATTGTAAATTCATATAACTGAAAACCTTTTTACAACATCAGAGTAATCATGCCCATAAAAACTTTCTTGAAGGATAAGTTAACTTAATTACATCATTTACATTTACAGAAAATAGTAGTTTCTCCCATTCCTGGATAACCCAACCCGACCTCCTAAATTTGGCAGTGACATCGCATTTCCTGAAAAATGTGAACATAGAAATCATGAGCAAAATAGCCCAGTGAATGTATCACTACTATACTATTGCATGAATTTAAATGCAATAAATCATGTCCATATAATTATGTATTAACTTATCCGGCTCATTCATAATGAGTGACCAACTTTTTCGAATCATGATTCACATATCTTGTCTAAATAGACAATTCTCCCCCATTCCTGGTCGAGGAGTGACCCCTTGTCATTAATAGACAAATCTCCCCCATTCCTGGTCGAGGAGTAACCCCTCATTTCGATAAACCGAAATGAACAATTTCATATTCATTTTATTATAACCATACCAACAACACGATACAAATATCTCTTTCCAGTGAGTACACTCACCTTGGTTGACAACTACGTATTCAGGTTTCCTTCTGGTGGAGCTGAACTGGGTTGATTAGGCCTTACACCTGTCAATCCAACTAAATCAGTACTGAACCTCAATCATAAATATTATCCAAACATAATTATGTAACTTTCCATGGCTATACATCAACAATATAATTCCAATTAAGTCACATTCCATAAAACATAGGTAAAGGCAAACAATGATGTACATATTGATAAAGTTACGCACATTCAACCGTAGGAAATACCTTATGAGGAATTTATAACCAAAGTCAAGTAAACATGAAATTATACTCCTCAATGTATATACACATGAAACATGTACTCAAAGTACCCTTTGTAAGGACGAAATACAAACATTCATTCAAGGGGTACCCAGTATGGCCTGAAATTATGGCCTTACATACTTACCCATCCTATATTCCTAAATTGTACAAGTACAGGGGTCCAACCTCATCAATATGAAAACATATATGAATATACTATCCAGTACAAGTGACGGTGTAATTTTTCAAGCTTCCTAGGGCAAGTTATGACCATTTCTCTACAACACAAGAAATCTGCCCTACAAGCTCCTCTATTGTTCCTTCAACTTCCAAGAATTTTCATAATTTTTCACCAACATAACTTTCCATGATTTTCAACCCATTTTCAGTACACATACTGAATCATACAGAATTAAAGTTTCATAATTGTTTGACTTCATTTGCTATCTCAAAAGCTTGACTAAACTCAGGGCATACCGAAATGAAGTATAAAAACAGAAACCATGTACCAACTTGAAATCATCATTACGGACTAACCACAAGGAGATAAATTCTAATTTTCAGATATATTATATGAATATATGAGTCTACTTTCATATCCAATTGGAATTTCTCAATTACAGTAAATACATAAATAGATATGCAAGTTTGAATACAAGGAGTTTCAATACAAAGCAATTTTAAGGGTTTCTACATTCAACTTAACATAAACTTGCATATAACCATACATACATATAAAGGGCTGAAACTTTAGTAAACCTATGATGATTTAGATCATATAAATCAGTAATATAAGATAAATAACTAGAATTGTAATTAGGATTACCTTCAGGGCTTTTTACGTAATTTCTACGGATTTTTCTACACCTTTTCTCCTCACTTTTCCTTCCTAAACTTCTACCTCTATTTCCTCAAGATAATAACACCTCAAACTGAACCTAGAGACTTATTTGCTGAAGAAATAAGGTTAAGGGACAGTTTTAAGTCGGCCAAGGCTGCCTCCCAATCCATCCAATCAAATTAAAACATTTGGTTTAATAAAAGACAATTTACCACTTAAGGGAATTGACAGATTCGCCCCTTCTCGTAATTTCGACCTAACTTCTTACTCGAACATCCGTTTGATGCACCGTTTGTTGTGTTACAACCCTAACTCACATATATACAACTATGTAGTTTTCACCTCAAGTCAATTGTAATGTTACAAGGGTCAAAACTAGTCTTAAACAGGAACATTTCTATCAAAAATAAGCAAATCTTGTGTTCGTAAATAATTCGACATTTCATGATTTATGAAAGTAGAATTATACTAACCATAATCACTTAACATTAGATATAATAATAACACATTATTCATATCACATAAGATAAGTATAATTTAAATATAATTTATCATAATTATATACGGGTTGTCACAACCTCCCCCCTTAGAAAATTTCGTCCCCGAAATTTAATATGAATGACACTTACCAAACAAATGGGGATACTGTTTCTTCATGCTATCCTCCGTTTCTCAAGTTGCTTCTTTAATTCCATGGCTCATCCACATAACTTTAACTAAGGAAATAACCTTATTCCTCAATACTTGCTCCTTACGATCAAGAATTTCCACCGGTTCCTCGGTGGACGACAAGTCTTCTTTCAGTTCAATAGGTTGGGTTTTCAGTTGATGAGATGGATCTTCCAAATACTTACGAAGCATTGATACATGAAACACATCATGTAACCGAGATAAATCTGGAGGTAAAGCTAATCTATAAGCCAGGGCCCCAATTCTTTCCAACACTTCAAATGGTCCAATGTATCTTGGACTTAGTTTCCCCTTTTTCCCAAATCTCATAACACCTTTCCATGGTGAAATACGCAGGAATACAAAATCTCCCTTCTGAAATTCCAATGGATGCTTCCTCTTATCTGCATAAAATTTCTGCCTGCTTTGCGCTATCTTTATCCGTTCCCGAATCATTTTGATCTTTTCAGTTGTCATATCTATCAATTCAGGACCCAAAATTTTCCTTTCACCCACTTCATCCCAACACAAAGGTGTTCTACATCTCCTGCCATATAAAGCTTCATAAGGAGCCATACCAATAGTCGACTGATAACTATTATTATACGAGAATTCCATCAATGGCAAATGATCATCCCAACTACCTTTGAAGTCAAATACACAGGCTCGTAACATGTCTTCTAATATTTGAATCGTCCTTTCTGATTGCCCATCAGTTTGTGGATGAAACGCAGTGCTGAACTTCAAACTTGTGCCCATGGCATTCTGGAGACGAGGCCAAAACTTAGAAGTGAACGTTGGATCTCTATCTGATACAATTGACACCGGTGCCCCATGTGAACGGATAATCTCATCAACATATATACGTGCATACTTGTCAACAGTGTAGGTGGTCTTAACTGGGAGAAAATGAGCTGACTTCATCAATCGGTCTACAATCACCCAAATAGAATCATGCCCCTTTGGTGACCGGGGTAATCCTGTAACAAAGTCCATCGTTATATGCTCCCACTTCCATTCCGGAATAGGCAAAGACTGCAATAATCCTGCCGGCTTCTGATGCTCTGCTTTCACTTGCTGGCATATTAAACATTTAGCTACGAACTCTGCAATCTCACGTTTCATACTGTTCCACCAGTAATATTCTTTCAAATCTCTGTACATTTTGGTACCTCCCGAATGCATAGAGTAAATAGAACTACGTGCCTCTTCTAATATATCTTTCTTTAAGGGTGGATCATTAGGTACAAAAATCCTATTTTTATAACACAATGATTCATCAGTCTTAATTTCAAAGTCACTCTCTTTACCATCCAGGACATCTTGTTTCTTCTTCTCAAGGAATGGATCACTGGTCTGCAAATTTCGTATGCGCTCGGCCAATAAAGGTCTCACTGTGACATGTGCTAATAATCCTCCACTTTTTGAAAACTTCAATTCAATCCCCATCGATGCCAAGTCAAGAATATGTCCAACACGGGCACACTGTATGCAACCAAGCATCCCTGATGATTTTCGACTCAAAGCATCTGCTACTACATTGGCCTTCCCAGGATGATGATGGATAGTACAGTCATAGTCTTTAATCAGCTCTATCCAACGCCTCTGTCTCAAATTCAGTTCTTTCTGTGTAAACAAGTATTTCAAACTTTGATGATCCGTAAATATCTCACAAGTTTCTCCATACAAGTAATGTCTCCACAACTTTAAAGCAAAAACAATGGCCGCTAGCTCCAAGTCATGTGTAGGGTAATTTCTTTCATGCGTCTTTAATTGTCTGGAAGCATATGCTATTACCTTCCCATTCTGCATAAGAACACATCCTAATCCCTGAAATGAAGCGTCTGTATAGATCACAAAAGACTCATTCCCACATGGAATAGTAAGTATAGGGGCTGAAACCAATCGATTCTTTAATTCTTTAAAACTCCTCTCACATTCTTCATCCCATACAAACTTCACTTCTTTACGAGTCAACTTTGTCAGTGGTAATGCTATTGTTGAAAATCCCTTAATGAATTTGCGATAGTAACCTGCCAATCCTAGGAAACTCCTAATTTCTATCACATTCTTAGGACTTTCCCATTCAACAATTGCTTCCACTTTCTTTGGATCAACATAAATCCCATTTCCCGAGACCACGTGCCCTAAAAACACAATTTCATTCAACCAAAACTCACACTTGCTGAATTTAGCAAACAATTTCTTCTCTCTCAAAATCTGCAATACGAGTCTCAAATGTTTCTCATGTTCCTCCATGCTACGCGAGTAAATCAACACATCATCTATGAATACTATCACAAATGAATCAATGAAAGGGTGGAATACCCGATTCATCAAATCCATAAAAACTGCCAGAGCATTAGTCAATCCAAAAGGCATCACCAAAAACTCATAGTGCCCATATCGAGTCCAAAAAGCTATTTTGGAAATATCACAATCCTTCACTTTTAGTTGGTGGTAACCCGATCTCAAATCAATCTTTGAAAATACAGTGGCCCCCTGTAATTGGTCAAACAAGTCATCGATACGAGTAGAGGGTACTTATTTCTAATGGTCACCTTATTCAACTGCCGATAATCAATACATAATCGCATTGTCCCATCTTTCTTTTTCACAAATAACACTGGTGCTCCCCATGGAGAAACACTAGGCCGAATGAAACCTCTGCTTATCAGATCTTGTAATTGCACGTTTAATTCTTTCAACTCCGCTGGTGCCATTCTATATGGAGAAAGAGAAATTGAACCAGTACCTAGAATTAATTCAATAGAAAACTCTACTTCCCTATCGGGTGGCAATCCTGGTAATTCCTCTGGGAAGACATCAGAAAACTCTCTAACCACTGGTATATCTTCAACTTTAAGTGCTTCCTTACTAACATCAACCACATACGCTAAATACCCTATACAACCCTTACTCAATAACTTTCTGCTCTTAATTGCTGAGATGAGACAAGTAGGGACAACATTCCTTTCCCCTGTAAATTGGAACTCGGGTTCACCAGCCAAATGAAATGTAACTTCTTTGCGAAAACAATCAATGGAAGCATGGTATGATGATAACCAATCCATCCCCAATATAATATCAAAATCACGAATGGCCAACGGTATCAAACCAACATAGAAATCTCGCTCACCCATTCGTAAGACACAATTTTTATAAACATGCTCAACCAGAATCACCCTTTCCATTGGGGTAGAAATATATAAGGCACAATTGAGAAATGAACATGGTCTACCCAAGTATGAAATAATATGTAATGCCACAAATGAATGCGTAGATCCAGGATCAATGAGTGCATATAAATCTTTGTTTGCAATAGAAAGTTTACCTGTAACCACTTCCGGGGTAGCATGGGCATCTTGTAGCGTCATCGCAAACACTCTTCCTCATGCCCTCGATCCAGTTGCTTGTTATGTACCTCTCCCCCTGGTGGCACTGCCTGGAGAAGATCCTTTATGAGGCCCCACACTACTGACTGAAACTGTTCTTGCCCACATAGGACAATTCTTTCTCAGATGACCCTTTTGGTGACAGTTGAAACATTCTATATTCAGTAACTTTGGGCAATTTATCTTTATATGACCCGATGACCCACAAAAGAAACAAACATTAGCATCTCCTTGTGCTGAAACTCCGGAACCTCTTCCACCACTAGCCTCACCCCTTTGCAAACTACTTCCACCTCTACCCTGTTGGAATTTCTGCCCTCCAAACCTCGAATATTCTGTACCACTACTCTTTTGATAATTTGGATCAAATCTGCTTCTCTTTACACCTCGTTCTCGATTCCCTCTAGCTTCATTCACGTCCCTTTCTACCAACATGGCTTTGTTTACCAAGGCTGAATAATTAACAGTCTCTAAATCCGACAACCGTGATTTAATGACTAACTCAAGCCCATCGAGAAATCGACTGCACATATCTTCCTCATTCCGTATAAACCTCGAAGCAAATCGAGATAAAGCTGTAAGTTTAGCTTCGTATTCTCTAACTGTCATACTCCCCTGATTCAATAGGAAATATTCTTTCTCCTTTTGTTTTTGATACATCGGAGGAAAATACTTATCATACAAGGCTTTAACAAAAGCATCCCATGAGATCACATTCCCACCTCCTGGAGTAATCAACAAATGTTTTGTGGCATCCCACCAGTACTTAGCTTCTCCTCTTAGCATATACGTCGCCAAGGTCACTTGTTGATTGTCAGGCATTCTCATTACCCCAAAAATAATTTCAATCTCTTTAACCCAGACTTCTGCCTCTGCTGGATCAACTGCTCCTTCAAATGGGGGTGGATTCATTTTAATAAATTTCTCATGTGAAGTACTCCTTTCTTCCCGGTGTATAACCTCCCGAGCCCTGGCCAATGCTTGTGCCTCCAGTTGCCTGGCCTGTTGTGCTTCCATCTGAGCCATAAATTTAGCTTGCTGCTCTGCCATTAAAGTCATAGCACGTGCCAATTTTTACATGTCTATTAATTGTTCCGGGTCAGGTTATACATATCCATGAACAGGTTGTTCAACCTCTGCTTCCGCTGCCATATTTGAAGCCTCATCTTCTATTCTCTCATTAACATTCCCTCGTTCCATTCTCTTATATCTGAAATGAATCAAAGATATAACAACATGCAGATATACATATCTTTCCTAACATGATCGTTAGTATCAAATAAAATATATTTCTGAATTTCACTGCCAAATCTAGACTCTTCTCACTCCAGAACCTCTAAAACCTAGGCTCTGATACCAAAAGCTGACACACCCCAACCCAGTTACTTATAATTAAGTTTGAAAGTCAAAGTGAGTCAAACCATAATTAATCTAACCAAACCATAATCACGAGTTTTGATTTCAGAGTCATCATTGTAAATTCATATAACTGAAAACCTTTTTACAACATCAGAGTAATCATGCCCATAAAAACTTTCTTGAAGGATAAGTTAACTTAATTACATCATTTACATTTACAGAAAATCGTAGTTTCTCCCATTCCTGGATAACCCAACCCGACCTCCTAGATTTGGCAGTGACATCGCATTTCCTGAAAAATGTGAACATAGGAATCATGAGCAAAATAGCCCAGTGAATGTATCACTACTATACTATTGCATGAATTTAAATGCAATAAATCATGTCCATATAATTATGTATTAACTTATCCGGCTCATTCATAATGAGTGACCTACTTTTCCGAATCATGATTCACATATCTTGTCTAAATAGACAATTCTCCCCCATTCCTGGTCGAGGAGTGACCCCTTGTCATTAATAGACAAATCTCCCCCATTCCTGGTCGAGGAGTAACCCCTCATTTCGATAAACCGAAATGAACAATTTCATATTCATTTTATTATGACCATACCAACAACACGATACAAATATCTCTTTCCAGTGAGTACACTCACCTTGGTTGACAACTACGTATTCAGGTTTCCTTCTGGTGGAGCTAAACTGGGTTGATTAGGCCTTACACCTGTCAATCCAACTAAATCAGTACTGAAACTCAATCATAAATATTATCCAAACATAATTATGTAACTTTCCATGGCTATACATCAACAATATAATTCCAATTAAGTCACATTCCATAAAACATAGGTAAAGGCAAACAATGATGTACATATTGATAAAGTTACGCACATTCAACCGTAGGAAATACCTTATGAGGAATTTATAACCAAAGTCAAGTAAACATGAAATTATACTCCTCAATGTATATACACATGAAACATGTACTCAAAGTACCCTTTGTAAGGACGAAATACAAACATTCATTCAAGGGGTACCCAGTATGGCCTGAAATTATGGCCTTACATACTTACCCATCCTATATTCCTAAATTGTACAAGTACAGGGGTCCAACCTCATCAATATGAAAACATATATGAATATACTATCCAGTACAAGTGACGGTGTAATTTTTCAAGCTTCCTAGGGCAAGTTATGACCATTTCTCTACAACACAAGAAATCTGCCCTACAAGCTCCTCTATTGTTCCTTCAACTTCCAAGAATTTTCATAATTTTTCTCCAACATAACTTTCCATGATTTTCAACCCATTTTCAGTAAACATACTGAATCGTACAGAATTAAAGTTTCATAATTGTTTGACTTCATTTGCTATCTCAAAAGCTTGACTAAACTCAGGGCATACCAAAATGAAGTATAAAAACAGAAACCATGTACCAACTTGAAATCATCATTACGGCCTAACCACAAGGAGATAAAATCTAATTTTCAGATATATTATATGAATATATGAGTCTACTTTCATATCCAATTGGAATTTCTCAATTACAGTAAATACATAAATAGATATGCAAGTTTGAATACAAGGAGTTTCAATACAAAGCAATTTTAAGGGTTTCTACATTCAACTTAACATAAACTTGCATATAACCATACATACATATAAAGGGCTGAAACTTTAGTAAACCTATGATGATTTAGATCATATAAATCAGTAATATAAGATAAATAACTAGAATTGTAATTAGGATTACCTTTAGGGCTTTTTACGTAATTTCTACGGATTTTTCTACACCTTTTCTCCTCACTTTTCCTTCCTAAACTTCTACCTCTCTTTCCTCAAGATAATAACACCTCAAACTGAACCTAGAGACTTATTTGCTGAAGAAATAAGGTTATGGGAGAGTTTTAAGTCGGCCAAGGCTGCCTCCCAATCCATCCAATCAAATTAAAACATTTGGTTTAATAAAAGACAATTTACCACTTAAGGGAATTGACAGATTCGCCCCTTCTCGTAATTTCGACCTAACTTCTTACTCGAACATCCGTTTGATGCACCGTTTGTTGTGTTACATCCCTAACTCACATATATACAACTATGTAGTTTTCACCTCAAGTCAATTGTAATGTTACAAGGGTCAAAACTAGTCTTAAACAGGAACATTTCTATCGAAAATAAGCAAATCTTGTGTTCGTAAATAATTCGACATTTCATGATTTATGAAAGTAGAATTATACTAACCATAATCACTTAACATTAGATATACTAATAACACATTATTCATATCACATAAGATAAGTATAATTTAAATACAATTTATCATAATTATATACGGGTTGTCACAGACTGAGTACAGGTCTTAGGTAATTTTATTCAACAAACCATCCAATTTAAGTGCGATACAGAAATAAAATGCATATAGGAGCAAGTTGCACACAAAAATTGACTCGCTTGCAGGAGATTCGCGAGTGATAAAGAGTTTACCTCCGACGATTTTTACACACGTGGGGTGAAGACTGAGTTGATTCGATCGGGGGGAAGTACGCCTACTTCAGTCATCCCCGGGAGTCCTATCGACCCAAAGTAGAGAGGCTTCGAAATCCTCACCTTTGGATGCTCTCTCTACCTTGTCCGCTTTCCCTTTTCTTTTTTTTTTTGGTATAAATATGACAAAAAAAAAATTCGGTGTCAAAATGCACCCAAATTAATTACAAGGCCTCAATAATCCTAAACAACCAGTCTAAGTAGGGAGAGGAAGGAAAAAAAATTAAAAATTACAAATCTTCACAGGCTTCAATCTTCAAAAAATCGGCAACGGCGCCATTTGATAACTCTCGATTTGTGTCTTCCTTCGGATATGGATTTGGAATGTCGTTGCGGTCAAATTTCGAGTATCAGAATTCCTGGAATTACCTACAAAACTTGTTAAAAATTCAGTATCGTGGCAAATTCGGGTATCAATCAAATTTCTAGCGTTGAAATGGTAATCGTGAAAACTTGCAATTCCAATTTTTATTAAAACTCTTTTTGTGTTTTTAAAATTTTTCTTTAATGTTTTTTTTATTATTATATTTTAAAAACAATTTTCAAGGGAGGAAATGACAATTTATGCAACGAAAATGGCTATGAAAAATCAGAAAGTAATCTAGTTGAGAATTTATGAGAAGAAACAAGAGGTGGGATTACACCGCGTAGTCAAATTAATTTAAAGTCCTAATCATTCAATTGAATAGTTCGAAATAATATTGAATTTAAAATTTAACTCTCCTTACAATCCTAAATTCAATTTTATCTTTTTCAGCAATTAAATCGGGAATAGTCACAACATAAAAAAAATAAGATTCACACTCGTTTCAATAAAATATCCGCTAAGATTAATTTATTAAAATTTGTACGAATCTTTGAATTGAACACACAGAGTTAATATTTTAATTGAAGAATAATACTTATCTCTAAGTGAAATCCATAAATCAAATATTAATTTGCACCATTAATTTATTAACTCTCGTTACATAAATTAATGTGTGATTTTTCCCAATTTAATTAGCCTAGAACGAATCAACGAACAATTATTCAAATAAAACAACTCAACATACGCGTTTCACCCCACCCCTTGAATGGGGTGTTTAGCCACACATGATTAGAGTTTTAGCACAAGCACAATTAACAAACAAGAATTAAAGAGAAAGAGTAAGAAATACGATATGCAATAATTTCTTGAGTCAATTGTGTGCATGAACACGCGTCCCAAACTCGTCACAAAATCTGACTGGATTACAAAACTAAAAGTAAAAAATGAACCTACAAATTTTTCTATACCTAAAACTAGGGGTGTTCACGGGTCGGTTCGGGTCGGTTTTGGACCATAGTTCAAACCGAACCGATCGGTTCGGTTTTGGAAAAGGCCAGACCGAAACCGAACCGACTATGAAAAAACCCGTCGGTTTCGGTTCACGTCGGTTTCGGTTCGGTTCGGTTTCGGGTCGGTTTTCGACGGTTTCATATTTGGGCCGGTTTTTTTAAGGGCGGTTTTCGGTTTGGGTCGGTTTTTAAAGGTGGGTAATGGTTTTTGGATATAAAAATATTAGTTATTTAGTTTTTTTTTAATATATATATTGGTTCGGGTCGGTTCGGTTTGAGTCGGTTTTTCCCACGTATAAACCGACAACCGAACCGACATGGTCGGTTTTTTATATCCGTAAACCGTAGGCCGAATCGGGCTAAAAAAACCGGCGGTTTCGGTTCGGTTCGGGCCGGTTCGGTTCGGTTTTCGGGTCGGGCGGTTTTTTTGAACACCCCTACCTAAAACTATATTTCTTTGTATTTTTCTGACTATTTTTTTCTACCCTCTTTTTTTTCTTTTTTCTGTCTCTACGTTCTCTCTGTATCTGTGTCTCTTGTTTTTTTTTTCTGGATGTGAGAGTCCTCTCTTATATGAGATGCCCTTCTCTTTTGATTGACCCACAATTTTTGTTGGAAGATTTTGTAGGGATTTGAAGATGGCTTGGAATGGTATCCGATATTTTTGGGATTTGAGATGGGTATTTGGTTGGATAAGCTCGCAGGTTCGGGTTGGTGTTGGAAGATATGGAGGTGGTGGTAGCGATCGGGTCGAATGAACTCGGGTTCGGGCTTCATGGGTTCTGGGCGCCGGGTTCAGAGCTATCGCCGCCGGGTACGGTTTGTGGATGGTGCCCGATTTGGGTAGACCCGAAAATGGGTCGTCGGCGGAAAGGTGGTCGCCGGAGGTTGCACTGGCGATGGGAGGCCGTAGCTCCGGGGCAGGTCCGGGTTTCATCGAGGTGGGTTAATGGAGTGAGAGGGAGAGGTGTTTGGTTGTGAGGTGTTGGGTTTTTTGTGGGTTTAATGGAGGTGAGAGAGAGAGAGAGTTGGTGAAGATGATGAATAGTGTAGGGGTGTGTTTGGGTGTGTTTGGTGTAGGATAATAGGGTGTGGGTAAGTGAGTTATTTTTGAGTGTATGTTTGGTGTTGGTAAGTGGTGTGTGTGTGTTTAATTCGTACCCCTAAAAAATGACACCAGTAAAAAAAATATAACTAAAACTCAATAAAATAAAAATTTAAAATCTAATAAAACTAAAAACTAACATCTCAAACTAAAAAAAAATGAAAATAAAAAGAAATAAAATAAAAATCTATTAAAACTAAAAAAAAATATAATCCTAATAAAACTAAAATAAAAGAAATTAAAATCTAATAAAACTAGAAAATAAATTCCTAAAAACTAATCCTAATAAAAATAAAATAAAGATTAATAATTAAAAACTAATAAAAATCAAAATAAAGAAATAGAAAAAAATAGAAAATAAATCCTAGAAATTTCTAAATAAATCTAAATAAATCCTTAAAATAAAATGACTAAAAGTAAAAAATCTAGAAAAATAATAAGGTACAAACTTAACACACACGGGGCTCGGGGAATGGTCAGGGCTCTGTTGATGTAAAAAATTAGATTATATCTAATTATTTAATCACAGATAAATAAAATGAGATAAAGAAATTTTAAAGTGGTTCAGCCTTATAAGAATGGCCTACGTCCACTGTTTCTGTTATTGCTGACTGTTTGGGAATTCTCGATTACAATTTTTCTCAAGAAATTCCGGTCCCCTAATAATGAGGATAATACAATGTATTTATAGAGTTAAGGTTGTAATGTGAAAGGGTAATACATTCGATGCCCCTTAAGCGTATACATTTGTATGATAATAAGCATTTAATGCGCAGTCAAACTGTTGGTTATCCTGCTATTAATGCTTTGTTCGAGGTGCAGCTCGGACCGCCTAAGCTGCTCGGACTGCCTAAGGTCCTCGGTACTCAAAAGTTCCTCGGTACTCAAAAGTTCCTCGGAGAGTTCTTGTAGGTCGGAGCGTCTGAGTTGATCGGGGAAGCAGAGTTCCTCGTTGCAGGATGGTTCCTCGGAGTCAAGGTGTTGTTCGTAAGTGTTTGTCGTTGCCACGTAGATTGCCACGTGTCTTCACCCAATTGAGTAATGTCAGCAGACTAAATTTGGTATCAACAGAAGCCCCCAATATTTCATAGTTCGAAATTTGAGGAGTGTGGAACATTCTTTCTCGAAATATGGCGGTTTTAAATGGTCATCCTGAAATTTAGGAGTATTTACTTTTGAATGTATTTCTCTTTCCAAATGCGTAGAATCGGTTTTTTTTGAATTTTTCTAACCGCTTCGATTCCCGCGCCCTTTTTTGTCCTTTTACCCGCCGGTAACGTAACCGTCTCTTTTTGTAATCATTACTTTTACCCTTTCCCAAGGCAAAGTACTTAAACGTTGCAGAAAATCCCATCGTCTTCTACTTTTTGAAATTTGTCTCTTTGAGTTTTCCATCGTCTCTCTCTCCTGTGCGTTCATCTCTTTCATCATTTGTTGTCAACAGACTCATCCCTTTCCTGTAAGATTTTCTTGTTTCTCTTTGATTTCCTTCTTTCATCATGGTTTATCCTGTAGAATCGATTGATAAGTTTCGCTCTGATTTCTCTATTCCTTCATGGGTTATTTTGAAAGAGCTTTCTGAGCCTTCAGACTATTTTTGTTTGGCTGAGGGACATTGGTTCCCCAGTCTCTTTGTTGCTGAATGTGGCTTTTCTTTTCCCCCAAACCCTCTATGTCTGGAATTCTGTCAATACTTTGACGTAGTTCCTGCAAGAATAGCCCCCAACACGTGGAGAATAGTTAACGGTGTTTATAGATTAAATCAAATTCATGGAACTCGTATAGGAATTCCTGAAATTATGTTTTGTTATAGATGGGCTGTGGGCGATAATACTTTTTATTTAAAAACTAGGTTTTTAAATAGAGCTTTAGTGGTCAATCTCCCAGATGCCAATAGGGACTACTTTGAGCACGGGGTTGTTACCAGGGTCCTAGATGTCCTCCCTATGGCAATGGGATAGGTTGTTTTTATTTTATTTTCAAAATTATGCTTCCTTTGTGTTTGATAAAATGTGCCACTGATATTTTAATTTTGATTTATTTGCAGTTGACATGAAAAGAAAATCTCCAAAAGAGGCAGACGTTAATATAAGGCACTTAAAACTTATCTGGGGTTTGCATCAGATTGTTGCCGACGAGCATATTAGGTCAGCTTCATATTTGCTGCAGTACAAGAGTTACACCTCCTCTTTTACTGCTCGTCCGGTGATAAGCGACGCAGAACCAATACCAGCCTCTACAAGTTCTTCACCTGAGTCACATATTCCTTTGAGTGAAAGGATGAAGAAAAGAAGACCTCCTACCCTTTTTGAGAAATCTGCCTCTGGTGCTGGAGAGGCAAAGAGAAGTAAGCTTGACGTCCCAGGAGAGGGGATAAATAAAATTGATGCACCTCCTTCGGTTGCTCCTGTGAAGGTTGTTGAGAAACCCCCAGTGGCCCGAGCAAGGCTGCTGCTCCAGGAGAGGTGATTGTAATTTCTCCAACTAAGACTACATCGTTAGTCGAGAAATTTGATGCTCCTCTGAGGAGGCTGAAGAAAAGCTCCTCTATCAATTTGGCTGAATCCATCTCTCAGCCCCCGACTAGTGGTGTTCCCACTTTTATTCCCCCGAGATCTGCTATGAGCTCGGTGAAGACTTGGATCATTCCCGAGATCCAAGGTATTGAAGAAAACCTTTCTCGGGACACGGTAACCACATTAGCAGCTCGTCACATTGCTTCTGTAAGTCCTATAGTCTTAAATTTTCATTCTTTCCTTTTTGTATCTGTGCACTAACAGGCTTTCGTTTTCTTTTCACAGTTGGTGAGCTGTTTTAATACAATTTTGAAGAAAGATGAAGCTATTAAAGCTTTAAGCTCCTCGTCTGGTGTAGAGGAAGCTTTGGTAGGCCTGGCGGAGTCTCTGAAAGATTCTCGTCAGAAATATGATGATGATAAGGTAATTTGGGAGAAAAAGCTTACTTCAACTGAGCAGGAGAAGGCTCAGGTTATTGAGGTCTCCAAGGGGTTGGAGAAAAAATTAATGATTTGTAGAAGAAGAATAAAGAGTTCGAAGGGAAGCTAAAAAATGCTGGGGAGCTTGAAAATAAGCTCAAGGCTGCTGAGGAGGAGTTGGGTCAACTTCGAGAAGTAAGTCGTCAGAAGGAGGAAGTTGAGAATAAACTGAAGGCTGCTGACAATCTTCTTTCTGAGAAGCTTTCCTTGGAGAAGACAAAAAGGAAATTGGCTATCAAAAAATCCTTCAGTGCTGGCTGGGATAAAGGGTGGAATAAAGGTTTGGCTGCCATGATGTCGCAAGTGGAATATGGCAGCCTCAAATACTTTAGAGATGGATAGGTCGCTGCTCTGCAAGAAATGATAATTGATGAAAGTTCTGAACTCTTTCAGGGACACATCCCTGGTCCCCCTCCAACTCCTGAAGAAGAAGAAGAGGACGAAGCTGCCTCTGAGGAATCTTCCATGGTGATGGGAGATCAAACTTCTCATCTCCCAACTATCCAGCCCACTGGCGAGGAACTTCAAATATCCGTTACTTCATCTGAGCAACCTCCAGCACTTCTCGATCAATCGTCTATTCCATCCGAGCACCCTACCTCCTCGTCCCAGCCCCCCGAGAAAGTTTTGGAAGACAAGGAAAAGGTGTAGAGTTGTTAGGATTTCTCTCTATTTGATTTTTCTTTGTCAAATGTAACTTCTGAACATGTAACTTTGAACTTTGTACTTCTGAACTTTGTGATGTAATAAAATTTAAACTTTTGCTTATGCATACTGTTGATTCTCTTATTCATGCTCTGTTTATACTCTTATTGATTATTGCTTTTTCTTCCTTTACTAGTTTCTAGCCAGGATGGAATTATTGTCTGCTCATGATACAAAGATGTTAAAGCAATGCAATGAGTATTTCAAAGCCAGTCATACAGACATGAGTGCAGCTCAAATCACTGACATCTTCGGTCATAATGCTTCAGAGCAAGCAATTGAAGCCTATCAGTATTTGAAGTGCCTACTCGACCGCGCAGTGGCTAACAACGTAGCATACTATGATATGATTGAGGATCTCCAAGGCACTCTTGAAGAACTTCAGCAACAATATAAGGAATCTATTGCTCTTTTGCACGAGGGGTAAGAGAAGAAGTATTAGCAAATCTGTGCCGATAAGGGATACGATAAACGGTTTGCTGCTTATGACGTGCGGGAGAGAACTTTGAAGGCTGAGGTCGAAGAGCACAGTCAGATAGCCGAGTTATTAGAGCAAGAAAATAATCACCTGCAAAGAGAGGTGTCACAGTTGAAGTCTGCAGCTTCCACCTCAAATTCTTTGATCCTAGTGACCGACGAGGGCTTCTCTTTCTTGGAGGTCGAAAACGCCGACCTGAGGGATGAGTTAGAAACTTTGAAGAGGTATGGACCTTCTACATCTACTCGAGGATGAGCAAGAGCTCCTTGGGGACGAGCAAGAGCTGCTCGGATTTCTGTCGAGGAACATAGTACTCAATCTGCTCTAGAGAACCAGGCCTTCCAACTGATGGCAAAGAACCAGGCATTGGCTGAGATGTCTAAGAAGATCAGGGGTCTGGATGAGAAGTTTCTGCGCAGAAATCTGTCTTGGAGAATAAATAACTCTTTATAAAAAATCTTCACGAGCAACTGGAAAGATTGACATATCAATTCCACAAGCAGCCTAGAGAATTCTGGATGGCTGGCTACAACGAAGCTCTCTACCATTTAGATGATCGTATCCAAAATGCAAATAATGAGGGTTACAAACAGGGATGGTTGAATGCCTTAGGTGTGCTGCAACTGGAACAGGGTCATTACCTGTGGGATTACCATAATCCTGGGCTGCTCGACCTACCAGTGCCACCATTCAAGCTTGATATGAGCTGGATCCCTTCTCGGGCCATCCCTCGGTGTTTTATTTTCAAATACCTTGGCGATTAAAATCTCCATTCCAATGTTGAGATATCTCGTCCCGAGCACCTACTAGATCGACCATCTGTGATGAATATCAGGATGCTTGAAGATCTTAACTTCATAAATTCCCCTCATGCTTTAAATGATCCACCTGCTGGCGAGGAACCTGTTTCAAAAGCAGAGGGGAAGAAACCAATAAAATAGGAATCTTAATGTAATAAATTTTTATTTCATTCTTGATGTATTTTGTTCTACATTTAATGGAATAATTTTATGTACAAATCTTGACTTCCATTGTCTTGTAATTATAAAACACTTTACATCTGTGCACGTATATCTGTTAAAAAGATAACAACATTGTTTTATTTGTCGATCAACTAGAGTTTGTTAAAACTTATTGTCGACTATCTTGAATTTGTGGTAATCATTTGATGACTAACCAAAATTGATGATACTTTGTTTCTCGACCAACTTGGTAGTACTTTAAAAAGTTACGAGTATAAAAAATTTTGCTCGATCACTTTCTCGTACCCATAAAATATTTTCGACCAACCAAGGTAGGTAAATTTTTCTTCTCGACCAACTATAGTTAGTGAATTTTTCTTACCGACCAATCTTTGGCACTTTTTGGAATAGTTTTTCTTCCTAACCAACCTTAGTTGGCATTTTTAGGAATAGATTTACTTCCCGACCAACCTTAGTTGGCGTTTGCGGGAATAGATTTACTTCCTAACCAACCAAGTTGGCATTTTTAGGAATAGATTTATTTCCTAACCAACCAAGTTGGCATTTTTAGGAATAGATTTACTTCCTAACCAACCAAGTTGGCATTTTTAGGAATAGATTTACTTCCCGACCAACCTTATTTGGCATTTTTGGGAATATATTTACTTCCTAACCAACCAAGTTGACATTTTTAGGAATAAATTTACTTCCTGACCAAGCTTAGTTGGCGTTTTCGGGAATAGATTTACTTCCTAACCAACCAAGTTGGCATTTTTAGGAATAGATTTATTTCCTAACCAACCAAGTTGGCATTTTTAGGAATAGATTTACTTCCCGACCAACCTTAGTTGGCGTTTTCGGGAATAGATTTACTTCCCGACCAACCTTAGTTGGCATTTTCAGGAATAGATTTACTTCCTGACCAACCTTAGTTGGCGTTTTCGGGAATAGATTTGAGTAGTCCGAGTTTTGCTGAGTAGTGTGTAGCACTAGTATTCCGCAAAAAAATTCCAATAAAAGGAAAGAACTGGGCAGAACATTGTCACTTTATTCATACTGATGAAACTGCATTACATGAGAGTTTACATTACTGATAATATTTGCGCAGGTGTTCTGCATTCCATGCATTCTTAAACTCCTCCCCCTCTAAAGTTTCTATTTTGTATGTCCCTGGTCGAACAACTTCCTTAACTCGGTAGGGTCCATGCCAGTTTGCTTCCAGTTTATTGTGCTTTTGAATCACCTTCTTTAGCACATAGTCTCCTTCTTTCAAGTCGCACTTCTTCACTCTCTTGTTGTTGAACAAAGCTGTTCGTTGCTGGTAAGCAGCATTTCTAATGGCTGCTTCTTCCCTAACCTCCTCGAGCATGTCCAAGTCTAACCTTCTCATTAAATCGCTGACAGGGGAATTGAAATTCAGTATTCTGTGTGTTGGGAGACCCAATTCGGCGGGTATAACAGCTTCACTTCCAAATGCTAGCATATATGGAGATTCCCCTGTTGCTGTTCGGGGAGTAGTTCGATAAGCCCATAGCACTGATTGTAGCTCGTTGATCCAGTTTGCTTTCGCGTCATTCAGTTTTTTTTTTAAACCATTCAGCAGCGTTCTGTTTGTCACTTCAATTTGTCCATTGCTTTAAGGATGGCCTGGTGACGAGTGGATCTTCAAGATATTTGACTGATGACAATAAGCAGAGAACTCCTCGTTGTCAAATTGCGTTCCATGGTCTGTGATGAAGGCATGAGGAAGACCATATCGACAAATGATGTTCTTCTAAATAAATTGGTACACCTTGTCGTACGTCATATCAATGAGAGGCTCAGCCTCAACCCATTTAGTAAAATAATCCACAGCGACCATGAGATACTTAAATCTTCCCCTTGTCGTCGGTAGTGGCCCGACCAAATCTATTCCCCATATGGCAAATGGCCAAGGGGAAGTAATGGGTGTCAATAATGCTTGGGTAGTTCTTCGGATGGAGGAGAAGCGCTGACACTTATCACATTTTTTAGCATAGGCTATACAATCAACTCTCATCGTTGGCCAGTAGTATCCTTGAGTCATCATTCTTTGCAAAAGTATCCGACCTGCTACATGGGCTCCACAGGACCCTTCATGGACCTCTTCAATCAGATCTTTCACCTCGGTGGGATGCACACATCTTTGCAAACCTGCTATAATTCTTCGTCTGTATAGAATACCATTAGTCAGTACATAACGGGCAGCCTTAAACTTCAGTTTCTTGGCTGCAAGTTTGTCAGTTGGTAATTCCCCTTTCTCAATATATGCCCTGATGGGATCCATCCATGATGACCTTAAATCGAGGGTATTAAAGTTTATCGTCAGATCTTCATCTATACTCCGACCAGCTAAAACTTCAATTGGGATTGTTCTTCGTAGCTCGGTACGAGTATCTGATGCTAATCGAGCTAAGGCGTATGCTCTTGCATTCTCCATTCTTGGTATTCTGACATGCTGAATAGCAGCAAATTCCGACACCAATTCCTTCGCCTTTGCATGATATCTGATCATTAATTCTCCTTTGGCTGCATATACTCCCATCATTTGATTTATGACCAATTGCGAGTCACTGAAAACAATAACTTGTTCTGCCCCCATGGTTTTTGCCAAACTAAGACCTGCAATCATGGCTTCATATTCAGCCTCATTATTCGAAGATTTGAATTGGAAACGTAGGGCGTATTCTATGTCGACGTCATCCGGACTGTTCAAAACTTTCCCTGTGCCACATCCTATAGTGCAGGATGAACCATCCACATACAGACTCCATATAGGCAACTCGTCTTCAAATTGCTGATCTGACAGAGTTCCTCGGTGGAAAATTTATTGCTTCCTTTCACCATCTCCTGATATTTCTTGCTGTTCGTCGATCATCTTTTCTTGCCCTTTTACCAACCTAAGCTGGTCTGGGCTCGAATTTGATGATTCTGTAACATCTACTTGCCCTTTTACCAAGCTAAGTTGGTCTGGGCTTGTATTTGATGATCCTGTAACATCCACAGGTTGATCGGTGAACAACTTTTGCTCCTCGGGGGTATCAGGATAGGTGAACTCTGCTATAAAATCTACTACCGCTTGCCCTTTTAGTGATGATCTGGGTTCGTAAACTACATCATATTCACCGAGTTCTATTGCCCAGCACATCAATCTTCCTAATTTTTCTGGTTTATGAAGGGCTTGCCTCAATGGCATATCAGTATATACTACTATAGTATGAGACTGGAAGTTTGGCTTCATTCTTCTACTTTCCTCGATCAATGCTAGTGCCAATGTTTCCAGCCTTAAATATCTGATCTCTGCTCCTCGGAAGGCCTTACTTGTGTAGTAGATTGATTTTTGTACTCTATTCTCCATTCTTATCAATGCCGAACTAACTGCATTCTCGAACACTGCCAGATACACGTATAATTTTTCTCCCATCACTGGCCTGGATAACAGTGGAGGTGCTCCCAAATATTTCTTCAAGTCTTGGAAAGCCTTCTCACATTCATCATTCCACTCAAAATTCTTTCGAAGCATCTTGAAGAATGGGAGACATCGATCAGTTGCTCGCGATATAAATCTGTTGAGTGTTGCTACTCGTCCTATAAGATTTTGCACCTCTTTCTTCGTCGTTGGGGATCTCAGCCCTAGTAGAGCTTTGATCTTTTCAGGGTTAGCTTCAATGCCTCGCTGATTGACAATGTATCCGAGAAACATGCCTTCTCGTACTCCAAATATGCACTTCATCGGGTTCAACTTCATTTGATATTTATCTAGTTGATCAAAGGTCTGGCTTAAGTCAACTAGATGATCAGCAGCTTTCTTTCTCTTTGTCAGCATATCATCAACATAGACTTCCATATTGCAACTGATTTGTTCTGCAAACACTTTGTTCATCAGCCGCTGATATGTTGCACCTACATTTTTCAAACCAAAAGGCATAACATTATAACAATAAGTTCCCCTTAGGGTAATGAAAGAAGTACTCTCCCTGTCTTCAGGTTTCATTTTAAACTGATTGTAACCAGAATAAGCATCCATGAAGCTCAGCAGCTCGTGTCCCGAGGTAGCATCCACTAGTTGATCAATTCGGGGCAGCGAAAAGTGATCCTTTGGGCATGCTTTGTTGAGGTCGGTGAAGTCTACACACATACTCCATTTGTTGTTCTTCTTTTTCACCATCACCACATTTGCTAACCAGTCTGGATATTTAACATCTTCAATAAAGCAAGCTTTCTGGAGCTTCTCGACTTCCTCCTGTATAGCTTGATTCTTCTCGGGACTGAATACTCTTCTTCTCTGCTTCACAGGCTTGATCTCCTTATTCACATTGAGCTCGTGACATAAGAAATTTGGGTCTATCCCGGGCATATCCTCATGACTCCACGCAAAAGTTTGCTTTCTGCTTTTTAAGAAAGTTATCAATTCCTGTTTTAGTGAGGCTTCCAACGACGAACCTACTTGAGTAGTTCGTTCAGGGTGCTCGTCGTCCAGAATGATGTTTTCAGTAGCTTCCACCACTTTACCCTTCACGAGTTGCGACTCATCTCTAGGATCCAATGTTTCAATTTCTGCACCTTCATCTACTTGATAGGTGGTGGTTTTTTTTCGTGATTCCTCCATTTCCTCTTGCTCGGCGGATGAATAATAGCATTCCCGAGCTACTTTCTGATCACCTTTCACAACTCCTACTCCAAAATTTGTTAAAAATTTCAGGCATTGATGTACCGTAGATGGTGCAGCCTCAAATTTCTTCAACCCTACTCTTCCCATGATGATTGAACATTCTTATCCATCACGAAGAAGCGTACTCTTTCTGTTCGACAAGCGGGCCATGTACCAATGAATATATCCAACTTGATCGCCCCAAGTGGAAAAAATTTCTCACCAGAAAAACCCAGGAGGGGTCTGTGATAAGGCTCCAGTTGAGATAGCTTTAGATTTAAACTGTCGAAGCACGAGTAGAACATGATGTCTGCCGAGCTACCATTGTCTACTAGTACTGTTGAAATCATCACTTCCTTCATCCTCATTTTGATCACCAAAGGGTCATCATGAGGATATAGAACACTTGCGAGGTCGTTCTTTGAGAAACCAATGACCAATTTCTCTTTGTTTACCTTTCTTGGGCGATCCTCCTCAGCTAGATTTATTCGTTGAATGTATGAGCAAGCTTGAGCCTCACAGAGGTAAGCTTTTATCTCTGCAGTAAGGTCTCCTCCTCCTGCATCTCCACCTGTAATAAAATTACAGTCAAATGACCCAAAGCGTATTGAAAATACCTCACGTTCTGGCTGCCTTGGTCTCTTGGGAAGATCGGGGTCATTTTCTGGATCAACTTCATGGTCTCTTTTCTTGTTCTCTTCTGCTCGACGAGGAGATCTAGACCTCTCTCTTGTTCGGTCGTTTTTTCTTCTTTCATTCCTTCGATCAATATACTTTGCCAGTTTTCCTCGTCTGATGAGTGTTTCAATCTCATTCTGAAGAGCTATGCAATTTTTGGTCATATGGCCATGATCTTTGTGAAACGCGCAATATTTTGCCTTATATCTCCTGTCAGGGTCTGCCTTCATTTTCTTTGGCCAGTTTAATTCCTCGATGTTCTTGATTTCTTTTAGAACATGGTTGATATCTTTCTTCAAAGGAGTATAATTATCAAATTTCTTCAATACTTCCCATGACGTCCTTATTTTTGAGTGTTTGTCATTACCATTGTTCTTATGCTCTTTCTTCTTAGCTTTATCACCTTCCACCTTGGTTTCTTTGGCATCCATATTCTTTTTCGCAGCCATAGCCTCCTCGGCATTCATAATCTTGGTTGCTTTTCCCATCAGATCTGACATGGTTCTAGGTGGATCTTTGGCCAAAGTGTAGTACAACTTGTTGGGCAGTAGTCCACTCATCAAGGCGGTAATCGCTGTCTTTTCCTCATAATCAATGCCTTCGAGTTTCTCGTTATTAAAACGAGTTATATAATCTCTAGTACTTTCACCAGCTTTTTGTCTAACACTTAACAAATGCGCTACTCGTTTAACTGGCTTTGCCCCAAAATAGAAATTCCCAATGAATAACTCGGCCAGTTGGAAAAAAGTTGAGATCTTACCCCGAGGAAGATTATTATACCATATTTGAGCAGATCCGGTAAGAGTTCCCGAGAATGCTCTGCATCTCATCTCATCTGGAACAACATAGATGTCCGCTGCAGCTTGATATTGTTCTATATGAAGGACAAGGTCGGTCTTTCCATCATATTTGGGGGTCACAATGGGTGCTTTGAACTTTGATGGTGTTGGAAAATCTACAATGGCCTGGACAAAAGGTGTTCCTTGAACAAAGGTTCGTTGTAGAGGGTTCTTGGCTTTAGCCATTTCCCCTAATCTATTCTCCAGCCTCTGAATAGAACCTTTCCATGCATCGTTTCCTTCCTTGGGCCTGCAACTGATCGCGTTGATGTGGCTTCCTGGGATCTATCTTGACGAGCAGCTGGTCGCGACTGGGCAGATCCTTCCCTTAAGTCTGATGGTCGTCGAAAGCTCCTCGATGCGGTTCTAGGAGGACTTTTGCTCCTCTTAGGACCTAATCGCTCAAAAGGAGATACTCTGCTTAATCTTTCTAGCGCACTAGTCCTTTCTGGAGAGAGAGTGATACGTTGTTCAGTATCTATGGCTCGTACCGACGAAGTTCGTCCAGGTTGATAAGAAAAATCTTCAGACTCCTCAGTACGATATGAATCGGTACGCCTAGTACGCGAAGAAGGTAAACGGGTATTTCTTTGAATACTTCGCGATTCTGAATGGGTTGGTGCACCGCCATGGAGGGTTCATATGAGTTGTCGCATAGTTTCTTGCATGACTGTCTGGCCCTGGGACAAATTTGTCATTATTCCAGCCAGATCTGGAATATTGGGCGGAGCAGATGGATTTGGAGGGCTTCCAGCGTTTCGATTGCTGAGTTCTGGAATATCAGCCATTTGTGATGAATTGTTTTTGATGAAAAATGATATTACCAGTCGTTTCCCACAGACGGCGCCAATCTGTTGATGTAAAAAATTAGATTATATCTAATTATTTAATCACAGATAAATAAAATGAGACAAAGAAATTTTAAAGTGGTTCAGCCTTATAATAATGGCCTACGTCCAATGTTTCTGTTATTGCTGACTGTTTGGGAATTCTCGATTACAAGTTTTCTTAAGAAATTCCGGTCCCCTAACAATGAGGATAATACAATGTATTTATAGCCCTAAGGCTGTAATGTGAAAGGGTAATACATTCAATGCCCCTTAAGCGTATACATCTGTATGATAATAAGCATTTAATGCGTAGTCAAACTGTTGGTTATCCTGCTATTAATGCTTTGTTCGAGGTGCAGCTCTTACCGCCTAAGCTGCTCGGACCGCCTAAGGTCCTCGGTACTCAAAAGTTCCTCGGTACTCAAAAGTTCCTCGGTACTCAAAAAGTTCCTCGGAGAGTTCTTGTAGGTCGGAGCGTCTGAGTTGATCGGGGAAGCAGAGTTCCTCGTTGCAGGATGGTTCCTCGGAGTCAAGGTGTTGTTCGTAAGTGTTTGTCGTTTCCACGTAGATTGCCACGTGTCTTCACCCAATCGAGTAATGTCAGCAGACTAAATTTGGGGTCAACAGGCTCGGTGTAGGCTTAGGTTTGGGTTACGGTACTGGTTTGGGGTACTCGGAACACACGTCGGCAAGCTCAGAATGGACTTCTCACTTCAAGGTCTCTTTGGATTTCTTCGATACATGCTGTTGACCGCTATTGAGTTGCAATTGTACTGATTTAGCATTATTTGTACCGCAACTGCGTATTGACTTGCAAAATGATAAAATACGAACATAAGGCCAATTTTAATTAAAACGAGCGACTAAAATGCATCTATTCGGGGTATAAAATAGACACTTTTGGGTGCTTATCAGATATATTAATTATATAAAGCACAAAAACATATGCAAAGTGATAAGATTATTCAAAATGATCAAGTACCACAAGTAAGTGCCCCTACATGAAACATCCCTTTAAAATTAATGCTTCTCCCCCACAAAAATGAATGTCTCCCCCTATATATGACGTTTCTCCTCCTTTTTGATACGAAAAGTCAAAGAGAAGTAGATATACATATATAACGGGTATATCATATTGTAAAGTAACACTAGCAAAGCAAAAGATAATAAACATGTGAAACAACCAATGTTATAAAAAAGGGTACTCAAAGATAAATATTATGAGTATGAGCTACATACAAGTGTAAAAGAATATAAATCTCAAAACAAAAACTAAAATATGAGATATATCAATTAAGTAAGAATGAAAATAATAAAATATGATATGAATCTATATAAACTAGATATGCCCACGTGCATTGCACGTGTGTGCGTGTTTCGGTATTTCTCTTTAGGAATGAAATCATGAATAATAATTTATGATTGTAAATCCTTTGTTAAATTAAGGATAGTTAATTAAGTAAAGTAACTAACAATGTAGTTTCGTTGACGCAATAAGCCATGCATTACGATTGAATATTTTAAATCAATCTCCATAAATCCAAGTTATAAGAAATGTAAAATGCAAAGCAATAGATAATTTGTTTTTGGAATAAATTGTATAATGACAATGTTTCAGGGTAAAAAATTGAAATGTAATCGTCAAATATGTTGCTTTTGACGTTTGTTAGGATTTGATGGTTCTTCTTCCTCTTCCACTTTCAGAGCTACAAAACGTGCAAGCTTTCGATCGGATGCTTTAAGTGATTTCCCTTTAGTGTAGAATCTGTATATTTTCCCAATGCATCTATATAACTTTCGAACATAGTCTGAGTGCAAAATTTCCTGTGTAAACCAAATAATATATATGACTCTTAATTAAATATAATTATTATTGAGATTATTGAATAAATGTATGAATTTGAATTGTAAATAAGAATGATATTACCTTGTCTTTAGAAGCGCTAAAATTTGGAATGTTGCCGCCAATGAATGATTCTGCTTCCTCGAATAGTGTCACTGATGCTCTTTCATCTTCGTCTTGGACGACAAATTGAAGTAAGTACCTTATATTTTTTTGAATAATCTATTAGTAAAGTTTTATATATGAGTTTTATTATTAATATAGAAAGATTCTTGATCATATTAATTTACCTTGTTGTGTAATTTGAATTTGAAGTACCACAATTTAAGCATGTGCCATTTCCATTTTCAACAGTGACTTTTTTATTGCATACATTGCAAGCATCATACCATGGATTTTCCTTGTTTCTAACCTCCATAATCATTGCCACGAAAGAACAGAAAAGATTATGTGGTTTGTGAAAAATCGGATATGTTATGTTATTAAATTGAGGATATTAGAGACGTAAAAGTGAATCATAGTAAATGAATCATTACCTCTATAATTGATTGGATTCCATTAATAATATTACGAATATAAACGGTGTCCGCATTGTTGATTATTTTTTGGGGAGGCGACGAAAATTTGTTGAAATGTGGGGATGATATTGATGTTGACATCCTGTAATTGACATTTGTGAAATTAATACATGTAAGGGAGATTTTTTTTTGAAAGAAATTGTCTAACCAATCCTTTAATTCAATAGCTTGTATGATATCGGGGTCAATCTGAATTGTAGTCTTTGATACACTGCTCAAGCTATACTCCCTTGTGAAGAATGTATTGATTTATTTTGAGTTAGTAGGATTTTTATTAATTGTTCGTGAGATGATAAGTATTATTGTACCTTCGTATGATGAACGTTTAGCTTGAGAAATGGCTATTATAGGAAATGTTGCTGATAAGTCACTTATTTTTTCGCCTTGATTCTCTGCTAAGTCTCCCCGTAATGTGAATTTCATTGATTGAAACCTATCATACATAATAAATAATAATAATGAATTTAATATAAAGGACTATGAAGAAAAGCGAGAAATTATGAAGAAAAGCGACGATAGTTTAAAGTATAGAATGCATACTTTGTATCTCGGAGTGTTATATCACGCAGATTCATTTTTGTAGAGTTTGAGGCATTTGTAATTGTCCACATTGGTTTCACATTTATGACAAATGCAATTACATCGGTATGTTTGAGAAGTAGAAGTAAGATAATATAAAAAATTGTATCATTGTTTTATCGAAATATATATAGTAATAAATACCATATGCTTTATCGTCCTCTGTCTGAGCTTATAACGTGACTTTTGCGTATATGTCGTTGTTGATGAAAGCCAAGTTAGTCAAAAATCCTTATGTACCTACAAAAATAATAAACTCAAGTGTAGAATGGTAAGTAAGGATGTCAATCCACTTTCTAGGGAGTAAGCTAGAGACAAATTCAATTGTAATTCACTTTTTATTTTGTTTTTTGGCTTTTTACTTTTTCTATTTTTTTTTAACTTTTTCAATATTAAAACAATAAGGTGAGGTGATGATTTGAACTAAACTAAACTAAAATGAAAATAACTAACTAGAAAGTGACTAAAATGAAAAATAAATTCTAACACTAAAATAAAAGATAAAGTGAGGTAAATAATTGTGAGAACAATCAAGGAGTGGGATTACACCACAAATTTTAGTTATTCTAATTAATTAATTTAATTATTTGAATTCTCCCAAATTAATATCAAAATTACAAACCAACTCTCGTTGCAAGTGTAATTATAATAGTAATCTTTTAGAAAGTTAATTTTAACATCCCACAACTCTAGAAAAATAGATCCACACTCCTTTTAATTAATCACCCGCTAGGATCGATCAATTAGAATTTATGTCAATCTTATAAAATAAATTTAGAGTTGAAATTCAAGTAATAATACCCCACTTAAGAAACCCTATCTCTAGTTCGAATCTAAAATGGGTATTATCACTAGAATTTCGATTTTCTCTCGAAAATCATTTACCCTCTCTCGAGGCGTAAATTAAAGGGTGAGGGATCAAAATTAACATTCAAAGGAAAATTTCAAGTAATCAAACTAAAATAATATCAAATAAGGGTTTCACCCCACCCCTTGAAAGGGGTTTAGCCTAACATGATATGAAATATGACAAATTAATAATCAAGACTACTAAAATAAAATATAAGGGAATAGAACAAGCAAACCAAATCTCTTTGAGAAAGTTGAACTCTACTATTCCAATTTGAAGCATACACCTCTTAATTGAGCATCCAAGTGATATGAAATTAAAATATCCACTCAATTAACTCTCTTACAATATTTAATCTCAGAAATATTTAAGAAAAATAAAAAGAATAAAATATAACTATTTACAAATGGTGTTTTTCTCTCTACAATTCTCTCTAAAATTCCTATCTAAAAGCTCTTTTTTTTTGACGTCTTCATCTTCAATATATAGTAGATGCATGGAGAATGAGGGGTGTGCACATGGGGGTAAATTGGGTAATGGAAGTGCACATGTGGATATGGTGTGAGGAGCATGTGGGTTAAGAGGTGTGAGGTAATGTGGAAAGTGGGGGAATGAGGTAATGGGATAAATATCTGATATGTTTTACGGGGATATTTTTGGGTATTGGGTTAGAAGAGGTAGTTGGGATTTTTTAAGGGTATATTGGGAAAAAGGGGTTTAAAGGGAATAAAGGGTTTAAGTGGCACATGGGGTTATTTTGGTTTTGTTGGCTTTCTTTGGTAGGTGCACGATTTGGTCTTTGGTTTGGGAAGAGGGAAATGGGTTATGGGTATGGAAATTGGGTATTTGGTTTTATTTGACTTGAGGGACAAATAGGTGTTTATTTTTGGTTTTTGGTTTGATTTGTTGGCAGGAGAAAAACGTGTTTGGATAAATGGGTTTGAAGGGATTCAAAGTTAGGCATGGTGGGATTGGAGTCTCCGGGCGACATGGGGGTTGGCTGATCCGGTTAGAGGGTCGGAAGTTGCTGGAGGTAGGGGTGACAGTTGGGGCAGGAATCTCGTCGGCCGGAGCTGGGTTGCTCGCCACCGGCAGCGGGGTAGTAGGCTCGAGTTTGGGTCGTCGGAGTTGGGGGTTGAACAGTAGGTGAGGTCGAGTTTATGCAGAGGCAGATCGCCGGTGGAAATTCGGCGGGTTGGAGGTCGGAGGTGGGTTGTGTGTAGGTAGGATGATGGTGGAGTTGTGATTTTTTGGTTTTAGAGGTTGGATGATAATGGTGGATTAGGAGAGAGGAGAGAGAGATGGGTTGTTGGGGGTTTGAGGAAGATGAAGAGTGTGGGGTTAAGGTGTAGGTGAGGTGTATGGTAAGGGGGTGAGGGTGAAGGGGTTGTTTTGTGTATATAATAGGTGTAGGGTATTAAGTGTGTGAGTGAGTGTTAAGGTGTGTTTAATGTGTGTGTGTGTTTAATTTAGACCCCTAAAAATATAACAAGACTCAATTAAAATTAATAAAATTAAAACTAAAAAAAATAAAATCTAACTAAAAAAATAAAACAAACTAAAAAAAATAAAAATATTAAAACTAAAAATAAAATCCTAACCTATTAAAAACTAAACTAAAATAAAATAAATAAAAACTTAAAATCTAAATGCAAATCAAAGTCCTAAAAAATATAAAATATAATAAACTAAAAATAAACTCCTAAAATTAATCCTAATAAAATAAGACTACACTAAAAACTAATAAAATAAAATTATACTAATAAAATAAAAATAGAAAATAAAACCTAGAAATTACTAAATAAATCTAAAATAAATTCTAAAAATAAAAATGGCTCAAACTAAAAATCTAAAAAATGATAAAAGGGCACTAACTAACACACACGGGCTTCGGGGTAGGTTTAGGTTAGGTTTAGGCTCGGGAAATTTGGTAATTAGCTCCCTTTTGTTGCAAATTGCACTAAAATATAGCTTTTGACACCGTAACTGTAATTAAGCCTGCATATTGAACAATTAAGCGCATAAGACCCAAATTGTCGAGAATTAGCAACTAAATTACGTCTATTCGGGGTATAAATTGTACAGTTTTAGGTGCTTATCACACCATCCCCAAACAGAGCGTTGCTAGTCCTCGAGCAATAAGATAGAGGGAAAGATAAAGATAAGTAACCAAAAGTGTACCACTTTCGCGGGCACTTGCGATTGCACTTAGCATGTGCAATGTCTTGTGAGGGTTTGTAGGGAATATACCCACAAAATTCTTATTTGCAAAATGATTTATTGAAGGGCAGTCAATCTCTTATTAGACGTAGAATAATCGCACAATCCATCACCAGAAAAATATTTTCAGAAATACAAGCTAGAACGTGCATAAAAAGTTTAGCTAAGTAAATACTCAAGGCACATCCTTCCTAGAACTCAACGTGTGTAGTGTGAATCAGTCAAAACAGGTCGAGAATCATAAGAGTAATTCCTAGATTGCCTTGTTGGAATCAACGCTTCAACTTCAAATCTCACGGATTATATCTCTCTCAAACGAACTCTCAAGATTAGGGTAAGTGTATCGCTCTTTTGTGTGAGGAGGTGAGTAAATGTAAGAAAGTTCAAATGTCTCACACACACATAAGAAAGAACGAACAATTTGAAAGAAAAGTGATCTCATGAAAGAAATGCTAATCACTATAGTGAGAACGTCGAGTTATTCACCACGTCGACTTTCATTTGCCCGAACACCTATGGGAAAATATGGATGATAATGGGTGAGGGGGAAATGAAATGGGATTTGTGGGATGAGGTGAGGAAGGATAGGATGGGATGATGATATGATGGATGGATGATGTATGATGGATATGTGAAATGATGAATGTAAAATGGATGCGAAAGAAGAGTGTATACACTTTAGGCACAAATGTCTTATTTACAAAGAAACTCACTAGAAAACTACAAACTCTCTTCCTTTTTTTTCTTCCTTTTCTTTTTTCTCTTTCTTTTTTTTCTTTTCTTTTTCTTGCTATTTTTCTTTTCTTTTTCTATTTTTTCTATAATTTTTATTTTGTTTTTCTCTCTCTCTTAACCAACAATGAAGACATTTACATTTGAAACCACACTCTTTTTCTAAAAAATGATGATAGATGAATGTGGTGGGGTATGTATATGGATGGGGAGAAGTATGTGGGAATGTGGAAGAGCATGGGAATATAATGGGTGAAGTGAATGGAAATGTGATATGGGGAAAAAGTGGTAGGTGTATGGATGAAAATCTAGTATTCGGGACAAATTTCAAGACACGTGTTTCTTATAACTCGAAAGTGATGTCATTCTCAGTGATCAATCCAAAAATGAAGAATAATGAGATCATACAATGATTTGAAGTGCGGACCCAAATGAAGTTGAATCAACTTGTGACTCGGAGATTGCGTAAAACACTCAAAAAGGGTGAAAGGCACAAATCTCACGGGCTAAAGTCTCTACTAGTGATCCTTAAGGTTCTCTTGAGAATTATTGTACTCTTCAACTGTAACCGTAGTGACTTGATAAGTGCGCAAATTTTGTTGAGTCCAGAAATTCATAGTGCAACATGCCTTGTTACGTATTACAGAAGCTATTTAGAAAAAATATTCTCTAGCTCGATTCCTAGACTTAGAAAGATGGATGATTGAAAATTCACATCAATGAGTGAGATGAAAGAAACTGTACGAAATTTTAAAAATCAGGTTTAAAAATCAAATTTTTCAAAAAGAGGTACGATTTTGATAAAATTCCCCACCCCCAAACAAAAAGGAACATCGTCCTCGATGTTAAGTAAAATGATTTTTAAAATTGAGAGCATAAGGGAGGAAAGAGATTACCAGAATGAACCGCTCATGAAGTGGAAAGATGTAGCCAAGAAAAAACCTGAGTAAATGATAAGAGAAAAAATGTGTACAAGTCTACAAAGCATGGTATAGCATTGGGTGATGTGAAATACCACCCCCAAACAGGATGAGATTAGTACAAGAAACGCGGGCTGCCTCCCGGTAGCGCTAAGTTTAATGTCTTCAGCCAGACCGATGGAATCTCACCCTCAGGATAAGATCTATGAAAGCACGGGGCGGAAGAAAAATCGGGGTGATGAGAATCACCCCCAAACAAGAGTGAAGCATCAGTCTTGCTGGATAGAGGCTAAAACGGGTCAATGCACTTGTATGGCAAAGTGCATCACACGATGCAAAGCATCGGTGGACCATGGGCATGTGGGTATTAAGGTAAGGGTGAGGATGGAAATGGTGAAGAGGTATCGGTCACGGGCCTTATTGAGCCGGAAGGTGAGGGTTACAAGGTCCCTATAAGCGTGGTGCTCTAGTTGGTGAGGAAGGCGAAATGGTGTAGAAATAGTGATGGGGTGGGGCTCATAAAAATCACACGACTGTTCTATGAGTGGGCGATGATAATGGTCGCGCCGTGACACGCCAGGGAGCTGTTGATGGGAAGATTCATCACCACAAGATAGTGGTGGTTATGGAGAAGCAATCTCGGTGTCACGGAAGTAGAGAGTATCACCATAACTCTCGTGGAAGGTGGAGGATGGTTTTAGGTGAGGATCTAAAAATGTAGATGGAAACATGAACTGTGTAAAATCAAGATCCAAACCAGGTGGTGGGGTGGAAAGGACAATGGGTGGGTCGGGTGGGATAAATGGTGGAGGAAGATGATCCAACTCAAGAGTGGGAGACACACACTCATTGGGAGGAGTAAAGGAATACTCACAAGGGAGTGTGGTTTCTAAAGATGGAGTTGTCAGCTTCTCCATAAGAGTAGCATCGGTAAAGGGAGTGGGTGGGTAAGACGAGGCACCAAGATCGGAGATAGAGGATTCATGAAAAATATAGGGATCAAAGGGAGCCATGCATGGTGGGATATCATCCATATCCGGATAGGTAGGAACTATCACGGATTCTATCTCGAAAAAATGGTGAGCACTCATAGCCGGAGCTAACCTAGGATAAATTGGTTCCTCGGGAACACAAGGGTGAAGCTCGATAGGTATAGACTCGGGTATTTTTTTGGATATGACAGGAGTGGGAACCTCAAGGTGGGGTTCATATGGACATGGTGGGAATTGATCAGGCTCACTAATGAAAGGTACATCAACATAATTGTCGACTTGAGGCCCGGACCATGGAATGGTCTCAACTTTGAGATTCTCGGGGTGGTAGGGTTGGTCACTCTCAAAATTCGTGTCATGATAGGACACATCATCATCACACTCAGTGGCAACGATGGGTGGATGCATGGGAAAATCCGAATCTCGCGCACACTCCAATTCATTTAATCTTTGTTCAAGCCTTTGGAGAGTTTGAGTTTGAATTTGAGTGGCGTGCTCTTGCGCAAGTATGAACTTTTGCAAGAGGGTTTCGAGAGCGAATGTGGATGAAGGTGTTGGTGGAGTGACGGGTGGTGGCGGTGGGTGAGGTGGACATAACTCGCTGCTATCATGATTATACGGAGAATACTTAAAGGAAGTGTGTGGAGTGGGGCCAAGTTCATCATACACGAAAGGATCGCTTTCGTGATGGACAATTGGTTGAAATTCAGTGGGTGCGTAATGAGGGGACTGATCGTGACTGGGTGCATAAGGTTGCCATGACAACTGTTGGAACGTGTGAGGATCCACAACATCGGGTTGGGATTTGTATTGCGTAGAAGGGTGATCAGGTCTCCACGAATAACTCGGGGACTCACATAACTCGGGATTGGGTATATAGGGAGAATTGACCGAGTTTGATTCCGGGACAGTGCCATATGGATACACATGTTCCATGGTGGGTTCCGATGGATATGACAAGTATGGACACTCATGGGACATGTGATCGGTATAGGAACAATGGGTGCACGACAAAGGATGAGGCACATCGACACTTGACACCGAGGGTGATGGAATAGGTGGTGCGTGCATAGATGGGTTAAGAGTACCAACGGTACTCGTGAGAGAGGTGAAATCATGAAGAATATCATAAAGAGACCGCTCGAGATCACTCTCACACGTGTCACGTGTCAATGGAAAATGACCAAAGTAGTCTCGTAAAGGACGTTCTTCGGCCATGAGGAGAAACATATTTTTTTTTTTGAATTTTTTTTTCAAAAGGAAAGAAAATATTTTTGGATTTTTCTAAAAAGGAAAGAAAGAAAATATTTTTGGATTTTTTTTATAAAAATAATAGAAGAAAATATTTTTGGATTTTTTTTTTGGGAAGAAAAGGTGGGGAAAATAGGTGGACTCTTTGAATTTGGACGAACCAACTAAAACCGACTACCGAAAAATGGAATTGGACACACACACAAGTCAAGAAAAATTCCTAACTAGCACATGGCTAATTTTTATCTTTAAATTTAGTGAGAGGGTAGTCAAATTTTAATTAAGTCCGCGGGCGATAAAAAATCACGGAAATATTTTAGTGATCGCCTTTGCAAAAATATTCTCCTAGTGGGCTACCTAGTTGATTGATTTTAAATTTAGTGATGGCTAGGGTAGCACACAATGATAAGCGAGTGAGTCAGGTGATAAAATTCCTTCTCGTGAGTGACCGGGTGTAGGTCTTAGTCAATTAATTCATCACACCATTCAAAAATAAATGCGAGAATAAAATCAAATAAGAGCACACAAGAGCACACAAAAGAATTGACTCGCTAACAGGAGAGGCGCGAGGGTGTAAGAAATGTACCTCCCACGGTTTTTATGCCGTGGGGTGCCGAAAAATTTGAGTCGACCGGGGGGAGATCACGCCTATCTCAGTCGTCCCCGGGAGTCCTACCGATCCAAGGTAGAGAGGCTTCTAAATCCTCGCATTGGACGCCCTCTCTCTACATTGTCCGGTTTCCCAAGCACACTTGGCTTCGATTATTACAAATTTAAATGAAAAATAAATGATGTCCTATGCACTGCAATACAAGCCAAGAATAGAATAATCCTAAATACAAGCCTTCTAAAAATATAAAAATGGTACAGAAAATAATAAAGTGAAAAAAAAAAAATGAACTACGATATGAAATCCGCTCCGAGCTTCACAATCCCAAGAATGGCAACGACGCCATTTGATAGAGTGACTTTTCATCTCCCCGACAAAGACGACATTTGATAACTTTGCTTTTGCGTATATGTCGTTATTGATGAAAGCCAAGTTAGTCAAAAATCCTTATGTACCTACAAATATAATAAACTCAAGCGTAGAGTGGTAAGTAAGGATGTCAATCCACTTTCTAGGGAGTAAGCTAGAGACAAATTCAATTGTAATTCACTTTTTATTTTGTTTTTGGGATTTTTACTTTTTATAATTTTTCTTTAACTTTTTCAATATTAAAACAATAAGGTGAGGTGATGATTTGAACTAAACTAAACTAAAATGAAAATAACTAACTAGAAAGTGACTAAAATGAAAAATAAAGTCTAACACTAAAATAAAAGATAAAGTGAGGTAAATAATTGTGAGAACAATCAAGGAGTGGGATTACACCACAAATTTTAGTTATTCTAATTAATTAATTTAATTATTTGAATTCTCCCAAATTAATATCAAAATTACAAACCAACTCTTGTTGCAAGTGTAATTATAATAGTAATCTTTTAGAAAGTTAATTTTAACACCTCACAACTCTAGAAAAATAGATCCACACTCCTTTTAATTAATCACCCGCTAGGATCGATCAATTAGAATTTATGTCAATCTTATAAAATAAATTTAGAGTTGAAATTCAAGTAATAATACCCCACTTAAGAAACCCTATCTCTAGTTCGAATCTAAAATGGGTATTATCACTAGAATTTTGATTTTCTCTCGAAAATCATTTACCCTCTCTCGAGGCGTAAATTAAAGGGTGAGGGATCATAATTAACATTCAAAGGAAAATTTCAAGTAATCAAACTAAAATAATATCAAATAAGGGTTTCACCCCACCCCTTGAAAGGGGTTTAGCCTAACATGATATGAAATATGACAAATTAATAATCAAGGCTACTAAAATAAAATAGAAGGGAATAGAACAAGCAAACCAAATCTCTTTGAGAAAGTTGAACTCTACTATTCCAATTTGAAGCATACACCTCTTAATTGAGCATCCAAGTGATATGATATTAAAATATCCACTTAATTAACTCTGTTACAATATTTAATCTCACAAATATCTAACAAAAATAAAAAGAATAAAATAAAACTATTTACAAATGGTGTTTTTCTCTCTACAATTCTCTCTCTAAAATTCCTATCTAAAAGCTCTTTTTTTTGACGTCTTCATCTTCAATATATAGTAGATGCATGGAGCATGAGGTGTGTGCACATGGGGGTAAATTGGGTAATGGAAGTGCACATGTGGATATGGTGTGAGGAGCATGTGGGTTGAGAGGTGTGAGGAGCATGTGGGTTGTGGGGGAATGAGGTAATGGGATAAAAATCTGATATATTTTATGGGGATATTTTTGGGTATTGGGTTAGAAGAGGTAGTTGGGATTTTTTAAGGGTATATTGGGAAAAAGGGGTTTAAAGGGAATAAAGGGTTTAAGTGGCACATGGGGTTATTTTGGTTTTGTTGGCTTGGTTTGGTAGGTGCACGATTTGGTCTTTGGTTTGGGAAGAGGGAAATGGGTTATAGGTATGGAAAGTGGGTATTTGGTTTTATTTGACTTGAGGGACAAATGGGTGTTTATTTTTGGTTTTTGGTTTGATTTGTTGGCAGGAGAAAAACGTGTTTGGCTAAATGGGTTTGAAGGGATTCAAAGTTAGGCATGGTGGGATTGGAGTCTCCGGGCGACATGGGGGTTGGCTGGTCCGGTTAGAGGGTCGGAAGTTGCTGGAGGTAGGGGTGACAGTTGGGGCAGGAAGCCCGTCGACCGGAGCTGGGTTGCTCGCCGGCGGCAGCAGGGTAGTAGGCTCGAGTTTGGGTCGCCGGAGTTGGCGGGTTGAACAGCAGGTGGGGTCGGGTTTATGCAGAGGCAGATCGCCGGTGGAAATCCGGCGGGTTGGAGGTCGGAGGTGGGTTGTGTGTTGGTAGGATGATGGTGGAGTTGTGGTGTTTTGGTTTTAGAGGTTGGATGATAATGGTGGATTAGGAGAGAGGAGAGAGAGATGGTTTGTTGGGGGTTTGAGGAAGATGAAGAGTGTGGGGTTAAGGTGTAGGTGAGGTGTATGGTAAGGGGGTGAGGGTGAAGGGGTTGTTTTGTGTATATAATAAGTGTAGGGTATTAAGTGTGTGAGTGAGTGTTAAGGTGTGTTTAATGTGTGTGTGTGTTTAATTTAGCCCCTAAAAATATAACAAGACTCAATTAAAATTAATAAAATTAAAACTAAAAAAAATAAAATCTAACTAAAAAAATAAAACAAACTAAAAAAAATAAAAATATTAAAACTAAAAATAAAATCCTAAGCTATTAAAAACTAAAATAAAATAAAATAAATAAAAACTTAAAATCTAAATGCAAATCAAAGTCCTAAAAAATATAAAATATAATAAACTAAAAATAAACTCCTAAAATTAATCCTAATAAAATAAGACTACACTAAAAACTAATAAAATAAAATTATACTAATAAAATAAAAATAGAAAATAAGACCTAGAAATTAGTAAATAAATCTAAAATAAATTCTAAAAATAAAAATGATTCAAATTAAAAATCTAAAAAATGATAAAAGGTCCCAAACTAACACACACGGGCTTCGGGGTAGGTTTAGGTTTGGTTTAGGGTAGGTTTAGGCTCGGGGAATTTGGTAATTAGCTCCATTTTGTTGCAAATTGCACTAAAATATAGCTTTTGACACCGCAACTGTAATTAAGCCTGCATATTGAACAATTAAGCGCATAAGACCCAAATTGTCGAGAATTAGTAACTAAATTACGTCTATTCGGGGTATAAATTGTACAGTTTTGAGTGCTTATCATGAGCGATCAAATCATCAAAGGTGGTGAATTTGTAGAATGATGACGGGAATTTAAAATTACGATCTCGTTCAACGATCTCAGTGTATTTATTGAATGAAAGCTCGGTTTTGTCGTGAACGGTTGTGTAAGCATCATTCACTCCCTTGACCATACCATTAGTAATGGAATATTGTTTCTGAATTTGAAGCAACCCTTCCAGTCTTTGAATATCTTCATTCCATACGACTGCTTTAATCTTAGTGCCCTGTATTTTTTTTAGTACAGTAAATTTACGATATAGAAAATGATCATATAAATGATTTTAAATAATGTAAGTTGCGTGTCAGACAATTAAACTTTGTTAGCATGAATGAAATCCATTGCATATCATGTGTTTGATAATATTCATCTATGTCTTTTTTTTAACATTTCAATCTCCGTTTTTTGTTTTGGGTATTCGATTTGCGAATTATAAAATACAAATGTTTACATACATGGTACTTAATACTGAAAGAAATACAGGTGATATAGTTCTGTAAAAAGGGTGTACATGTGCTGCTACCTTTCCAAATATTTCTTTCTTAAAAAATTGATCCTTTAGGTCCTTTAATTTAGCTCGAAATACTCTCGAAGTTAGATCATGTCGATCTTGAGGTACCTGACGTGGATGACGATTATCAAGGATTTCTTTCCAATCAGGGTTGTAAGTCGTTGTGATGAATAAATATGGCTTCCCATATCTTTGAACTAAATCCATTGCATCCAAGTATCTACGATGCATATCTCTAGGTCCACCAATGAATGATGCTGGGAAAACAATTCTTTGACCGACTTTGTTGGCTCTTGCTTCACCTGCTGTGACGCTGTCGACCGACCCTTGGTATAATTCACCTCTGATTTTTTTCTGTTGGTTACGATAGAAGTCAAGTCGGTTTGTTTCTAACTTTATGTACATGTCGACAGAATACTGTTGTAGTAGCTTTCCAGTGAATAACAACGTTGACTGCCTATTATTTTTGATCTGCAATTTGTGTGCAATTTGCCAGATACATTTTCTGATGGTGGAATGGATGACATTTTTAACAGTTTGCTGACGTGTCTGGAAGATTATTTAATAAGTTTAGTAAGAAAGGAGCATGAGAAATGTAATTGAATGATTTTATAATTTAAAACAAAAATTTAATTAAATATAAGAATGGTGAAAATATATGTAAGGAAATACAGATTGAATTTTCATTAACTTCATGTGAATGGCACATATATAAGTTGTTTACTATGTCAAAAAACTGATGCACAAACTTGGTGTACAAATTTGATAACTTTGACTTTTGTGTGTATGTCGTTGTTGCAAGCCAAGTTAATCAAAACCTAAATTAGCTACAAAATATAACAAACTCAAGTGTAGCGGTAAGTAAGGATGTCAATCCACATCAAGGGGGTAAACTAGAGACAAACTCAATTGTAATTCAATTTTTATTTTATTTTTGTGCTTTTCAAATATTAAAACAATTTGGGTGAGATGAGAATTTAAACTAAACTAAATCAAGATGTAAATAAAAGTAAATGAAAATATTAAGTAAATCTAACTAACTAAAAATCTAAAATATGAGAATGGTGAGGAAATAAAAGTGAGAACAATCAAGGGCTAGGATGACTCTAAATATTTTAGTTAATCAAAATTAATTAGTTCAAGTACTCAAGGATAGTCTTATGTTCTTCTCATATAAAAATATTTCTGAAATTTAGATTGAAACTGACTCAATTTTAATTTTCAATCACATCTCGTCATATAATAGATGTATTCATTGGCAACCTAAAAAAGCTTTTAAATATTTTCAAGACCTCTCTCAACATTTCATAATCTCAATCAAGGTCGGTCCTACAGTTGTGAACAGAGCAACAGTGTTAAGTTTGGCGCTGAAGCCGACTCTTCATAAATAGAATACATGGAACCGGTTAACCTCCAAAATATTCTACTGGAAATTACTCGGTCTCTAAACAAATGCAAACAACATTTCAATCAATTTTGACATTCCATAAGCAACCAAATTGTTCCCTGTGTACTCTCAAGGTCTCTTTGAAACTTACGAATTTTATCATCATTTACTACATAAGGTGAACTCAATTCGATAGGACATGTGACAGATCGGAATCGAACATTTCATATAAAAATGAAAAAGCAAACTGAATAATTCGAGGACTATTGAATGAATCTTTTAAAGGCTCTGAATCACCTTTCCAATGATCCACCACGTGTGCGAATCTACCTTAAGGTACGGACGAATGACCCATTTTATTTCGAAGGGTCACCGAGTACTCCCAAGTCCCGTTTGACTTAGGTCAACTATCAGAATAAAAAGTAAGTTGGATGAGATCTCAAAGGGAACTGAATACCCTTTCCAACGGTCCATCCCGTGCACGAGTCAGCCTTACGGTTTGGACAAATAATACATTTTTCTCTGGGAATTTCCTGTCCAGTGACTAATAGTCACTTTCGGGCACTATTTGACTTTGGTCAGCTCTCGAACCTGGGAGTGACTCAATGGATTCTCAAAGGGCTCTGAATACCCTTTGTAATGGTTCACCCCATGCCCGATTCTGACTTATAGTTCGCATTTTAAGGTCATTTTTCTAAAAACCCTCCCTCAGATTGTCAATTGGCACCCTAGGACCCTACCTATCGGCAGTGTGTAGGTCTAGGACCATACCGATCAGCACCCCCTTAGCCCTATAAATAGAGACCAGGACTTCTCTTTGAGGGACACACCTCAGAACCCATGAACATCCCTCTCAGCAATTCAGAGAGAATTCTTTCGAATTCAGAGTTGTTCCTTCCTTAAAATCCCATTTCCCACATTCCTTCCATCCTTTTCATACTCTTTTGAGTAAATTCTTACCCATCTCCTCACACCATCATCATATCATCGTGATATCACCGCCTCTATAACCGAATCCCCTTCAAGTCTTCATAAGGATATCTAATTCTTCCCCTTTGTTTTTAAATTCTCGTATTTTTTCATTAGTTACTTCATTTTCACTCTAGTACTTTACTTCATTACGTCACATATCTTAATTTCAAACTTTTTATTATTAGTATTCGCACATACTTTATTTTCATAAGAAAAACCCAAAAACATGAAAAAGGGGGTTTATTTGTAAATTCCAAATGAGAAATTCTCATCAAATTTTATCACACTAAAACACATTTTTCTACACACACATATAAATAAAGTCCCTGGTTATATTTGTGGGTTAAACTTTGTAAACACGAGAACACTCGCAAAGGGTAATTTTAACAAAAAATTGCAACACCAATTTTAAATATGCGAAAGCGACTTTTAAATCGATTTTATATTGTTTACCCAAAGCATGAAACTATGTGATAAAACAGATAAATCAAACCACGCAAATAACTCTGGCCAAGATTCAAGAAAAAAAAAAAGGGAAAAATCTTTGTTCACTTGGAAATTTACAAGAGAGTCGACTTACAGACTACTTGATCCCCCACAATCATAACACATTATTCTTAGAAGATCTCTAAGAAACAACTATGACGCTCTCAAGAGTCACATGACCGCAGTCCTCCGAATTAGCCTCAGCCTTCGTCTTTAGTAGTGAATCCCCACAGGTATCACAAGTCAGCAATGGAGTGCCTCTCCACCAAGATGTATACAAGGTACAAAACTTTCTAGTGTCCTAAACTAATTCACAAGAATCATATTCTAGGATGCTTTGTTGTGAATTAAAAAGTGTTTTGACACACAAAAACTTGAAGAACTTTTGATGTTGAAATCCAGAAATGTCTTTTGCAAAAGTCTTAGAAAACTCATTCATGAAATAGGTATTTATACAAAAGTTGTGTCGGCGCATCGCTCGAACAAAAATTGGATGTCGCTCGAACTAGATGATATGTCATTTGAACGTCCTCTTCACACGGCATTAGAGGTTGCTTGAACAGTCCTTCGTGCAACATTCAATGTCGTTTGAACGACATTAAAAAACTTTTTTTTAAAATGCATTCCAGTAGCATGTTGTTTGGTAACTTACTTCAAACAACCTAAAAAGGAGCAATGCACGAGATCAAGCAGTTTTGACTCAAAAAATGTTTTTGAAAAAAATCTTTTTAAAATCATTAAAATGTCCCATTCGTGTTTTGATAAAAATGAAACATCCCGAACATGAATCCGTAAATTAATTCAAACTCTAAACTGATTTATACCTTTCAGGATGTCAGGAAGTCTTCAAACTTGGAGATGCTTGAGTTCGGTTCGTCTTCTTGGTGTGTGACGATTTGTAACAGGATACGCCAAACTAAACTAATGTTATGCTATGAACAATGACAGAAAAATTGCTCTTACAAATCTCCCCCTTTGGCTATTCCACTACAAAACGAACAAATAGAATGAACAACAAATTAAAATTATAATCTCCGGTTATAAATTACAAAAAAGTACTAACAGCCTTCCCAACTCTAGAACGAAATGGCATAAGTTTCTTTCTTCAAACTTCATCTTCTTCCCGTTTAAAATTTATCTTCATTCGTAACTTGAAATCCGCAAATTGTTACATACACACATGAGACAAGAAACATATACCTTTGGGACGCATCAAGTTTGAAACAAAGTAAATCATAAATAAATTCAATTCAAACTCCATAAAAAACTCTCCCCCTTTATTTTTATCGAAATAGACAAATATAAAAAGAAGTACAAAATATAAACATGAAAAACGTAGCATCACGTCGAATAAAAGATATCATCACAAATGATGTAAATCAAGGACATGTAATGATCATCTCAAAGGCAAACACACCAACTATTTTTGAAAATTTTCAATTTTTTCAAAACAAAACAAATTTCAACAAACATACCATATATAATATATGAAAAATATAATAAAGTAAATTCGGCACACATATATAGGTATAAACAACCACAAACCACGACATAAACACATAAGTCATACACGCTAGCATCGTATCAATATGTCCTAACGGTGGAATGGAATGAATAGGTGTGAACTAGTGACAAAAGAATTATAACCCAAACACTCAAATATGTTCAAGAAGCTCAAATTGACCGCAAAACATTATCAAACTAAGCTTTAGCATCAAGTGACAAATAAAGTTGAACTTAATGAACAAAACAAACTCAATGCACACAAGCCTAGACTTTTAAGGATTCTACAAATCAATAAGGTCATGACGAAATAAGCATAATGAGGATACATTATCATTGTGCAAACCCATTGATATTTCCGTCCAAAGTCCCTCAAAATAATCTTTTTCTTTTCTTTTGAATGAATATATCAAACTAAAAAAATTGGCCCCTTTCAGCCTAATATTCTTTTTATTGCCTTAATTTTTTTTCTCGGGCTCTTATCAAATGGTGGCTTTCACGACGTGGTTATTATTTACTCGCAGCCCTTTTTCGTGTTCACTCATCATTTTTTCATATTAAAAAAATTCCTCATGGGGAACGGTTCTTACATGCACAAATCTCCCATAGTCAAATAAACATGATGGTGATAAGATTGATAGGAGAAAATCTCACCAAGCTCAAATATACATGTGAAGTCAAAATCTAACAAGCTCGTGCATGTGTGTGTGGAGGCATAAACAAATTCGAATGAAAAAAGAGAATCAATGTCGAAATAACTCCATAACCATGGTTAAGAACACTCTAAGCATCTAAAATCAAAACCAAATGTCCTAACCACATGGAAATTGCATAGTGAATTGGATTCAAACACACCAATATGCCATACCAAATGTGCAAAACTAAAATACACAAAGAACCGAAAATATTTTGGATTTTTCAAAAACAAAATCTTATTGTATTTTTCAAATATGACTTAATAAAAGAAAAATATTGTATAAAAAGTATACATGTCATAACACTAGCAAACATATAGCATGAAGCACAACTAGTGTATGACAAACATGAGAACACAATCATCTATATGATATAGCAAGAGAAGAATCATGTGTAAGCAAATGAGAATAACCTAGTATACCATCTAGTGCCGCTAAAACTGATTTCCTAACCCAAACCGATATGTATCTAATGTGATGGGTTTTGAGAACCAAGGGAACATTCAACTTCCTAGGACTCTTTCGAAGATCAAAACAAAAACTCCTAAGGTGGCCTTTCCTACCACAATGTGAACATGTGTAGACACTAGGAATGGTACCTATGGGTTTACCTTTTCTAACGTCCTTGGATTTAATTGACCCGTTAAAATAAACAATGGACTTGGCTATAACACTCAAAGCATGAGAACAAGACAAGACAGTACCATCACTCAACAAACTACTCCAGTCTTGTAAATCATTTTTCAACTCCAAAATTTTTTACTCAAGCAAAGAATTAAACTCTTCCAATTTTGAGGACTCCTTCTTCATATGTTAAATCATTTCTAGAAGGTTATCACGCTCCCCCTCAATAAAAGCAAACTTTTCCCTAAGAGACTCGCGTGCCTTAAAATCATCGATTAAAATATTTTTATCCTCTTTGACACAAACACAAACCCTAGAATTTTTAAGTCCTCCAATTAATTTCCTAAAAATAGGATTCTATCATCACTCTCCTTTTTGGAATATTTTAAAGCATTAAAGTCGTCAAACAAGGCAACAAAATTCTCACGACATATATCTCTTTGAGTTTGAAACGTTTGCAAATATTCAATCATGTTTTTAAAATGCAAATTTTCTTCTTCCAAAGTTTTGATTCTTTTTGTAAACTTCAAATTCAAAAGATTTAATTTTTCAGCACGGTCGTGAACCTTATCAAACACATCTCGATTAACAACATCAACAGTATGAGAATCCATCGAGAGAAAAGAAAATCAGGAGTGGGAAACAAATAACCACCTAAAAAAATTGCAGTACGGGTTCTAAACAGTAAATTAGTACAACAGGATTTGATACCAATTGTAAGCGCGAGAACACTCGCAAAGGGTGATTTTAACAAAAAATTGCAACACCAATTTTAAATATGAGGAAGCGAGTTTTAAACCGATTCTATCTTGTTTATCCTAAGCATGCAACTATGTGATAAAACAGATAGATTAAACCATGCAAATAACTCAGTCCAAGATTCAGGAAAAAACTCCAAAGGGAAAAAAATTTATTCACTTAGAAATTTACAAGAGAGCCGACTTACAGACTACTTGATCCCCCATAACGCACTATTCTTCGAAAATCTCTAAGGAATAACTATGACACTCTAAAGAGTCACATGCCCGCAGTCCTCTGAATGAGCCTCAGCCTTCGTCTTCAGGAGTGAATCCCCGCAGGTATCATAAGTCACCAAATGGACTGCCTCTCCCCCAAGGTGTATGCAAGATACAAACTTTCTAGGGTTCAAAACTAATTCACAGGAATCATATTCTAGGATGCTTTGTTGTGAATTAAAAAGTGTTTTGACGCACAAAAACTTGAAGAACTTTTATTGCTAATATGCAATAGAATTTTTTGCAAAAGTCTTAGAAAATTCACTCATGAAACGGGTATTTATATAAAAGTTGAATCGGCACATCGCTCGAACGAAAACTAGACGTCGCTCGAACGAGATCATATGTCGTTTAAATGTCCTCTTCACGTGACATTAGATGTCACATGAACAGTGCTTCACGCGACATTCAATGTCGTTTGAACGACATTAAAAAAACTTTGTGTTTTAAAATGCGTAGTAGCATGTCATTTGATAACTTACTGCAAGCGACCTAAAAACGAGCTATGCATGACATCAAGCAGTTATGACTCAAAAAATCTTTTTAAAAAAATTCTTTTTCATATCATTAAAAAGTCCCATTCATGTTTTGATAAAAATTAAACATCTCGAATATGAATTAGTAAATTAATTCAAAATTTAAATCGATTTATACCATTTAGGATGTCAGGAAGCCTTCAAATTTGGAGATGCTTGAGTTTGGTTCATTTTCTTGGTGCGTGACGATTTGTAATGGGATACGCCAAACTAGACTAATGCTATGTTATGAACAATGACAGAAAAAAATTTCTTACAAACCCCACCTCGTATTTTCTTTGAACTACGTGGACTTTGATGCCCTCTTGAGCTATGTAGGCATCTCGGTTAAATCCCCAGACTCGAGTCCTCCCATATACATTTATTACCTTGTTCTTATTATATATTTTATATGCTTGCTTGCTCATGTCTTGTCCGATATACGTAATCGTTCTTCTATAACGACTTGTGAATTAACAAACACTTACATTATAATTTGAATTATTATTTTGGGAACACTACTAAGGATGACCTTGCTCCGCCTTTATCCATGACGCGAGATGAGCGATTACTTCCTCCATTTATATTATGCACATAAGCACACATATCTCAGAGTTAAACGGGAGAAAATTAACACATGACCATGAGAGACCAGAAGGGCTGATTGGGTACCGAACACCTTCCCATTCCGTAACTTAATCCACAGACCCTTGAAATACTTGGTTTCGTAAGCATCAGTATTGTTCTTGATGTCGTTCTCTCGAGGTGGTAACATTTCTTTTTCTTGTTTTGTGCAAAATAGGTTTGAGACTCTATCTCTACATATCACCCCACATTGACGATGGCTGAGCGCCCCAACAAAGGATGTAATCCCGCGTGCACGCTGGAAAAAGAGGAAGGAAGTAGGGATCCACCTCGGGAGATCAAATCCTCGAACCCCTAGAAAAACCCTCCTGATGGCCACACTATTCGTGATGATGACATTGTTATATATGATAACCGTTTATGTGTACCTAATGTGCTTAATTAAAGAAGAAAAATTATAGAGGAATACCATTGTTCTTTTTGTGCTATGCATCCATGTAACGTGAAACTTTATAGAGATTTTAATCAATGTTATTGGTGGCAATAAAACACCACATTGTAGATTTTGTTGCTAGATGTCTATTTTGCCAACAAGTAAAGACCAAGTATCAAAAGCCTAATGGTTTACTAGAGTCATACCTATTCCTGAGTGGAAATGGGAACATGTTACTATAGATTTCATTATAGATTTACTAAAATCATCACGATGATTTGATTATATTTAGGTTGTTATTGATATATTAACTAAGTCTATACATTTTTTTGCTGTAAAAACTACTTACTCAATGAGTAAATATGACAAAATATATGTGGATGATATAATTAGATTACATGGTGAACTTGTTTCTATTATTTTTTACCGAGATTCTAAGCTTACTTATCATTTTTGGCCTAGTTTGCAACAATATTTGAGGACTAAATTGAAATTTAGTATAGCTTTTCATCCTTAGAACGATCGGCTGTCATAAAGGACGATCCAGACATTGGAAGACGTGTTACGAACTTTTGTACTATAATTCAAAGGCAATTGGGATGAGAACTTGTCACTAATAGACTTTGCATATAATAATAGTTATCATCCCAGTATCGGTATGGACCTTATGAAGCTTTATATGGGAAAAGTTTAAAACTATATATGTTGGACTAAATTAGGGGAACCATAACTACTTGGGCCAGAAATTTTGCAGCAGACTACTGAAAAGAAAATCTTTTTCATATTCACTTAAAAGTGGATCAAACTAGATAGAAAATCTATGCAAACAACCAAAGTAAAGAATTAGAATTTGAGGAGGGTGATTGAGTATTCCTATGGCGTCATGAGATTTGGGAATAATGGTAAGCTAAGCCTAAGATATGTTGGGATATATAGAGTATTATAAAGAGCTGGGAACGTATCATATAGATTGGCATTACTTCCAGAGTTGTCTCATTTACATGATGTGTTTTATGCATCAATTCTTCATAATTATTCGGCAGATCCTTCACATCGATTGAAAACTTAACCTATTGAATTAAAATAAGATTTTTCGTACATCGAGGAACCGGTGGAAATTCTTGATCGTAAGGAGAAAGTATTAAGGAACAAAGTTATTCCCTTAGTTAAAGCCCTTAATTAAAGTGTTGTAGAAGAGCCATGGAATTGAAGAAGAAACTTATGAAAGGGAGAAGAGCATGAGGAAACAGTATCCCCATTTGTTCGGTAAGTGACATTCATATTAAATTTTAGGGATAAAATTTTCTAAGGACTGAGAGTTGTGACAACCCAAAGAAAACTATGATAAATAATATTTGAATCATGTTTATATTATGTTAAATGTATAATATTATATATATATATATATAATGTCAAGTTATTGTATTTTAGTTTATTCGTACCATCAAGAATCATGAAATATCAAGTTGGTTATAAATAACAAAATTTTAAGTTTCTAGTAGGAATTTTCATGTTAGATGCTAGTTGACCCATAATATGTGATAATTTGGTCAAGGTAAACTATATAGTTATAGATATATGAGTGGGTTTGTAATGAAATTAATTATGTGTCAAATGGATGTTCGAGTAAGAAGTTACACCGAATTCACGAACCAAGGGTAAAGTTATCCATCCTTTTAAGTTGCATTCTATCTTTTAGTATACCAAATGTTTTAATTTGATTGGTTTAATAGGGCATCAGTTTTGGCCAAATTAAAATCCTAAATATCCCCTTTTCTTCATCATTTTGAACATTTGGTTAAGTTTGAAGAAGTAGTGGCTTGATGGGAGATAAAGGAGAAGTTTAATGTCACGTATCGAGAAGTTTCCTCAATTTTCTAGATTAAAGGCTCCATCCCTACAGATTTTTTCTCTAGAACATTTGTTTCCATCCTCGATTTTTTGCTATCTCCAATCCTCGCTCCCTCCCATGGGGCTGGGGAAAAAGGAGGTGAGAAAGAAAAGGGTCTCGCGCCCTCGTACTCTCTAGGAGCATTTCGGTCATCGTTGGTGTGAAATGAATGTAAAGAGAAGGAGTCGCCATCCTATTTTGAACAAAATAGGAAAAAGAACATGTCATCGCCATGAGAGAGCGGTATCAAAGACAAACTGATGCTTATGAAACTAATAGTTCAAGGGGATCGGGGGCTAAGTTACGGAATGGGAAGGTGTTAGGCACCCATCCCTCCCATTCAGTCTCTCATGGTCTTGTGTTATTGCTATCCTTTATTTCTCCATGAAGTGTGTGTGTGTGTATAAAATAGAGATCGGAATTGACCAAATCATACCATGAAAAAGATAGAGTGAGGTCATCCATAGGAATGTTCCCCAAATAATGTATAGAAAATACAATTTATGCATTTATCAAGATATTGATCGTTATGATGAAACGATAATATGTGTTGGATAAAACGATAATAAGGATTACACACAAAATATCTATTACAATAATTCAAGAATATCATAAATACAGAAATGGTGAATTTGGAAAACTAGAAATTTTAGAGAATTAGGAAATTGGACCCGAGTCTCGAGTTTTAACCCAAGAGGCCTGCATAGCCTATAAAGGCATCAAAGTTTACATAGTTCGAATGCGGCATAAGGATAGGGTTTATCCCATAGATTCGAACGGTATTTTATTATGTGTGTATGTGTAAAAAATGTGTTTTTAGTTTTGAAAAAAGCGTTGTGGATAATCCCGTTGGAATTTATAGGTGTAACCCTCTTTTTGTTTGTTTTGGGTTTTTTTATTGAAAAAAAAGTATGTGCAATATAGCTACTAAAAACGTGGGAGGTTAATGTGTATGAGCTAAAGTAAAAGAACTAAATTATGAACTTATGTAATTAATGCAAAAATAAGAAATTTAAAGAGAGGGGGAAGGATTTAGACCTTCTTTGAATAATTAATGCTTGATCTTGATCTTGAATGAACTCCCTTGAAGCTTGATATGAATTTTGAATGAGAGAGAATGAGATTTTTCCAAACTAGGTATGATAAGGATGGGAATGTAAGATGGAAAGGAATTTCACATAAGGAAACTTCGTTGATTGCAAGACAATGTTGATGAGATCACTAATATTGATGGATCTGAGGTGTGTCTTGGTGATGAGGTTATTACCTCTGCTTATAGGGTTAGCAATGGTACCGATCATTATGGTACCAACCATGTCAATCAGCAGTTAACCCTAGACACACTCGCAATTGACAAGGAAATGGACCTGCCAATCGGCAGTCTCATATAGATTTTTTTAAAAACACGTTCGTAAAAAGAAATACATTAATCCAAATCATGAACGGGTTATACCATCACAAATTTAATTCAGAGACCTTTAAGAGTCCTTTGGACCGCTCACGGGTTCGGGAGTTAACTTTGGGACCAAGGTGCCTCGGAAGCACACGTCGATCCTTTGGACGGGAAATCATAGAACGGAAACAAATCGTTCGTCTAAACGGTAAGTCAGAATCATTCATGGGGTAGACCATTGAAAAGGTTAGGTGACGTACTTCAAATTCTAAAGAGCTTCATTCGATTCAAAAAGTTGACATTGGTCAACCGAGGTTTGGAAGCGTTCGGTGACCTCTAGGAGTAAAATGGAGTGTTCGTCCGTATCGTAAGTCAGAATTGTACATGGGGTAGACTATTGGAAATGTTAGGCAATTTAATTAAACATTCTAAAGAGATTTAATCAGTTAATAAAGTTAACATTGGTCAACCGGGGCCCAGGAGCGCTCGGTGGCCTCCGGATCAATTTTTGGGGGAAAATCGATCGTTCGTCCGAACGGTTATGCTGTTTTGTGCATGGGTAGACCATTGGAAAGGGGTTTCAATGCCCTTCAAATATTCAAATCTATTTCACTTCGAGTATGAAGTTGATTGGGGTCAAATTGGGGCCCAGGAGAGCCCGCTGGCCTCCAAATCAATTTTCGGTAGTAAAATGGTCCGTTCATCTAAACCGTTTTGCCGATTCTTGCACGGGGTGGACCATTGGAAAGAGGATTCAGAGTCCTTAAAACATTAAAAGCTATTTTCCCCTGGCAATAGAGTTGATCGAAGTTAAATGAGGCTCGAGAGCGCCCGATGGCCTCTAGATCGGTACTCGGAGTATAACCTAGGGTTTGTAGTGAAATGGGGAGGTGACAGGGACTTAAGGAGAGACTTAGATGGTCCTAGAATGTGGTGTATATAAATCCCCTCGATAGGAAATCTTGTAATAAGTTAAAGTCATCGAATAGACACCACATGATGTTTAGGAGGAAAGTCGATTTTATGGACCTAAGGGATGAGGACGACCGATTCAGAGGGTCGAGGCTGATTTTTGGGACCTAAGGTAATGCTAGGGATAGTATATTCTATAGCGGAGGTATATTCTGAGGACCCAGGGTAGGGAGCGATCAATTCTGAGGGTTGAATCCAATTTTGAGGGCTTAAGATGGTAGTGACTAATTCTGTGGGTCAGAGCCAATCCTGAGGGATGAAGTGGGTGCGACCAATTCTGAGGGTCGAGGTCAATTATGAGGACCTAAGTAGAGGCGACCAATTATGTGGGCCGAGGTCAATTCTTAGGACCTTAAGTAAGAGTGACCAATTAAGCGGGCCGAAGCCAATTCTGGGGGCTTAAGATGGGAGGAATCAATTCTGCGGGCCAAGGTCAATTCTAAGGACTTCAGTAGAGGTGACAAATTCTGAGGGTCGAAGCCAATTCTGAGGGCTTAAGTAGAGATAAACAATTCTGAGGGTTAAAGCCAATTCCTTGGGCTTAAGTATAGATGACCAATTTTGAGAGTCGAAGCCAATTCTGAGGGCTTAATTAGAGATGATCAATTCTGTATGTCAAAGTTAATTCTGAGGGCTTAATATAGAGGTGACCAATTCTATGGGTCGAAGCCAAGTCTGAGGGCTTAAGTTATAATGACCAATTCTGTGGGTCAAAGATAATTATATGATTTAAGCAGAAGCGACCAATTTAGCGGGTCGAAGCCAATTCTGAGGGCTTAAGATAGAGGTGACCAATTCTGCGGCTTAAAGCCAATTATCAGGGCTTAAGTTGAAATGACAATTTTTGCTGGTCAAAGCCAATTCTACGGGCTTAAGTTGAGGTTTTCTTCGTAGAATTTGGAGACTCCACTGGGGAAATTATCTTATGGTTCTGGTGGAGATTTTGGAGAATCATTTAATTTTGAGTTTTAGGTTTCGCTGGGGAAGAGGAAATATTATGAGGGTTTGACGTTTCCTAACTGGGGAGTTTTTTGATTTTTTGTGGTGTCCATTGGAGACATTGTTGGGGAGATATCCAATTGATTTTTGTAATTACATCGGGGAGGTAAGAGTTCTGCTGGGGAAATGAATGTGGTGAAAATTCTTTTCTTGGTGAAAAAGGTTCTAAAAAATTCATTTGGAATTTTCTAGGGATTTTTTGACATTTTGCATAATATTTGTACAAAATTTCAGGGAGGGTACCGACCGGCAGGGTGTGAGAGATGCCAAATGGCAGTGGCACGATATTTTGGGGTCCCTCGAGCAGGTGAAGGGATAGTGTCAATTGGTAAGTTGCTAGGAGTTGACAATCGGCATGCCCTTTAGCCTCCGTTAAAAAGGGTGCGAGTTATCCTCATTTTTCACAACTTCCATACTTGATCTCTTCAAATATTACCTTCTGTAAACTATTTTAACGTTCTAAAACTAAGAAATGGTTGATTTCTCAAGCCATAAGACACACATGGTGTGGCTAAATGTCGATGACTGGGAAAACTTGGAATGGATAGCTAGGGTTCCCCTTGCACTGGGGCAGTGAAAATGCTTTCAACTTATTCGAGCCAGTTATAGATGAGCGGACTCTCTTACACGAGGTGACGTGTCATTGTTCTTCTAGGGTGGTGAAGCCTGGGGGTTATGTAAGTTTTGATGACCTTTGGTATTCTTTTCTTCTTTCTTGGTGATAATTCCTTTTTTCTTTGAATTTTGATGAGGGTTTTTTCCTTTTTGTCTTTGACAATATGATATCTCTATGTCGATCCTACGATCTCGAAGGACTATGGGGCTTAAGGAAATTTGGGATAACCTTCCGCCGGAGGTGCATTAGGTGGTATCATCAGCTGACTTTGGGAGTCTTACATCTGCATTGGATGAGACACCCACACCATGCATTTTGGTTTTAGGAGGATGATGGTGACTCCCATTGATGTGTAGTAGCTTCTGGGACTGGACTGTGATGGGGTACATATAGAGGTGGACACGACCTTGTGGGTGACACCGGAGGTAGTGACGGTGGCATTAGTTGATGTGAGGAGGATAGTCTCTGGAGACACCATTCATTTATCCCTTTTAGGGAGTGATTACTGAGTTAAAGGATTAATAAGGAGGACGGGCGACATGTGAAGGAGATGCCCCGTTTGTTTATTCATCTTTTGTTGGGAGGGTTTTTAGTGACGATATCATCCACTTATGGTTTTTACCATTTTTTAGGAAATTTTCGAATGTCCCCTTTTTTTACTGGGGGACCCTGACATTGGCGATCCTTTATTTCTCTTTGGATTCATTCAGTTGGTGTTACTGACAAACCTTTACTGGCGCTACGTATCTTCTGGAGGTATTCTTTATTTTGCCCATTTTCTTTTTTGCATTTTATTCTTGATTTCTTCATTGCTGACCCTTGTCCTTTGCACACATGGTTCTATGAGGTGACTGGGCTTAACACCTAATTAATATCTTTGAAGGATGAGTCTATTAGGGAATTTTTCCAGATGTACCGGTGGCGAAAGTCCAACCGTCAGTCGAGGAAGTCCATCTCCTTGGAGGCAGTGCATGAGGTCTTGAACATCCTAACGAGCGATCGGATAAATCTACTTTATTTTCTTGAGATTGTTTTTCCTTTATGATCAATTCTGGTATTGATTTTCTGCTGGGCATTTTACAGGTGACCTTCTATCCCTAGGGGATGGCCATCCTGCACATAGGGGTGATCGGGAGGAATGCGCAGCTATGGAGTGTGCTTCACATGAGTTCGACTACTCCTAATTTCTTCAAGAGAGAGTAGTCCGGAATATCATGGAGAAGGAGGTGATGGTACCACATGCGAGGCCCCCAATGTATATGAGGCCAGAGCGAGAGATGTCAGGGGATGCGAGGGTGTCGGAGATGATCGACGAGCCTTACTCATCGTATACCGACACGGTGGTGACATACAATTATCTAGATTTTGTGTCAAGCTGGTTGATGTCGTCCAGCATATATTATGTGATGCCTCTCCCCCATTCGGGTTCGATTCGACCACTGGGGTCTTCCCACAGCGCAGGTGGTGCGGCGACGACCTCAGAGGTTCCCTTTGTGCGGTTGATCCTTATTATTATAATATCCAGCGGCTAATCGAGGTTTGATGTGTATGTTGCACCATCCCATTGCGATGGATTTGGAGGAGCTGGGGCAAACAGAGGAGGTCCTTTAGCCAGCGGTATACCTTTCATATCTTTGTCTTTTGATTTTCTGATTTCTTTCTTTGTCTCAGACTGACTGATTTGATCTTTCTTATTTTTTTTACAGCACATTTGGGTATCGACCAACTAGCTGAGGGGAATTCGGGATTGGGTAGCTTCTACGATGGCTCCCATTCAAGAGTCGATCCCGGTTCCTTCTTTCTTTAGTGTCGTTTGCCTCATCTGAGAAAGGGTCTACTTCTGGGAGTGGAGGTACGTCATCTCTTCACTGAGGAAAGAGCGCACACTGCAGGGACTGAGTATCTTAGCGAAAGAGAGAGAGATAAAGAGAAGATGAGAGAGAGAGAGAGAGAGAGAGAGAGAGAGAGAGAGAGAGAGAGAGAGTGTAGGAGGGGGAGAGAGAGAAAGAGTTGGTGGTTCGGGCAGAGTCCCATTGTATTTTATTTTCCTATAAGAAATAAGTAATAAAAGAATATATATGCAATAAAATGAAGTTTTATTATTTTTTGCTTTTAGTGACTTAATGCACATGCTCTTTTTACTTTGCTGCTGAGCCTGTAAAAAGAATAAAAAATAATTTGAGAGAGAATTTATTTGAAAACAAGATAAGTAAAAACATAAAGAGGAGGGAAATTCGGAATTCTTTAAGACTAGAATTTATTTTTATTGAGTTTTTTAATTTTGACAAAGAAGGAAAAAGGGAATTTTCATTTTTCCTTCTATCGGCATATCAGTCCACTCCAATCAATCCAAGGCTTTGATTGCGCTTTCTTCAATTGCTTGGTACTTGGTGGGGTAAGTTTTTCTCCAAAATCCGCAGGTTTTTTTTGTCTTTGGTTGGTGTTTTCCAAGTATAAATAGGGGGCATGGGTGGATCATTTCCTTCACACCTCCACACTCCTTCTCGTTTGCATTTTTCTTGCTTCTTATATCATCACTTTACGATATGGATCATCCAGGAATTATAGAATTTTCTACTTACCTCAAAACTTTGGAGGCGATGTGCTCATACAATGTTGATTATGATGATTTCAACATGCGTTGAGTTTCTTTATGGCGCAACTGGCCTATAGAATGGAATGTTCTAATGGAAGCGGTGGAATTCTTGTACCCTGAAGCCCATGTCTTTCACTTTGGGTTAGACGAAGTTTGTTCGACGTATGAAGAGTTATCTTCCATGTTGGGGATAAATCTCAGTGTTGTGGCAGCTATGTTTGAATTTTCTGGGCCTCCTCGGGAGCTATTAGCGGGACTTCTCCATATTTCCCCTTTAATAACTCATTTACTGGTTATGGGATGAATATTTTTTCTTCCTATTGTGCTTTATTTTGTGCATTTGTAGGATGTTGGTGATGTTGGCTATGCTGGAGCCATTATTCTGCGCTTGATTTCAAAATTACTATTGGTGACTGGGGGACTGTTGGTGGACCTCCAACTCGCATCCATCACTTCATGGATGTCGTAACGTCGTAATCTTGCGGCGGTGATACTGGTAGAGACTCTGAATGGTATGGATGCTTGGAAGGAAGGCCGTTCTGATTTTCTGAGGGGTAGCCCCGTAATGCTGTTCATATGGTTATCGGGGAGATTTCGTATAGCGATCCCTCCTGAATATCCCTTATCGGTTGTGCTAAACTTCTTTTCTCGCTACTTTATCAGCGTAGGCCTGGACATCAAGTGTTGGAAGAACTGGTTTGTGGAGCACGGGGCTCGAAGTCTGCATTGGTAAGGCAGTGTGTTAGGTTAGTTCGCCTCAGTCAGACCTCTTTCTACTTTACCTGGAGGCTCTTGCGCTAATTTGGATGGGAAGATATTGTTCCACCTCAGACCTAGACTTCTTTCCCATGGAGGACTTGACAAAGTGCGTACGCATACGGTTGGACTCTCTGTAGGAGAATCATCAATCGTCGACCCGTCTTTCCCAGTCTGTTGGCAGAATTTGGCATGTTTTTTAGGACTACATGAAGTGGTTGTGAAGAAGAGTACTTGCCAAGATGCTGGTCGTGGAGACCGATCAAAGGTGGTTTTCCATATCTAACACCATAGAGGGGGGTGTTGTTATTTTCCCTAAGTTGGTATGGGCTTACCGTTCTATGAAGCATCAGCGGCATTCCTTTCAGGCAGGAGAAGTTTAGGGACCCGAGGATGTGGATGATGATGGGGTCGGTTCCTATAGAAGCTATGGTTAGAATCCTTGGGGCATTTATTTATGAAGCTTTTGTGATGTATTTTATTATATATGGGAATAAATTTGGAAGGGTTATTTTTAGGAGTATTTGGCAAGGGAAGTTGTTTGACTCCCTATGCTAAAGTAATTGTAATGGAATTTTTCATCAATTAAGTTAAGAAAAATTTAATTATATTGATGCGCCTCTTGATGAGTTTTCGCATTTAAATTATCTATACCAATCATTAAGGCATACATAATCCTTTTGTTCATGTATACGTTAAAATGAACAGTCGTTCTCGGATATAAGAAAAGAATAGTATTTTATGAAAAATAAGGCGATCATGCTCATGTAAAACGGATGATCTACCTACGTACCTCTGGGGTTTTGAAAATTTTCTGAGTTTCATTTTTTATAGTAAAAAGATTTTTAGAGGATTAGGGTCCACTTAGGGAAATGAAGAATTTTTTTTTAGAATAGAAGGGAGATGAGAAGAATCGTAGCGCAACGAGATTTGGGACTAGGGGTAGAATTTCTTGAAATGGTCCAGATTGACTAGACGTGCCATCTCTTCTCCGTAGAGGTCGATGAGCATAGCAATGCCACTTGTCAGGATCTTCTTCACAATGTAGGGGCCGCTCCAATTGGGCTTGAATTTTTCTCTGGGTTCCCAGATGGGCTCTATAATTTCTTTGAGGGCAAAGTGCCCTTCTTGGACACCACAATCCTTGACTCTCATATTAAATGATCGCATTATTCGGCGATGGTACTCTTGTATATGATATAGAGCCTTCAATTTCCTTTCGTCCAAGAGTGACAACTCGTCAAGACAGCTTTGATGCTCATCTTCCTCGTTGACTTTCCTTTCAATAATGACGCGTGATTAATGAATTTCCAGCTCCACTGGTAGGACTGCTTCCATTCCGTATACTAGAGAGTAAGGGGTTGAATCAATAGATGTTCTAACATAAGTGCGATGGGACCAAAGGGCGTAAGGCATTCGGTTGGCCCAATCTTGGTAACTTTCGTTCATCTTGTTGATGATGTCTTTGATGTTTTCATTAGCAGCTTTAACTGCTCTGTTGGTTTGAGGTTAGTAGGGAGAAGATTTGTGTCTCTGAATCCCATACTCGTTGTCAACCTTTGTAACTTCTGCCTCGAAATGCAATCTGTTGTCTGATACCATCTCACGTGGGACCCCATATGGGCAGATGATATTTTTCTTGATGAATATGTCTACCTTTTAGGCATTAAGAACTGCTTATGATTCAGCTTCGACCCATTTGGTGAAGTATTCAATGGCAACTAAGATGAATTCGTGCCCATTGGAGGCTTCGGGTGTAACATTACCTATAATGTCGATACCCCATGTGGAGAATGGTCAGGGAAAAGCCATGTTGTAAAATTCCTGTGGAGGAAAGTGTTGGAGGTTGGAGAATTGTTGGCATTTAAGACATCTCCAAACATTGGCAGAGAAATCCCGAACCACTGTAGTCCAGTAGTCACTCTGTCGAATGATTTTCGTGGCAAGCATATGGCCATTAATTTGGGGTCCGCACTCCCCATTGTGGATTTTCTGCAATTATCTCTTCAATGTCAACCACTGCAATGCAATGTAAATGGGTTCCATCAAAGTTTCTTTTGAATAGTGCTTTATCGGAGACAATGTAATGGGCAGCCAGTTTGCGAAGGGTTGTTTGATTTTTCTTATTAGAACCTACTAGCGATCGGCTATATCAGGATCTTCTTCTGTGATGATCTCAATGTGGTAGAACTGGGTTGGTTTATCTTGCTTTTGAACTAAAAAGGGGGTCAATGTTATGTAACACCCCATATTTTGTAAGATAAATAATTTTTTTTAATTTGGAGAATCAGAATTTAAACTAAATTGATGATTTGGAGAAACTATTTAATTTGGAGAATTTATTTAAAATGGAAGATTCAATTTATTTGGAGAATTGAGATTTAAATTAATTCGAGTTATTTATTTTAAGAATACACGTGTCGTAATTTGAGGTTGAAATGTGAAATTTTAATTAAGTAACTCGGATGATGATTCTAAGTGTACGATTGAGTCCGAAAGGGTCGAGATAGCCAAAATAGAGTATCCGGGGGTAGTAATTGGGTCTCAGACCGTTTTTAGGCATAATCGGACTCACACGGGAGTGCTTGGGCCATTTTAATAAATCCCACAAGCCTAAAAACTGCGTTGGCATAATAAAACCAAAATGTACGAGGGTATGGTAGCCATAATTCATTTTAGAAAAACCCTAGTTGCAGAGGAGAAAAGAGGGATAAAGTGGGAGAGCTTTTGGGAGTCAAGCAAAGAGGAGATTGGCGTGTTCTTCGTCAAAATCTCCATCTACATCAAAGGATCAGACTCTACGAAATTTCTAGGCAAGTAGTTAAACTTTCTTCCATTTAAATTGTGGTATTGCGATTCATATCATGGTGGGTGTAAACCATATTCATTTTGGGATGAGTTATTATATCAAAATTCGTTTTTAGAGAGTATCACATGTTTAATCTGGGTTTTGGGGATTTAAGAATTAAGGGTGAAATCGAAGTTTAATTGATGTGAGAATAATATCATATGAGTCTAGAATATGATTTAGAATAAAAAACCTGTAGAAATTATTGTTGAATTCGGATTATTGAATCGAATTGACTATTGTAATTTAAGGGATATTGAGAAAAACCTCAATTTATGAACACTAGAATTTTAATGCAAATCACTGAGGACTAATGTCATATATTAGTGTTTGAACATGTTTATAGATGAAATAAATATGGGAGATAAAGTAATCGCGGTCTGAATTGAAGTTGGAAAGCTTCGGAGTTTAAAAATGGTGGAAAAAGCACTCGGGGAATATGATTGATATTTGGTCGATCGATCAATCAACCCAATTCATCGATTAATCGAACCCTTAAGTTATTGTAAAACATAAGATTTGATATCTTTTCGTCATGGTCGCATGGGAGCCGACCTCGCATTTTTCTGATATTTTTTTAATTTGATATGATTTTTCTACGATATGGTGCGCGAGACCGACATCTTTAGGAAGAAATAAATTCGGGTTATTTGGAGATGTCTGCAGATGAGCGAAGGACTTTGGAAAAATATAAAGGAACATTAATTTATCCTTTCATTAGATAGGTATGAATCCCGGGTATGGATTTAGGAGTATTTATAATGAACGACACTCGATAATATATGTCAAAAATATACGAACGTATTCGAATGGGAATTTTGGATGAATTTAGCATACGGCTGGTATCTTAAGGTGGAATTTAATTGATAAAAATTAAATGGAACCTAATACTTAGAGTCTTATGAGATGAGTATTAAGGACTATTAAATTTAATAAGGGTGTTAAACTTATTAACCGAATTTGGTGAAATGAATTCTAAAAGGTTAAAATACGGACCAATAAAGGGAGTTCGGGCCTTTTGGTTGAGGGATACCACTTGGGTAAAAATTAATTGAGGTGATAGTAATTAAATTAAGGGTTGGGGTTTTGACTCTTATATTTCTCAGGCTAGTGCTACGGGAGTTAGGCACAGATTAGTCGGTTTAATTTATTATAGAGATATATAATAAATTATCGAATAGTGAATTTAACGAGGGGTGTTAACCTTAATAGTGGATTTTTGGTAATAAAATTCTAAAGGGTGAAGATACGGACCATATGAGTGAGTCGGAGTATTGTAGTTGGGTTGCACTACTTTAATAAATTAATTAATGTGAAATTTATTAGATTAATTGGTGTAATTAGAAATGTAACGAATTCGGGGGATGAGCGAACCTATGACTTAGATCAGTAGGATATTAGTGAATTACCTACTGTAATATTTTAAAGGATAATTGGCGCACTTCGAGTAGTGAGGGATACTCGGGAATATACGATGAGACGTATCATTGAAATTAAATAATACGTAGGATATTCGAGAGATATATATGCTATGTATGGAATATATGATATAAGTTGTGTGTATACTTATACTCATTTGTTTAATTTATTATGTGTATGACATACCTACCATACTTGCTATCACGGGAGGTTATAGGAAGAGGGCAGTCTTGTCTTGTCTTGTGTGCCTTCGGGGTGATTTAGATTTGGTACCTCAAGAACATAGGACTCTAAAGACTTATTTGTGAGTTGATAAGTCAGTTCACTATGAGAGCGTAGGGATGTGCGTGACCCATGGGTATGTGAACTATGTTCGCCTCCAATATGTGTGATATTTATTGATACGGTTCCAGAATGATTTGAAATCTGTAGTCTTTTATATAGTGCGTGATGTACCAGAACTCGGTAGCAAAGTATGCATGCACCGCACGTCTCAGCCTGGGAGTGATGTATTCTATATATATAATTAGTGTGATATATATATATATATATACACTTGTGACAGATTCTACTGCGTGTGTTTTGTAAGTGATGTACCAGGACATTATAGCCTTGTATACTCGCACCGTAACTAAGCTTAGGGGTGCAGTGTTAGTATATATATAACAAAGTGATATATGTATACGTGTGATTTTATTCTACTCTGTGGGTTAGTAGAAGAGAAAGATAGTGACATTAAAAATAACTATATCATGGGGAGAAATAAGCATATACTCAGAAATTTATAATGGGATAAAAGACATGGTAATTCGATAACATATTGTATGGGTAATACAGGTGGGTACAATGAGTTAGTATGTGGAAGGATACTTGTTATGGATAGTTAGGTGGGGTCGATTAAGTAGGGAAGGTAGAAGGCAAGCGATAAGTGTGCACATTAGATGAGGGGTGAGCTATGTCTCAAGAGAGTGCGACACTAGCATAAATATGAAAAGTGTGCATGCATATTTAATTATTGCAATTTAACTGCTTGCTAAATATTTTCAAAATGTTTTACTTGGGCTTTGACCCGTGTCAAAATATTTTCTGAAACATTTTAGGAGTCCAGACACAGGGACACCCAGTTTGAGAATTCTATCCAGGAATGCACAGCTGCAGCTCATGTGGAAGTTGCAGGACTTTGTTATAAACGCTTCGTTCATTTACTCCTAGTGTAGTAACTTTTCTGTACTCATTTGGGCATGTCGCCCTCAAATTTTGTATTTAGTTTACATATCGGACTATGTGTATCCAGGTAATTATTTCGGTTACTATTGTATTTTATTGTTAAACCGATAGTTGATTCAGTTATCTTAATTTATGTTATTCATCTGTGTGGGATTCAGTTATTAGTTGTGTTGATGGTTTTATTACTATTTATTTTCCGCCCGCTGTTAATTAATGAAAGATAAAATTTGGCACCAGTCTAATTAAATTACTAGGTGGTTAGTAACTTTAAAAAAATTCTACAGTGATGCTAACAACGAGCCATATGAGACCAATATTTTATTTTGATCACGGGCTGGCCACCTGGTATTTTAGTAGGTGGGGGGTCACAAATGGTATCAGAGCATCAGGTTCTAAAGTCCATAGGATCTTTGCAGCTTATTACATTTCAGTGTAGGGTTATTTTCTATAGAGACTTATTATATGATTGTTGTATTCCTTCACGTATGTTACTTATGTTCTCCTGCTATTAAGTATAGTGGATGCGATTCATATACGAGTTCGGTTGGGCTTCGTACACCGAATAACTTTGGTACTACCATCGAGGGCCGTTAGAAGGACTGCTTGAGAGGAGGCTCAACAAAAGGCATGGAATATTCTTCATACGATGATCGCGATAGAAGTCTACATAATTATTGTTTACTATAGATGGCGTTAGGATAAACACAAAGGTGCATTATTTTCCCTAAACACCTTCGTACAAAGAGGTGGTGCATATTCAGACTCACCCAGTGTTGTCGGTAAAGGGGTGGAGTCAGGAGAACTTCTTTGAAGTGCCATCCGTGAGGATTCAGAAAAGAGGGGGACTGTAACGGGTTAATGGAAAGAGATAACCCAAAGGTAATTGAGTAGAGAGGAGTGCAGTGACACCCAAAATTAAATTTCAGGAAAATATTTGGCTCATAGGAGTGGCGTAGTAGTGGAGGGAGCTTGTCACCACAACCATGTAGAGATACCATGGATAATGAGGAAATTGGGGTGCGGTTTAATCTCAGATCCCCTCGTCATTTGTTTAAACAGAGGGGTAAAGGAAATTTCAGTCCTACTTTAGAAGGGCCGGACATGAAGGAGAGTTGAATTGTTTAGTGAATTTGGTCCCCAATGAGGTGGATACGGAGAATCAAAAGGGTCCGTAAGTTAAAATTTGACTCGTGGTGAAAATACCCAAGCGAGGATAAGGGAAATTCAGCTAGAACGGCGGGTGTTATTATAGATTCGCAGGTGAAACAGGTTTAGTAGAGGTATCGTAAATACGACTATAGTGTGTGGTTATTCACCGTTGAGTAGTTGGGATCTCTTTAGATCCATCCGCAGGGAGCAGGTGTGAACGCTGAGAGGATATATATATATATATATATATTATGAGGCTATCTCATTTTGAGAGGTAATATTCGAGGTATGGTTCTATCCTAAGTACGAACTGTTAAGCGATGGTGAGCGGTTACAACAAGCCTATCATGTTCGATGTTTTGGGGTAGGATGGGTATTTTATGATGTCTCACTTAAAATAGGGTCGATCCCGTGACGATAGTTTTATAAAGTAGACTTCAGAGAGTACATATGTATAGTTATATTGGATCCTAGTGCATAGGGACTTTTACTAATCTGATTCAAGGTATGTCGAGTTTACCGTTGAGTGGAGAGATTTAACTCATTGTTGTGTAAATGTTGAGAACTTAATGATAGTGAGAGAATAGTATCGTGTGACGCCTTGAGAGAAATGGCCATAGATGATTTGATTTATGTGTTGGGAGACAAAATTTGTGATATCTTGGTTATGTCCTTGGAATGCACAGATTTTGATGATCGACAATGCTAGGGGATAGTGCATTGGGGAAAGTTCTTTTGAACTTTGTTACGAGAAGTTACACCCGTGCATCGTAATAAACATTGAGAATAGCGAGACGTTATTGGATGCTAGGGAATCGGTTTTAAATGTTAAATTATTGAACTAGTAGAGGAAACAGTTTAAGCTGAAAGTTAATACGATATATGGCCAGTGGAGCTAGGTAGTGCTACGAAGGATGCATTAAGAAAATTTTTGCACCACAAGTTAATGGGTGGGGCAAGGTCGAGAATGACTTAATTTTTGGAAATTGGGGTAATCGTGAATACCCGTATGATATAGACACGTTGAGAGTATGGAGCTGAGCTCGAGATAAATATATTATGTACGAGACGTTACTAATAATTATACTGAAATGTTTGGGCTATAGTATATAGTATGGTGAGACTTTATTTTCGCTATTATGAGATATGATTTACATGTGGTAGTTATCACCTGAAAGAGGGTTTAGTATATATATATTCTTGTATATATGTTATCGTGTGTTGCATAATAGACTTATGACGAAGTGTTTATATTATTATATTTGATCCCGGGGAATAGGTATGTTTACCGATGGGGTTCAGAGTGGATATGTTTAGTAACGAGTGAGGATATATAGATTGTGAGTGACTCGCGCTAAAATACTAGTGATGGTAAGGGGTGCTATATTTTATGATATCTTTGGTAACTAGAGTATACTCTTATGTCAAGAGAAGGGATTTGGGGGTACGTGTTATGCATTGAGGGCCAAACGGATCTTATCATCCAATAATGCTAGGTAGTAGTGTATCGGTGGGGTTCCTTGTTTGGATTTCTCTTTGCGAGACATCCAACGCATGAAACTTAGCGCAACATTGGAAGTGGGGAGATGTTTGATCACTAGCACATAGTTTTGGTACCTTGGCTATTATGCATTCAGGTAGTTATAATTGTAAGTTGAAAGTTTCATTACAATTTAGGGCTAGTGGAGCCGGGTAACCTTTGTGAAATTATGCATGGGTATAGGGTGTATAGGCCCTGGATAATTAATTTAAGTTTAATATAATTCACGTTTAGAAGAGGTAGAAATATGTGTACATATCTTAAGGACATGTGAGTGGGGAAGTATTCGTGGCTTAGAGTACAAGACTTATCTTAATTTCGAGGACGAAATTCCTTTGTAAGGAGAGAAGTATGTAACACCCCATATTTTTTAGGATACATAATTTTTTAATTCGGAGAATTAGAATTTAAACTAAATTTATGATTTGCAGAAACTATTTAATTTGGAGAATTTATTTAAATTGGAAGATTCAATTTATTTGGAGAATTGAGATTTAAATTAATTATGGTTATTTCTTTTAACAATACATGTGTCGTAATTTGAGGTTGAAATGTGAGATCTAAGTTAAGTAACTTGGATGATGAGTCTGAGTGTACGATTGATTCTAGAAGGGTCGAGGTAGTCAAAATAGAGTATCCGCGGGTAGTAATTGGGCCTCGGGACATTTTTAGGTATAATCGGGCCCACACGAGAGTGTTTGGGCCATTTTAATAAAGCCCACAAGCCTAAAAACTGTATTGGCATAAAAACACCAAAATGTGTGAGGGTATGGCAGCCATAATTCATTTTTGAAAAACCCTAGTTCCAGAGGAAAAAAGAGGGATAAAGTGGGAGAGCTTTTGGGAGTCAGCCAAGGGGAGATTGATGTGTTCTTCGTAAAAATCTCCATCTACATCAAAGGACCAGACTCTGCAAAATTTCTAGGCAAGTAGTTAAACTTGCTTTCATTTAAATTGCGGTATTGCGATTCATATCATGGTGGGTGTAAACCATATTCATTTTGGGATGAGTTATTGTATCAAAATTCGTTTTTGGAGGGTATCACATGTTAAATCTGGGTTTTGGGGATTTAAGCATTAAGGGTCAAATTGAAGTTTAATTGATGTGAGAATAATATCATATGAGGCTAGAATATGATTTAGAATCGAAAACCTGTAGAAATTGTTGATGAATTCAGATTATTGAATCGAATTGAGAATTGTGATTTAAGGGATATTAAGAAAAAACCCAATTTATGAACCCTAGAATTTTAATGAAAATCACTGAGGATTAATGTCATATATTAGTGTTTGAACATATTTATAGATGAAATAAATATGGGAGATAAAGTAATCGAGGTCTGGCTTGAAGTTGGAAAGCTTCGGAGTTTAAAAAAGGTGGAAAAAGCCCTAGGGGAAGATGATTGATATCTGGTCGATCGATCGATCGACCCAGTTCATTGATAAATCGCCCCCTTAAGTTATTATAAAACATCAGATTATAGATCTTTTCGTCACGATCATGTGGGCACCGACCTCGTATTTTTCTGATTTTTTTTGGATTTGATATGATTTTTCTACGATATGGCGCGCGAGACCGACATCTTTAGGAAGAAATAAATTCGGGTTATTTGGAGATGTCCGTAGATGAGTGAAGGACTTCGAAAAAATGTAAAGGAACATTATTTTATCCTTGTATTAGATAGGGATGAATCCGGGGTATGGATTTAGGAGTATTTATAGTGAACGACACTTGATAATATATGCCAAAAATATACGAACGTATTCGAATGGGAATTTTGGATGAATTTAGCATATCGACTGGTATCTGAAGGTGGAATTTAATTGATATAATTAAATGGAACCTAATACTTAGAGTCTTATGAGATGAGCATTAAGGACTATTAAATTTAAAAAGGGTGTTAAACTTATTAACCGAATTTGGTGAAATGAATCTAAAAGCTTAAAATACGGACCAATAAAGGGAGTTTGGGCCTTTTGGTTGAGTGATACCACTTGGATAAAAAATAATTGAGGTGATAGTAATTAAATTAAGGGTCGGGGTTTTGACTCTTATATTTCTCAGGCTAATTCTACGGGAGTTAGGCACAGATTAGCCGGTTTAATTTATTACAGAGATATATAATAAATTATCGAATAGTGAATTTAACGAGAGGTGTTAACCTTAATAGTGGATTATGTGTAACATATTCTAAAGGGTGAATATATGGACCATATGAGTGAGTCGGAGTATTGTAGTTGGGTGACACTAATTTAATAAATTAATTACAGTGAAATTGATTAGATTAATCGGTGTAATTTGAAATGTAACGAATTCGGGGAATGAGCGAACCTATGACTTAGATCCGTAGGATATGAGTGAATTACCTACTGCAATATTTTAAAGATTAATTGTCTCACTTCGAGTAGTGAGGGATACTCGGGAGTATACGATGAGACGTATAATTGAAATTAAATAATATGTAGGATATTCGGGAGATATATATGCTATGTATATAATATATGATATAGGTTATGTGTATACCTATACTGTTTTGTATGATTTATTATGTGTATGACATACCTACCATACTTTCTATCATGGGAGGTTGTAGGAAGAGGACAATCTTGTCTTGTGTGCCTTCGGGGGATTTAGATTTGGTACCTCAAGAACATAGGACTGTGAACACTTATTTGTAAGTTGATAAGTCAGTTGAGTATGAGAGCGTACGTATGTTCGTGACCCATGGGTATGTGAACTATGTTCGCCTCCAATATGTGTAATTTTTATTGATACGGTTCCAGAGTGATTCGTAATTTGTAGTCCTTTATACAGTGCGTGATGTACCAGTACTTGATAGCAGAGTATGCATGCACCGCACGTCTTAGCCTAGGAGTGATGTATTGTATATATATAATTAGTGTGATAAATATATATATAGTTGTGACTTATTCTACTACGTGTGTTTCGTAAGTCATGTACCAGGACATTATAGCCTAATATACTCGCACCGCAACTAAGCTTAGGGGTGCAGTGCTAGTATATATATAATAGAGTGATATATGTATACGTGTGATTTTATTCTACTGTGTGGGTTTAGTAAAAGAGAAAGATAGTGACATTAAAAATAACTATATTATGGGGAGAAATAAGTATATACTGACAAATTTATAATGGGATAAAGGACATGGAAATTCGATAACATATTGTATGGGTAATACGGGTGGATACACTAAGTTAGTATGTGGAAGGATGCTTGTTATGGCTAGTTAGGTGGGGTATCTTAAGTAGGGAAGGTAGAAGGCAAGCGATAAGTGTGCACATTAGATGAGGGGTGTGTTATGTTTCAAGAGAGTGCGACACTAGCATAAATATGAAAAGTGTGCACGCATATTTAATTATTACAATTTAACTGCTTGATAAATATTTTCAAAATGTTTTACTTGGGCTCTGACCCGTGTCAAAATCTTTTCCAAAACATTTTAGGAGTCCAGACACATGGATGCCCGGTTTGAAAATTCTATCCCGGAAGGCGCAGCTGCAACTCATGTGGTAGTTGTAGGACTTTGTTATAGACGCTTCGTTCATTTACTCCTAGTGTAGGAACTTTTCAGTACTCATTTGGGCATGTCTCCCTCAAATTTTGTATTTAGTTTACTTATTGGACTATGTGTATCCAGGTTATTATTTCGGTTACTGTTGTATTTTATTGTTGAACCGATAGTTGATTCGGTTATCTTAATTTATGTTATTCATCTGTGTGGGATTCAGTTATTAGTTGTGTTGTTTGTTTTATCATTATTTATTTTTTGTATGTTGTTAATTAATGAAAGATAAAATTTGGCACCAGTCTAATAAATTACTAGGTGGTTAGTAACTTTAAAAAGTTTTCGACGGTGATGCTAAGAATGAGGCATATAAGACCAACATTTTATTTTGACCACGGGCTGGCCACACGGTATTTTAGTAGGCGGTGTGTCACATGTTATTCCATAGGGTATGCCAATCATGGAGGCTAAGGTAGAAAGGGCATCGGCTAGGTTATTATTTGCTGGAGGCAGGTTGTGGAAAGTGATATATTTTGAATTGGGACGCCATCTCTTCTATGTGGGCATGGAGGGGTAAAAGTTTCTCATCCTTGACTTTCCATCTTCTGAGTTCTTGGTCAATGATGAGGGTTGAATCCCCATAAACATATAGGTATCGAATTCCTTTTTTGACAGAAACTTTTAGGCCTACTGTGTATGCAACATATTTAGTCATGTTATTTGTTCGGGGAAAATCCAGCTTGATGGCGATGGAGTGTGTGAGTCATCCGGGGAAATTAAGAGTATCCCAATGACATACCCTTTCTTGTTGGCGACACATCAAATAACGTTTGCCACCGGAGGTCTTCTTGGGAGGTATAAAGGATATTCTCATCCGGGAACTCAAAAATCCAAACATCAATTTCTTCCATATGGTAGTCCACGAGGTAGTCAGAGATGGCTCTTCTTTTATGGTTTTCTGCGTGACATACATAATATCGAATTAGTCTAGTAGCGTCAACCATCAGGCCATTCGACTGAACAGGGTAGGCTTCTCGAGTAGGTACTTGATGGGATCCATTTAGGACACAAGCTTGATGGGAAAGGCGATCATGTAATGCCATAATTTTTGTATGACCCAGATGAGGGAGACACATGCTTTTTCAGAGGTTGTGTAGTTAACTTCGTACCCAGTCCAACTTGCGACTAGCGTAGTAGATGGCTCTTTCTTTACGGGATTCTTTAAGGTATTGGTCTAGCAAATCTCCAATTGTAGTATCCATTACGGTCAGGTATAGGAGTAGGGGAAGATCAGTACGCGGTGGCATGAGTACTGGAGGTTGGGTTAGGTATTTCTTGATTCGATCGAAGGCTTCTTAACAAGCTTCATTCCAAACCTGAGTGGCATCCTTTCGAAGAAGTTTGAAGATGGTTTCATAGATAGAAGTCAATTGGCTGATGAATCGGCTGACATACTGTAATTTTCTAAGGAATCCCCGGACTTCCTTATCCGTTTGGGGTGTTTGCATTTCGAGTATGGATTTTAGCTTGGTAGGATTTGATTTAATACCCTTCTCACAAACCATGAATACCAAGAGTTTTCCTTTGGTAATGCCAAAGATACATTTTTGTGGGTTAAGTCACATATAATATTATCGTAGTTGCTCGAAGAACTTTCAGAGAGCGGGAACATGACCTTCCCTAGTCTTCGACTTGATAATCATATCATCCACATAGACCTCGACTTCTTTGTGTATAAGATCACGAAGATGGTTGTGGCAGCCCTTTGGTAGGTAGCCCTGTATTTTTATACCAAATGGCATGACGGTGTAACAAAATGTTCCCCAAAGAGTGATGAATGCACTTTTCTCTTGATGATCCAAGTGCATCCTGATCTGATTATATCTGATAAAACCATCAATGAATGACTTAATAGTGTGACTAGATGTGTTGTCCACAATTATTTCTATATTAGGTAGCAGGTAACCATCCTTTAGAGAGGCCTTGTTCAAGTCTCGATCATCAATGCACATGCAAACCTTCCCTCTTGATTTCAGTATGGGTACGATGTTAGCTAGCCATGTGGGATATTTAATCACACGAATGAAACCCATGTTCGACTGTTTGACCACTTCTTCCTTAACCTTGTGCCACTATTCGGTGCAGAGCTTTCGTAAGTTTTACTTGACCGGTTTTCATTCTGGGAGAGTTGGAATCTCGTGCTGAGCTATCTCGGGATCAATGTCGGACATGCATCATAGGACCATGTGAAGACATTCACAAATTCCTTCAGTAATTCCTTGAGTTATGTGTGCTCATTCTCATCAAGGGTGGATCATATCCTAATCTCACGCAGTTGGCTACTAGAACCGAGATTAATAATAACAATTTCATCTGCAATAACTTGAACGCAATTATATTTTTTGTTATTAACCTTATTTAGATCAGTTAAGAACTGTTCATTTGCAAAATCATCATCATCAAGAGTTTGATTATAATCATGACAATTAATGTAAGGCACAGTAAGATACTCAAATCTTTGCTCATTTCATTGTTAGGAAAAATAACATTGAGAACCTCATCGAAGGAGGTCTTAATTACATCAAAACAAGGAGGAACAACAAAAGAATAAATGGGATAAACATCAAAATTGGGTTATATTTCAACAGGTGGAACAGGTACAACATTCCAGTTGAGGAGAGGTACATATACCGCTTTGATCAGGCGGGATGGATCCGATGATGAAGTAATCGAGTATATCATGCAAAGTGTCAGCCCCAGTGTCTGCAAGTTGAATGAATCCTCAGAGTCACTTCCATCGGAGTCTTCGCTATCAGCTATGGTCTTGAGTGGTTGCATATGATGCTGGGAACTTTCAGCGTATGAGTAGCTGTCTTGGAAAAAGATCTTTATTTTTGGATTCATTTTCTTGTCCACATGATCATACCATGGTTCAGGAAAGCTACGGAAGGGGAAATATTCACCCTCTCTAATGAATCTTCCATTCAAGTAATCTCTTGAGACAGCCTTGGAGCTTTCTATTCTTCTCTTTAGCTGATGTTGATGGATCATTCTGAGTTCTTCTATTGACAGTTTATAACCTAATACGTAAGAAGGAAAGGTTTTCTTCAACACAATGGGTTCAAGTATCCCCTGCTATCGTTGTACCAACCCCATTCCGGGCATGAAGTGCATATTTTTTAACATTCGGATCATATTGACGTTTCCATGAGGGTTATACTCCGAATAAACCCTATTTTTGAAATCGTCCCCTGCTAGGAGTGGAAGTGGTTTAACTCAAAAACCTAATAAAAGTATATTTTTTTACCCCGTGTTGTATCTCTATTACCAGATTATTGGTGCTTGCATTCTTAGTGTTATCATCATCTACGAAGATGGTGATGACCTGCCCATTGGAGAAGAAGTTCATTTTGTGATGTAGGTAAGAAGATACACCTTTTATACTATGGAGCCATGGTCATCTGAGTAACAGATCAAAACAAGCTGGGATATCAATGACTTAGAATTCAATAATGGAATTTATAGAGCCAACCCCTTTTGCAATCTTTATAGATCCCATCACTTCTCGACGAGTATTATCATAAGCGTGCACTGCGACAGAGGTTGGAGTAAGGTCGCTCACTTTCAGTCCTAAGAAATTGAGGGTCCTCAATGGGCAGACATTAAGAGTTGATCCATTATCAACAGGAGAGAGTGGTACAGTATTTCCCATGACTTTGACAGAGATATTGAGAGCATAATTGTGGTTTGGTCCAATCTTAGGGATTTCATCTTAGAAGAAGGAGAGCATTCTAATGGAGGCTAGAGATCTGACCAGGTTCACTGCTTCTTCTAGCATGGTGGAAGGAGGGACTGTGGGCCCGATGAGTAGTTTGATCAAGGCATTTTGATGTAGCTAGGAAGACATAAAGAGTCCCCACAGAGTGATGCTAGCTTGGGTCTTCTTCAACTGATCGAGGATCTTGCTCTCTTCAAGGGTCATTTATGGCATAAGAAGATTCTCAACACCTTTTCCCTTATCGATCGCTACTGATTGCGGGTTTAGGACTTGGTAATGCCTTCCTGATATATTCATATTGTTCACATAAGAGGGGAAAAATAGAAACCCCGCTTCTTCATCGATTTAAGGTTTTTTAGCCACCTTGTTGATTTCTCCCAACAGCTCCTCAAATGATATCATTCCATATATGTTGAATATTGGGCAAGTCTTTTCTGGGCTTTGCTCTTTATCTGAATCATCGAATTCCCCCCCTCGCGGGTGGTAATGACATCATCTTTCCACGAGAAGTCAATACACCCACAACCTCAACGACCTCTTCATATAAATCCTCCCATTCGACGGGGAGATGTATAAATGAAGGGACTAGGTGCCCTTATAGCTTCAAATCATCAAGTAGCTCAGACATGCAACAAATTTCACCAATTTGTCGAAATAAGTCTGCCATGATCTAGACAGCATCACCTATGCTGACTTCATCGGTAGGTATCACCCAATTATCTGACTCTCGATCCCATTTAGAGATTCTAAGAACACCGTACTAAATTTCTGGTAGTCAATAGTCATCTTAGAGGGAAATTTCAGCCTGAACTCTAGAAGCTGGTTCAACGTTGTTGATAATTCCATATTTTTCCCTTTGGAGTGGGTACGAATAGCAATGTATGCTCTTCTAAGGAGTGACACAGCCTGATCAACAAAACTAGTAGGATGTAGTAGAAAATATGGACAAACTTAGAGAGGTTTAGGAGAATATATGGGTATGATGGATGATTTACTGGGTACGATCTGGGTTGATAGATCAAATTTTGGGTCTTCTTTTAGAAAGATTGAATTTGTGAGATTTAGGAGTGGATTGCGAGTAGTGTTTGGTTCAGGATTGGATGGTGGGGCGATGATGCCTCGGTCAATTAAGCTTTGGATTACATTTTGGAGATGAAAACATTAATGAGTGGTATGGCTGGTAGTTTGGTAAAAGTCACAATGGGCATCTGGTTTGAATTTTTTAGGAAGTGGGTTTGGTAATAGACGAGGGTCTAATGGCTTGATGAGATTTCGAATAAAGAAGGACTTGTAAACTTTGGAGAGGGGAGCATGAATCTCGATGTATTAACTTTTTGATTGGGTTAGGGCGGCTTTATGGTGCCCATGAAGTGGTAGGCTCAGAGATGTTATTGATGGTTGAAATTGCGGTGTTGGCAGGCTTCTCATAATTTCTGGGAGTGAATTGTCCAGACACTTTCTTCGATTCAACTTATGTCCTAGTAAGACCTTCTTCAATTTTTACTCCTAATTATCGGAGGGCTAAAAAATGAGGGTAGTATTATCTTCCCATCGTCTATCGAACATGGGGTCAGAAGTTCTTCTTTATGATGTTGACTTGGTGTAATCCATGTAATCACGATGCTGACATGGATTTAGGATAGGGAGACGTATGGGTGTAATCCATGTAGTTACCAGATATTAGGACTTGGTTGAACTTTTTGGTCAACATCTTGAGGTCCTCCTTGACCTTGTTCAATTTTTCCTCCTTTGGATCAACACTTATAGGTAAGTTAGCCCCTGGCTCGGCAAGATTCGGTATGGGGATATAAGATGGTGGAGGCCCATTAGCAGGAGGAGCATGAGGAGCGTGATAATATTACTTGGGGACCCAAATAGGTTTGGGTGCGTCCAGACCCATCGCGCTAGGAAAGAAGACCTCGATCTCTTCGAGAATAGGTACCCAGTTTTGTTGCATCTCATGAACCTCAGTTTGAAAGTTGGTAATCTTGGCAGTGAGTTGGGTTAGGACTGTCATCAAATTCGGCTTCACATTATGTACTTGGACTGTGTTCTCCATAGAGAGTGGATGAAAATAAATTTTAAACTCAGAGGAAGTAGTGAGGGAACTGACGGAGCCTCGGGGCGGTTCAATAGAAGACCGAATCCAATAGGGATCCAGTCCAAGGGTCGGGTATGCGATCGACCTGGGAAGGAGAAAAACTCAAATTTGTGTTTGAAAGAGAAAAGGGGAAATTTGTTATTTTTTAAAAGGAAGGAAAATGTTTTTGACATTTTTTTGGAAAAGGGAGGACAAAATGTTTTTTGGGAGGGTAAAAAAGAGGAAAAATGTTTTCAGTATATGGAAAGAAAAAAGCTTTGGGTATTTTTGATAAAAGAGGGAAAATATTTTTGACACTTTTGGTAAAGAAAGAGTAAAAACGAGAGAAAGGTTCTCAGCATGATTGTTTATTATTATGTTTATTATATTCTCACTTGTATTAGGTTTACCTAAATGCAAAAAGAAATGTCGAATGGGACCCGAGCCTGGGAAAATTGGGTTTGGAAAATATGTAAAAATACGGTTTGACTTCTTGCTAGGCTCATGGATAGGGTCCCATTTAAAAAATAGACGAAATCGCACAAAAATTTAGGCCGCATGTCGACCCATTATTTAGACAGAGTTTCGGGTAGAAACCGATAAACTCAATATGAGTGCCCTAGGTTTGACACCTATATGAGGGTATGCAGTTGTTGGGTTGATTGAAAGGGTTCCCTCCTTTGACATGACTTCCACGATAGATGTCTTGCTTTTGAGGGAAATCGGTATGTGTGGACAAGCCATTTGATATATCTGAGTGTATGTGAATTGCCTCACTATATACCTCGTGGGGACAATATGTGTGAGAGAGGATTCGATATACTCAATATACATGAACAAGTTCCCTGAGATATACCTCTCATCATGACTTCGATAAAGAGGTACGATGCGGGGGGAACCGTTCGACATACCAGCACCCACCATGAAGTGACCCCCCAGTTACAGGACAAAATTTGGTCAATAGCCATGCTCTTTGGTGATGTAGTGTGCAAAATGCATGATTCTTGATTGTTACATTATGGAGTGAGTATATTTATTTGGCATGATGAGCATTATACTAAGCAAGGGGGAATATACAAGTATAAGAAGTAAATCTAACATGGAGCATGAAGAAAACACTATGCATGGACATGTGAGAGTGAGTGATGTGTGAATATCTACAAGTGAGTGTGTGGTAATGAACCTAAGCATGGATCAACTACAAGTGGTGTGTGACAAGTGTGAGTGAGCATGGATATATACAAGTTTGATAAGTGGAGGTGTGTGTTATTGACACCTAAGCATGAATATTCTAAGTGATGTGTGCAACATGTGGGTATAAGTGATCCTAAGTGTACATAGTGTGAAGTGTACATGGAGAATATCTATAAGTGTGTGAGTGAGTAGTGATATAAACATGACGTATGTATGTGCAAGAAATAATATAGGAGAAAAGAGGTAACATAAAGATAGGCGCATAGGCACACAAGAAAAACAAGACACCTATGCAAACAGAGTCTAGCCCTCTTATAAAAAAAATGTCATAAGCGGAGTCATCACTGTGACCATCCTCAATTTTTGGCTATCTCCTATCCTCGCTCCCTCCCGTGGGGTGGGGGAAAAGGAGGGGAGAAAGAAAAGGGTATCGCGCCCTATTACTTTCTAGGAGTGCTTCGATCGTCGTCGGTATGAGGTGAATGTAAATAGAAGGAGTCGTCAGCCTATTTTTCACAAAACAAGCAAAAGAACATGTCGCCGCCTCTAGAGAGCGGCATCAAAGAAAAACTGATGCTTATGAAACCCATAGTTCGAGGGATTCGGTCTCTAAGTTACGAAATGGGAAAGTGTTAAGCACCCAACCCACCCTTTTGGTCTCTCATGGGCTTGTGTTATTGTTTTTCTTTATTTTTCCGTCAAGTGTGTGTGCGTGTGTATATAATGGATATCGGAATCGCCCAACTCATACCATGGAAAAAGATAGAGTGAGGTCATCCATAGGAATGTTCCCAAAATAATGTATAAAAAGTAGGATTTATGTGTTTATCATGATATTGATCGTTATGATGAAACGATAATATGTGTTGGATAGAACTCTAATAAGGACTACAAACATAGTATATATTACAATAATGCAAGAGTATGATAAATACGAAAATGGGGAATTTGGAAAATTGGAGATTTTAGATAATTAGAAAATTGGACTCGAGTCTCGAATTTTAATCCAAGACACCTAAGTATAAAGGAATCAAAGTCCACGTAGTTTGAATGCGCCATAAGGGTGGGGTTTATCCCATAGATTCGAATGGAATTTTATTATATGTGTGTGTAGAAAATGCGTGTTTAGTTTTGAAAAAGTGTGATGGATAATCCTGTTGGAATTTATAGGTGTAACCCTCTTTTTGTTTGTTTTGGATTTTTTGTAGAAAATAAATTACGTGCCATATAACTAATAAAAATGTGGGGGGCTAATATGTATGAGCTAAAGTAAGAGAACTAAATTATGAACTTATGTTATTAATGTGAAAACAAGAAATTTAAAGAGAGGGGGAAGAATTGGGACCTCATTTGAAGAATTAAAACTTGATCTTGATCTTGGATGAACTCCCTTGAAGTTTGACATGAATTTGGATGAGAGAGAATGAGATTTTGCCAAATAAGGTGTGAAAAGGATGGGAATGTAAGATGGAAAGGAATTTCACATAAGGAAACTTCACTGATTGCAAGAGAATGTTATTGAGATCACTGATATTGATGGATCTGAGGTGTGTCTTGGGAATGAGGTCATGCCCTCTATTCATAGGGTTAGGGGTGGTGCCGATCGATATGGTCCCAACCCTGCCAATCGGTAGATAACCCTAGACACACTTTTGATTGGCAAGGACATGGACCTGCCAATTGACACTCTTGTGCAGTTTTTTTTGGAAAAATGGTCGTAGAACGTAATCCGTTGATCTAAATCGTGCACGTGGAATATCGTTAGAAAGGTAATTTAGAGACCTTCAAGAGTGGGTCTAGGAGTTGACTTTTGGTAAAATATGGTTTGGAAGCACACGTCAGTCCTTTGGAGTGGAGATCATCGAACGGTAATGGATCATTCATCCGAACGGTAAGTCAGAATTGCACATAGGGCAAACCATTGGAAACGTTAGGAAATTTAACTAGACATTCTAAAGTGCTTCACTCGGTTCAGATAGTTGGCCTTGGTCAACCGGGGCTCGAAAGCTCCCGGTGACCTCTTGGAGTAAAACGAATCATTTATCCCTACCGTAAGTCTGAATCATGCACGAGGTGGACTGTTGGAAATGTTAATTGATGTGATTAGACATTACAAAGATCTTCTCTCAGGTCAGAAAGTTAACCTTGGTCAGATGAGGTCCGCGAGCACCGGGTGGCCTCTGGATCAGTTTTTGGGGGGAAATGAATCGTTCGTTCGAAGGGTTATGTCATTTCACGCTCGGGGTAGACCATTAGAAATGGATTTAAGTACCCTTCAAAGATTCAAAGAGCTTTTTCTCTGACAATGAAGTTGATTGGGTTCAAATTGGGGCCAGGAGTGCCCGATGGCCTCCAGATCAATTTTTGGTAGTAACATGGTCCATTCGTTTGAACCGTTATGTTGATTCATGCACAGGGCAGACCGTTGGAAAGGGGATTCAGAGACCTTTAAATATTCAAAGATCTTTCACTCTGAAAATAAAGTTGACCCGAGTCAAACGGGGCCCAGGAGCGCCCAATGACCTTTAGATCGGTACTCGGAGTTGGGTTTGTAGTGAAATAAGGAAGTTCTAGGGACCTAAGGAGAGACTTAGGTGTTCCTAGAATGTGGTGTCCACAATATTCTATAATTATCTAGTATTATTTAGCATTATCTAGTATGTTATAGAGTAGTGTAGGAATTGCTAGAATTATCTAGAGCATACTTGTATTGTATGGAATATTCTGGAATAATAAGGAAGTGTGTAAGTCTTCTGGAATGATCCCTTAAGAAAGTGCGAATATTTTGGAGAATTAATATTGTCCATTCATGTACTTTGATCTCCACCATCCATTAAGGAGGTGGGATGCCTATAAATAGGTGGGGAGGTAATTTGTCCAAACATTCAAGCCAATCATTGTACTCTTCTCTCAAGCAATACAAATATTTTCCTTTGTGTTCTACTTGTTCCATTCTTCTCCCTTCTCTAGAACTTGTGTTTTAATATTTCTAGATTGCTAGGCTTACTTATTTAACTCATCGGTCATTTGAGTACTAAGTGTTGCACAGAGGAGTAGCTAAAGTCTAACCCTTGACATTAAGGAAGAAAGTGTTATAAGAAAAGCTAAAAAAATTCAAATAAAATCGTAGAGGTGTCCCAAGGTATATTTATGTGTTAATTTTATGTTATTCCCAGATTATACTTATTGAAAATGTTTAAATCATTATTTTTTTTATTAAACGTTTTACATCCTTTGTATATGTATGTATATGTTCATACTTAAGACAAGTAGTATGTGTAAGCCATATTGCTTTGTATAGAACTCCCTTGTATTCAAACTCTAATATATTTTTTTATACTAAAGGAATTGAGTGATTCTAGTTGAATATGAAACTAGACTCGTATATAAAAAAACATGTCCAAAAATTAGAATTAAACTCCTTGTGGTTAGACCTAAGTAATGTTTGTAAGTTGGTACATAGTTGTTGGTTGAATGATTCGTTTATATATACCCTGAGTTTGATGAACCTTTTGACATAGCATATGAACTCTAAAAATTATGAAACTTTAATCTTGTATTATTTGTTATATTTATTGAAAGCGAGTAGAAAATCATAGAAAGTTATGGGGCAGAAAACTTATGAAAATTCTTGGAAGTTGATTGCAAAATAGAGGAGCTTGTAGGAAAGATTTAATATGTCATAAGTAAATGGTCGTATCTTGCTCTAGGAAGCTGGAAACATTATACCATCACTTGTGTTGGAAGTATATTCAGATATCTTTTCATATTGATAAGGTTGGACACCTATATTTGTACAATTTACTATTTTAGAATGGTTAAGAATAGACAATAATTTGATGCCATACTGGATACCCTATAAAAGAATATTCATATCTCCTCTCTCTATAATATATTTTGAGTACGTGTTCCATGATATATATATTGATAAGTATACATTTATGAATATTTGGTTTTATTTATAAATTCCTTACAAAGTGTTTATTATGGTTGAATGTTTGTAACTTATCATCATAGATACCCTCATATCATCTTTACTCGAGTTTCATGTGGGATTACTTGATAATTATATATTAATTGAAAGTTATATAAATATATTAATATTATACTTAATGATTTAGTTGAATTGACAGGTTTAATGTCTAATCCACCAAGTTCATTTTTACACGAGAGAAACATAAATATATAGTTAAAAACCCGAGGTGAGTGACCTATACTATAAATTGTAGATGCTTATCATTTTATATGGAAATGTATAGTTTAAATACTTGTGTTATGATGCTCATGTAATGATGTGGTTTTTATCATACATATGCATTTATTAAAAATGTTAAGTGGAGTTATCTAATTATATGGACTGTGGTAGGTCCTACGGGATGTGGTGGTCACGTTTTAATTAGAGAATCCAAATTAAGATTTTATGAACTCCGATAAAAACAAAGGGATGTGGTGGTCCCTATAAATCGCGGTGGATTAACTGGACTGTAGCGGGTCTAGGATTGCAGAGTGCACAATTACTACTTGTGTTATGTGATTTAAAATATTTTTTTAAACCTGTTATATGTGTGGGGGGTGTTTGTATAAGGTCATTCACTAAGCTTTTGTATCTTACACTCCTATAATGTTCTATTTTAGCTATGTCTATCATTTAAAGTTCACTACAAATTTAGGACTTTAAAATGGGAGAGTGAAGGATATGTAATATGGATTGAATATCAACAAAAAATTTATAAATGTTAAACTGATAAATTTTTTTATGTAAAGTTGTTTTGTACTTAATAAGTTATATGTAAAGGTAATAATGTTCTTATTTTGAACTTAGTAAGTTATATGTAAAGGTAGTTATGTTTTCATATAAACATGCCTTTGGAGAAAAATATTTGGATGTTATTTTCCAAGAGATTATAATTACATTATTGTGGAATGGAATTTATATGCATTATGAGGATGATTTTAACTTAATTAAAGCAGAGTGTGACAACGGGTATTGAATCGAACAAAATAGTCACCTCCTCCCTAGTCTCCTCTTTAATAAAATGCAAATGAGTCATGGTACCAACCTTCGGTCTAGGTATCATCACTACATACAACCCTTGACATGATATCACAAATAAATTTGCTCGACCACTACAATATATGTGAAATTTAACCAAGACAACCAATCATTCCCCGGAATCACATCATACAAGTGTGTATCCAAAACAAAAAATCTGCCATAAATCATAATCAAGGATTGTTTATCCCAACACCCTCACATATATCTGAAATAAAAGTCGAAATACCCTAGGAAGTAGTTATCGATAAAGATCTATCATAAACTCGCAACAATAAATGAGATATCTCAATAAATATACATGCTAGAAATGTGTGTGTGGAACCATTGTCAAATGAAAATCTAGCCAAGGTACCTTAAATGTAAAACTTATTATCCATTGTTTGGATCAAACTATGACTCTCCTGTTGCGATTGTGCTATCTGGTACACTCGACCATACAAATGTTGAGGATAAGGATACATAGCTAGAAGTGCCTCTAGTGATTAAGGCCTCAAATCTTACAGTTGTTAGGGACGGTATTGATACCATTACTATTGTTAAGGTGAAAACCCTAGTTTCCCTATACCCATTTTGGGCCCTGTCCCTGTTGTCCCTACTTTAGCTGCCCCTACACCTGCACCAGAGCAAATCCAGGATTTATTTTCCCTTCCTCCATGATTAAAAGGTACACTCGTGAATGGAGAGGAAGAATCCCCCTGATGTCTCTATTATAGCTTATGTTATTTTTGTCCCTAACCTATTTATGGGGCTACCTACATGTACTTCTGGATTCTGTCCTACGTAGGCCTGAAATCTCTTCCAATCTTTACTGTAACTTCTTTTAGTATTAAGACCACTCGATTGGCCCATCTTCTCTAACTTTCTCTACTTCTTTATCCTCTCCTAACAATGCATCAATGCAGCATACCCCTTATGCATAAGTAGTATACATAGGGTAATCCATCATAATATGTCTTATGTGCCAGGTAAAACCTTGCATAAAACATTTAATCTTCTTCTTCTCTAGACTGACCTCCTTTGGTGCAAACAAGAACAATGTCGTGAACTTTCTTTTGTACTCAGACACTGTATGAGAATCATGCCCCAAGAGATGAAACTTCATCTTCTTCTGGACCCTCAAATATTAAGGAAGTTAATTCCTGTAAAATCCTGCCACAAACTGGGAATATGTCAAACTCTCTCTATCATCCACTCAAGTCACGATATCCCACCACTAGAGGGCATGCCCTATTAGGCAAAAAGTCACCAACACCGATTTTTGCACCTAGGTATAGTCCAACAATCACACATTATGCTCAATGTTTTTGTTCCACTAGTATTCCACAATGGAATCCAAATAACTGGAATACCCCGTATTTTAATGGCTTTTAAAATTGGGGATTTATTAAATTTAAATTGAGATATTAATTTAATATTAATCCAGAAATTTATTTTTATATTTACTAACGTGATGTGAGTTGATAATTATGGGAAAATTGTTGAATATTACTAGACGAGTAAAGTAATATATGAGATTCATTTTATTAAAAATTATCACGAGTCAATTAAATGGCAATTATGGAAATTTAAGTCGGGACGCGCCTGTGTCATGGCAGGACTAAATTATTATTATATAACGTGAACAAATTATAAGTTGTTCGTATGATCATTTTGGGTGCTCCAATGTGTTTGGAAGGGTCGAGATAGTCAAAATAATGTACCCGGGGGTTTAGTTTGGGTCACAGGGCATTTTTAGGCCTAATTAACATCCCGGGAGGGCGTTTTGGACATTTTACATTTTTGGGCATGAAAACCCACGAAATTTGTAAGTGTATATCATATAATAGGAGTCATCTTATAGGGTTAAAATAACCATAAACTAAGGACGACCATTGGAGAGGAAGAGGAGAAGCTTTCCAAGGGGTTCTAGGCCAAGAACTCCACCGTTTGCGCCGCCGTCGCCGCCAAACGTTAGATCGTGCAACGAGGATCACAACCACACCAATCTCTCCACAAATCTGAACCAAGAATTCCCAGGTAAGTATCTATCTTGCTCTATTTCAGTTAATGATTCAATAATATTATCCTAGGAATGATTAGGACTAATTTTTGTGAAAGAAAAACCTATTTTGGAGACTTGAATTGCATGATATATGGGTAATAGATGTATTCTGGAAATCAAACTCACATGTAGAGATTGAACCATGAAATTACAGTAAATTAGGAGTATGAAATCTGGTAAAAGAATGGGAAGAAACTAAACAAAGAAAAGATTAGGGTTCTTGATATTTTTATGGATTATGCTCGCTTTAATTCGTTATTCATGATGAAAATCCACATGCCTGACATAGAATATCACTTATTTGAGGATATAAAACTTGTAGTATGAATTTTTGGGAGTTTGGGAATAAAAAATAATGATTTGGTTGATTAGGGAAGAAGAAACCCGTAACTGGATATTCTGCAGATTTGCCATACCTGCTTGATCGATCGATCGACCCAAGAGCCTCGATCGATCGATGCCTCGATCGATCGAACCCCTGCCATAGATCGATCGACCCCTCCTGGAAGACTTTTATTTTTCTTTTTAAATAATTAATTTCAATTTAAGTGAGTAGTAATCTTTGGACATTTCTATTAAAACATTTTGGGATGTAAACAAGGCAGTAGGACTTTATAAAAATTTGGAACCTTTAATGTAAAACGAGATTAACATTTCATGGGGGTGTTTTACAAATAAGGGACAATGGGAACATTCGTTAAAGATTGAGACTCGTAAGAGAGTTAGACCAGAAGATAAGTGAGTGTAAGTCTACTGAAATTATACTTAGAATACATCGAGAAATGAGAAGTGAGTATGAAATGCAATATAAATGAAAATAAAAATGATGAGTTGTTATGCGTAATAATCGAGTAAAATGTGTTAATAACGAATAATTATGATTGTGGGTCGTGAACACGCCTAATTTAGAAATGTGGATAATTATATATATACGACTGCATGATTGTGCATATATTATATATATCTGTGTAAAAATCGTACCCGAGCTACTTGCTATCATGGGGGTTTCCGCGTCGGGACAGTCTTATCTCGATTGGACCTTTATGGGGGATAATGACTTGTACCCTAGAAGATAGTGTCCTTGATTACAGACTATCTTAGCTATAGTCAGATGGTCCTAAGAGACGTGTGGGTATGTGCTGACCTCTTAGGACTGGGAACTATGCTTCGCCTCCAATTGTTTGTGTTTTGTGTTAGTACAATTCGAGAGTGATTCCGAACTAGTATTTCCCTTAGTTTGTGTGATACGGGGACTTGATAGCAGAGTATGCCAGAACCTTAGATCTTATGTGAGGTGTCGTTAGTATATATATTATATGTGTGACTAATATATATACGTATATTTATATGGGAACTTTCTATTGTGCGTATAAGTAGATAAGAAATGAATAAATGCTTCAACTTTATTATAGTGTTCGGGAACTTTATAACGGTAATGAGTTGTTTTAAATAACGTAAGGAATCTTGAAGATGATGATTTCCTAAAGTAAATATCATAACTTCGCGTTTCACATGATAAATCATTATGGAGAATAAGATAGGGAAATTGATTGGATTTATTAGTACGGTAGGTGTGCACACTAGATGAGAGGTGAGAAATCTCAAGAGAGAGTCGCATACTAATATGATTGTTGCATTAGCCGGTAAGAATTTTAAATACTTGCTAAACAAATTTTAAACTGTTTTACAATCGGGCTCTGACCCGTTTCCTATTTTCTCTTCTCTTGTATATATATATATATATATGTTTATAGTACAGGTTTCCCAGCCACAAGGGCGTCTTGCATAAGATCCTTTGGAAGGAACGCATTGCGGCTTAGGTGGGAGTTGCAGGCCTCTTGCTTAGAAGATCTCCTTACTGATTCCACTTCTAGATCTATTTTATCCAGTTGGGATTGTGTCGCCCTTTTATATTATTCAGTTGTTTTTATCAGAGATTGTGATTCGTTTATTTCCAGTATTTACACTTTGGAATGGTTATTGTCAGGATGTTTTTCCTTTAAGTTTTAAAGTTGGAATTAATTAGTTGGATGTTTAATTGTTTGGATTATATATTCCAGTATAGCTGTTGTGTGATTATTAAACTATGGATTATGTAAAGTTTTAAATGTTGGTTTTTAAATGAAATTTGGAAATTGATGTCTTAAAATGGTTTTGACACTTTGCTTAATTGTTTAGGGTGTTTAATTGGAAAAGTTATTTTTGCGACAGTGAAGCTAAGAATAAACCAACCGTTCACCTTGATTATAATTTAATAAATTACTGATCACCCGGTATTTATTTAGGCGGGGTGTCACATGTGGTATCACAACATCAGGTTCTAGTGTCCTTTAGGATATGTACGGCTTATTTTGTTTCCAGCTTAGCGTATTTGATATAGAGCCCTAATATTAGGAATGTTGTATTCATCTCTATACATTGGGAATTCGTGCTTCTGCGATTTGTTTATGCGAATGATGAACTCATCCAAATTATTTAAATTTTCAGATGGATCATCAAGAAGAACTAGATAATGCCGTTATGGGAGTCCATGAGCAAGGTCGACTCACACCTCAGGTGTCTCCAGAGAAAGTATCAACCATTGAGTTAGCAGGTATTGTGGCACAGGCAGTTACCACTGCGGTCTTACAGTATCAAGAACGCAACACACAACTTATGGGGGCAAAAGATTTAGAGAGTATAGTCAGTCTGTCATGACAGGAAATAACAAGTGTGTGAAGACACAAAAATCACAACAACAATCTCCTCAAGACCGTAAAAGCTACGAAGGTAACAAATTGTGTAGGGAAACCCAAAAGCGTCAGGGCCAATAAAGCCGGGGGCCGAGTGAAGTCATGAAGAGGTGTTTCAAATGTGGAATGGACAGTCATGAACGTCGAACTTGTTCGAATCAGTTTGGAGAGGAACTCCAACCCAACCAGCGAGAACTTTCCGGACTTTGCTATAAGTGTGTACAAATGGGTCACAAGTGGAGGGACTGTTCTCAACCAAATGTCATTTTTCGTCAAGATACTCAACAAGGCCAAGGAGAAAGTGGAACTATACAACCGGACCAAAACCAACAGAGCCGTAAAATGAAAAAGTTTAGAGGTATATGTTTTAATTACAGTAGGATGAGTCACCGGAGGCAGGATTGCCCAGATAAGAGTAAGATACCCCAGCAAAAGGGGCAGGAACAACACGAATGTGTGTACGACGCCCAGCATACTGAAACCCAACAGCCATCATCGGCCATTGATGGTTCGTTCTTTCCTTCTAGTACTATGAGGTACATTTTATTTAATACTGGGGCGTCATACTGCTTTATAGATACTCGCTTGGCACGAACCTTAGGATTTTTAGACATTACTAAAGTACGGTGTCATGCGTAGACTCATCATTGGGGAGAGGGCCATTTATTTTCTGTATACGTCGAGATGTAGGTATATAGTTTGGTAGTTTGGCTTTACCTGCAGTCATACTTGTTTTAGTCATACGTGAGCACGCCATCAATATTTGGCATGGATTGGCTCGCTATGCACAGAGCCATGATAAATTGATTCGGTAGGAGTATTACCTTTGTCATTGCGGGACATGAGATGTTTGAGTGGCGATGCCTCGCCCAGAAGGGGGATCTTCCACCTAGTCTTATTATATAAAGGAGGATACCTTTAAGGAAATTGTGATTCTCCTGGATTCGATTCCAGTCGTTCATGAGTTTTCGAATGTATTTAAAATGATAAGTGGATTAAGTATTGAGATATTTTGTGGAGAATGAAATCACACGTGCTAAAATATTTTTCCGAAGCAAGTATAGGGGACAAGAGTATGGTGTCTAGTAAGAGACAATGATTAAAGTAGTTTTGTTTTGCTTTAGACAGGTGTGTCACGTCCGGGGGCCATCTGTGCAGCCAAAACGATTGGCAAAGTAGAAGTATGAGTTTTATCCTCGATGGATGAGGCATGTTTTATGTGACCCGAGTGAGTCACTACTTCTTTGTTCGTTGCTATATTAGCATGTGAGACGAGTTTAATGCGTATAACTACAAACGATATTATTATGTGAATATTTTCCTAGTGTAGCGGGATTTCCTTTAGTGCTATCCGCGGAGGATGAATGGGTGTATTGATAGTGTTATATACTTTATTGAGATTACTCGTTTTAGTGATGTGGTATACGAGTATGAAATTATCTTGGTTACAACTTTATAGAAATGGTTAGTACGATAGTAGGTAGTTATTTCAAGGCTATCGAAATGGTTGCATTAGTGTAACATGTCGTGTTCTGGCGAGGCCTCACATGCGAGAGGGCCAGACTCACACCTATATTATATACTTTAGGGACTCGAAGGGGATAGTGTGCTCGAAATATTCGATCCCGGTGTGTATAGAGACCTTGTTGTTATGATTTAGTATGTATTGGGTTTACTGTGGAGCGAAAGGATTTAACTCATTATGATGTTTAGTGCTCAAGACTTAGTGATAGGAAGAACGCATTGATATATCTATCCTTTAGAGATGTGAGAGTTAAGAGTAGGACCCATATGTTTGGGGGCAGGATTTCGAGATCCTCGAGCGTATGTATTCGAGGTTTATGGAGTGTAATTACCACCAATATTGAATGATTGTATAATTGGCAAAATGTTCGTTGCTAAGTATAATTACGGGAAGAGATGTAAGTTTTATGTCAAGAGACGGAATAAAGGGGTACATGCTATGGACGGAGGGCCTAACAGATTTCGATAGCCAACAATGCAAGGTAGTAGTGTATCGGGGGGTTCCTTGTTTGGATTTCGCTTTGCGAGACATCCCACGCATGAAACTTAGCGTAAGATTGGAAATAGGGAGACGTTTGGTCACTATTCCATGAGTTTGGTACCCCGGTCGAAATGGGATCAAGTAATTATATATATAAATTGGAAGTTGAATTTTTGATTTAAAGCCAGTGGAGCCGAATTGTGTGGTAAGAAAGCATTGAAAGTTTTGTTTTATCACCACGAGTTAAGGGGTGGAATGATGATGAGGAGGATTTAAAATTTTAATTTCTAGGGTGATTGAGAGTACCCAAGTGTTCTAATCACGCTGCGAGCGCTAGGGAAAATAAAGAATTGGGTATTAGGTGTGTATCGTATGTGATGCTTACGCTAATATGCACCCTTTATAGGGTGTGTGGGCATCCCGGTTATCTGATAATCGAATCGTTCGAGTTGAGGGGACGTGGGAATGGACATGTGGAATATATGTTTGTGGGACTAGCATTACGACGTGGAAGTAGTAGAGTGGATTAAGCGTCGCAAGAAGAACAATAAATCCATATATACGAGTACGAACAGAGTAGCACGCCGAATCTGGTTAAAAAGCTGTGGGAAACCATTTACAAAAGGGTATTCCTTGAGAAGGGTAGAATTTAATCATTATGGAGAACGCTCGGAGCGGAGTTGTAATTAGTCAAATGTGAAAGTGACTTGGTCATACAAAGAGTGATGATGTTAATATGGTCTAAAAGGTACAGAAGTGCACTTCGTGGAGAAAAGTGCACGGGTCAGAACTTTTGGTACAAGCCAAGGAAAGAAGGGAGTATTAAGTGTCACCTAATGTGAGAAATTTCTAGGAAAACACGATGTTTAGCAGGACATAGTGAGTAGTCTCTGCATGCACCACTCATAGATAGAGATTGGTTGAAATAAGAAGATAAACCATAGAATTGTGTGGCTATCGACAATTCCTATAATGGGAGAGTCCAGTAGAGTCGGTAAAATTTCTCGGATGGGTTACCATCTTCAAGATAAGATAAAGGGTTCATCCGAACGTGTGAAACAAATCTCCCAGGAAGGAAGTGATTGACATTCCTCTGGAGTGATTTATAATATTAACTAATGTACCCCAGTCTTCCTTTGAAAGGAAGGGATTGCGCCGGTACGTGGTCCTACACGGTATTATTTTCTGAATCGAATGAGATTTTGAGTCCCACCTTCAATATGGGATTTCAGGAAAACAACGGAGGTAATGTTTTGTTATGAGTGGGAGGTATCACCCATAGCCGAGGAGTAGGCGCATGGTGATTAACGATTAGTGGGGTCGCGCGAAGGTAATTTTGGAATCTTGGTGATCATTTCATTTCCACAACGGATATAACTAGCACGTGAAGTATAGTATGGTAGAGTTCCTTGTAAGCACTCGTAACTGTTGTCGTGAACGAGATGCTTATTGAAGTTTTGGTGTGGAAAAACCTTAACTATTCTCCCTCTGCGTATGTTTAGAGGTGAGCGGATAATCATAATTTTGGATCGGTCGAGAATAATCCGATGACTATGGTGGAATTCCACGATTGTTTTAGGCGAACAAGAGTGGTCAGATTTTCGTATGGTTTCTCCCAGAACGGGAGTTTTGTGTTTAGATAAATCCGAGAAGTTGTCATGTGGTGAGGTGCGGCCTCCCAATGATATTAAAATAATGGGAATTAATAGTGTATATGCGTGTCTTATGCGAATGCTGTCGGATAGGAGCACAATCCGAAGTATCTTTAATGAAGAGTGTTAAACCAGCTTGCTGTGAGGCGGGGGCTACAGTGATTGAGCGCCTTACTATGTGGATAGGTTACGTACTGTTAAGGTATCCAAAATGTGTTTTACCAGGTGGGCCTTATTTTCCGAATTTCGGGACAAAATTCCGTTATTGGGGGAAGTATGTAATACCCTGTATTTTTATGGCTTTTAAAATTGGGGATTTATTAAATTTAAATTGAGATATTAATTTAATATTAATCCGGAAATTTATTTTTACATTTACTAACGTGATGTGAGTTGGTAATTATGAGAAAATTGTTGAATATTACTAGACGAGTAAAGTAATAAATGAGATTCATTTTATTAAAAATTGTCACGAGTGAATTAAATGGCAATTATGGAAATTTGAGTCGGGACGTGCCTGTGTCGTGTCAGGACTAAATTATTATTATATAAAGTGAATAAATTATAAGTTGCTCGTATGATCATTTTGAGTGCGCCAATGTGTCCGTAAGGGTCGAGATAGTCAAAATAATGTACCCGGGGGTTTAGTTTGGGTCACGGGGCGTTTTTAAGCCTAATTAACATCCCGGGAGGGCGTTTTAGACATTTTACATTTTTGGGCATGAAAACCCACGAAATTTCTAAGTGTATATCAGATAATAGGAGTCATCTTCTAGGGTTAGAATAACCATAAACTAAGGACGACCATTGGAGAGGAAGAGGAGAAGCTAGGCCAAGAACTCCACCATTTGCGCCGTCGTCGCCGCCAAACGTTAGATCGCGCAACGAGGATCACAACCACACCAATCTCTCCACAAATTTGAACCAAGAATTCCCAGGCAAGTATCTATCTTTCTCTATTTCAGTTAATGCTTCAATAATATTAGCCTAGGAATGATTATGACTAGTTTTTATGAAAGAAAAACCTATTTTGGAGACTTGAATTGCATGATATATGGGTAATTGATGTATTCAGGAAATCAAACTCACATGTAGAGATTGAACCACGAAATTACAGTAAATTAGGAGTATGAAATCTGGTAAAATAATGGGAAGAAACTAAACAAAGAAAATATTAGGGTTCTTGATATTTTTATGGATTATGCTCCCTTTAATTCGTTATTCATGATGAAAATCCACATGCCTGATGTAGAATATCACTTATTTGAGGATATAAAACTTGTAGTATGAATTGTTGGGAGTTTGGGAATCAAAAATATTGATTTGGTTGATTTTGGAAGAAGAAACCCGTAACTGGATATTCTGCAAATTTGCCATACCTGCTTGATCGATCGATCAACCCAAGAGCATCGATCGATCGATGCCTCGATCGAACCCCTGCCATAGATCGATCGACCCCTCCTGGAAGACTTTTATTTTTCTTTTTAAATAATTAATTTCAATTTAAGTGAGTAGTAATCTTTGGAAATTTCTATTAAAACATTTTGGGATGTAAAGAAGGCAGTAGGACTTTATAAAATTTTGGAACCTTTAATGTAAAACGAGATTAACATTTCATGGGGGTGTTTTACACATAAGGGACAATGGGAACATGCGTTAAAGATTGAGACTCGTAAGAGAGTTAGACCAGAAGATAAGTGAGTGTACGTCTACTGAAATTATACTTAGAATACATCGAGAAAGGAGAAGTGAGTATGAAATGCATTATAAATGAAAATAAAAGTGACGAGTTGTTATGCGTAATAATCGAGTAAAATGTGTTAATAACGAATAATTATGATTATTGGTCGTGAACACGCCTAATTTAGAAATGTGGATAATTATATATATACGACTGTATGATTGTGCATATATTATATATATCTGTGTAAAAATCGTACCCGAGCTACTTGCTATCACGGGGGTTTCCGCGTCGGGACATGCTTATCTCGATTGGACCTTTATGGGGGATAACGACTTGTACCCTAGAAGATATTGTCCTTGATTACAGGCTATCTGAGTTATAGTCTGATGGTCCTAAGAGACGTGTGGGTATGTGCTGACCTCTTAGGACTGGGAACTATGCTTCGCCTCCAATTGTTTGCGTTTTGTGTTAGTACAGTTCGAGAGTGATTCTGAACTAGTATTTCCCTTAGCTTGTGTGATATACGGGGACATGATAGCAGAGTATGCCAGCACCTTAGATCTTATGTGAGGTTCCATTAGTATATATATTATATGTGTGACTAATATATATACGTATATTTATATGGGAACTTTCTACTGTGCGTATAAGTAGATAAGAAATGAATAAATGCTTCAACTTTATTATAGGTGTTCGGGAACTTTATAACGGTAATGAGTTGTTTTAAATAACGTAAGGAATCTTAAAGAAGATGATTTCCTAAAGTAAATATCATAACTTGGCGTTTCACATGATAAATCATTATGGAGAATAAGATAGGTAAATTGATGGGATTTCTTTGTACGGTAGGTGTGCACACCAGATGAGAGGTGAGAAATCTCAAGAGAGAGTCGCATACTAATATGATTGTTGCATTAGCCGGTAAGCATTTTAAATACTTTCTAAACAAATTTTAAACTGTTTTACAATCGGGCTCTGACCCGTTTCCTATTTTCTCTTCTCTCTTGTATATATATATATATATATATATATATATATATATATATATGTATATATATATGTATATATTACAGGTGCCCAGCCATAGGGGCGTCTTGCATAAGATCCTTTGGAAGGAATGCGCTGCAGCTTAGGTGGGAGTTGCAGGCCTCTTGCTTAGATGATCTCCTTACTGATTCCACTTCTAGCTCTATTTTATCCAGTTGGGCATGTGTCGCCCTTTTCTATTATTCAGTTGTTTTTATCAGAGATTGTGATTCGTTTATTTCCAGTATTTACACTTTGGAATGGTTATTGTCAGGATGTTTTTCCTTTAAGTTTTAAAGTTGGAATTAATTCGTTGGATGCTTAATTGTTTGGATTATATATTCCAGTATATCTGTTGTGTGATTATTAAACTATGGATTATGTAAAGTTTTAAATGTTGATTTTTGAATGAAATTTGGAAATTGATGTCTTAAAATGGTTTTGACACTTAGCTTAATTGTTTAGGGTGTTTAATTGGAAAAGTTATTTTTGCGACAGTGATGCTAAGAATGAACCAACCGTTCACCTCGATTATAATTTAATAAAGGACTGATCACCCAGTATTTAATTAGATTACCTCTAAAAGAAAATACATATGAGGGTGTTTGGTTGGAGAATTAAAACGGGTTTGCACGTCCTTGAAAGTCTTGAAAATGCGCTAAATAGTTTTGGATGTTATTGGTGTGAAAATGATTTGACTTTGATTTGTTGATTTGCATAAGACGATGTCATCTAAATTCAACAAGTTTTTACACCTAAGGATACTTTGGATGTTAATTCGTTAGGAGTACACGTATTCATCGTGCACATATGATTTATTGAGTTTATTTACCTATCGAATGTGTTCACACCCATTCATTTCGTTTCCATGACTTGGTTGTTAGAGTTTAAATCCATGACGTGATTTTTATATCATATTTTTCAAAGTGGTATCTTATTTTTGTATGAAAAATTCAAAAATAGTTTGTGAAATTTGTGAGATACTCCTTTGCATGTGCGTAGCTTGATTCTTGTTTGCTATGCATTTTTATCGTGACACTCCATGTTTTGATTGTTTCTTCTTATCTGTCTATTTGGGGACATCATAAAAAGGGGGTGAAAGAATTATCATGTTATGGGGGAGTTTTTGCATTATGGGGGAGATTTGATTATTAATGCTTTATTCTTATATAATTTCAAACTCGATGCGTCACGAAAGTTTTTGCTTTATCTCATGTGTGTAGGTATAAAATTGAAGATTGATATGTTGCACACCCTGATGAGAAAAGCTTTGAGATTTGTCGAAGATGATTGAAGAACAGTTTTGAGGTCTTACAAATTTATTCATGGGAGGGAAGATTTGTATAGGCATTTTGGTTTTTGATAATTCGGATTTTTTATGTATGTACCGGCATAGACATAGGGGGAGATTTGTAAGGACATATTTTCATAGGTCCGTTATCAATTTGTTATGTCATATACCGATACACTGTCGAAGAGCATTCAAGAGTAATCTACATCAAAGACGGATCCGAATTATTTAAGTTCTTCATCATTCAAGACTCCGCGAAGTTTACTTTGGTAAGGTTATGTTTTAAATACCTTAAATTTTCACTTAGAGTTTTTGCGAGATTTTTACAAAATATTTTCTAAGTGTTGGAGCGGACTTTTTCATCAAATATTGAGAATGAGTATTTTTTTTCTAAGTTTTATAGCGGACCTCGATTTTGAGCCCAGGTCGTTCACGCAAGATCAACATCTCGTTCGAACGAGATTAGAAGTCGCGCGATGTCGTTTGAACTACATGCGTACTTCGTTCAAGCGACATATGCTTCTCGTTCGAACGAGCACGAATTTCGAGGCGGTGCATTTTTGTATAAATACTCATTAAATGGTAAAGTTTTCATTAAGAAGTCACAGCGTTTTGACGAACAGAAAAACATCAAAAGCAGAATCCTTTTTGGCTTCTTCCTTTAGGGTTTTAATCCCTTTTTGTTTTCAATTCACAAAACTCCCATATGCTTTAGTGAAGTGTTTTGGTGTTCAAGAACACAACTTTTTCCCTTGTTTATTCTTTGTGGAGAGAGCTCTACAGCTGACAGCTGCGTGCTATTGTGGAGGGAGTCCTTGTGAAGATTTCAAACTGCGTGTCTAGGATTGCGGTCCTTGTGGTATAGCTGCGCGTGAACCACTGCAGATTTCTAGCCGTTGCTTTAAAGGTTTGACGAAGACACCATGCGTTACTCTTGTGGGCGAAAGCAAGATGGTATGTAAGTCAATGGTTTTGTGAACTTTTCAAAGTTCTAGAAATAAAAGGTTTTGCCCTGCGGGGATTTTTCCTTAAGCCAGTGTCGCATGCTTTATTTATTTTACGATTTAACACACGCACGCGCCGTAGATACATGATTTGGGGCTGATTTATTTTGTTTAAAAATAGACACTAATTAAATAAGTGTGCCAACATAGAAAGTTGCGATTTTAATCAATTATCACACAATCGCACTTTACAAATTGGTATCAGAGCGGGTTACGCTAATTTATCACGTGATCCTGATTTTTTCGTGGATTTACTTTCTGATACAATTTGTCTGCTCACGTTTTCATATTGGTATCAGAGCAGGTTACGCTAATTTATTGCGTATTCCTATTTTCCGCAAAACTGCGTGATATTGTTTTTTTAGAAAAATCAATTTTGTCAAAAATCGCAATTTTTCAATGGAACGCCCATTTAATGAGGAGCCTATTTTTGAAAAAGTTCACGACCGTGCTGAAAAATTAAAAAGTTTGAATTTGAAACTTTGCAAAAGAATTAAAGTTTTGGAAAAAGAAAATTCTCTCTTTAAAAGTAAGATTGAATATTTGCAAGCATTTCAAACTCAAAGTGATATTTTTCGTGAGCACTTTAGTAATTTGTGTATTGATTTTGATTCTTTAAAAATTGCCAAAAAGAAGAGTGATGAGAAAGTCCTAGTTTTAGAGAAGGAATTAAAGGACTTAAAAAATTTAGGGTTCCCGTTTGTGCCGTCGAGGATAAAAAATTAATTGATGATTTTACGGCACGTGAAAAGACTCTTAGGGATAAGTTTATTTTAATTGAGGGGGAGCGTGATAAACTGTTAAGTTTAATTGAAAATTTGAAAAAGAAATCCCTGTCTTTGGAAGAGTCTAATTCTTTGCTTGAGTCAAAAATTTTGAAGTTAAAAAATGATTTGACTGAATCAAGTAGGTTTGATAGTGATGGTAATGGCTCATCTTGTTCTCATGCTTCTAGTGCTAAAGCCAAAACCATTATTTGTTTTAGAGGGTCAACCGTTCCAAAGGATGTTAGAAAAGATCACACTTTAAGTGTCGTTCCACCGGTTTACACATGTTCATATTGTGGTAGGAAAGGTCACATTAAGAGATTTTGTTTTGATCTTGGAAGAGATCCTAAGAATTCGAAGTCTAGTGTTTTGTTGGTTACCAAAATCCCGTGTCGACGTGTTACATCCGTTTGGGTTAGGAAATCACTTTTGGATACACTAGATTTTAGAATAGTTGATTCTCATTTGCTTGCACACGATTCTTCTTTTGCCATATCATATAGATGAATGTGTTTGCATGTTTATCATATGCTAATTATGCTTTTTGATATATTTTTGCTAGCGTTGTGACATGTACTTTTTGTATAGATTTTTATTTTTGAAAATTTTTGAAAAATACAAAAAGATTTTATTTTGATGAAATTTTAGAAAAATCCAAAAAGATTTTTGTATTTTGTTTGCAACGTTTATGGATGGACACTTAGGATGACCGAGTCACAACATCATTCCATTTTTCATGTGATTATTTGATAGTGTTTTGAGACAATAGGTAAATTCATCCTTGTGCTTTATAATATTTGGAGTCATTAAGATGTAATTAAGTGTTACTTCCTACATGTTTGACTCATGTTTCCTTTATTGCACACATGCACGGATTTGTTTGATTATTGTGCTTGTCTTATCACATGTTGGTTGGGTGTTTTCACTTCAATCCTGTCCTTAAAACGAACCAAGCGCGATAAATTTTTATAAGGAAATTGTGCATATAAGAACCGTTTTGCGAGTTTGTGTGCTTTATTTAAAAAATGGGGAAGGGATACGAAAGGTTCATTTTGCGTTTGCGAATACTAAGCCACCGTTAAATTGGACCTAAAAATGGAGGAATTTTATTATCCGGGGTCCAAAGAGTCTAAAAGAGCCCGAAAAATTTAAAGGCAATAAAAAGAAATTCATGCCAATTATGAGGGTGTTTGGTTGGAGAATTAAAACGGGTTTGCACATCCTTGAAAGTCTTGAAAATACATATGAGGGTGTTTGGTTGGAGAATTAAAACGGGTTTGCACATCCTTGAAAGTCTTGAAAATGCGCTAAATAGTTTTGGATGTTATTGGTGTGGAAATCATTTGACTTTGATTTGTTGATTTGCATAAGATGATGTCATCTAAATTCAACAAGTTTTTACACCTAAGGATACTTTTGATGTTAATTCGTTAGGAGTACACGTATTCATCGTGCGCATATGATTGATTGAGTTTATTTACCTATCGAATGTGTTCACACCCATTCATTTCGTTTCCATGACTTGGTTGTTTGAGTTTAAATCCATGACGTGATTTTTGTATCATATTTTTCAAAGTGGTATCTTATTTTTGTATGAAAAATTCAAAAATAGTTTGTGAAATTTGTGAGATACTCCTTTGCATGCGCGTAGCTTGATTCTTGTTTGCTATGCTTTTTTATCGTGACACTCCATGTTTTGATTGTTTCTTCTTATCTGTCTATTTGGGGACATCATAAAAAGGAGGAGAAAGAATTATCATGTTATGGGGGAGTTTTTGCATTATGGGGGAGATTTGATTATTAATGCTTTATTCTTATATCATTTCAAACTCGATGCGTCACGAAAGATTTTGCTTTATCTCATGTGTGTAGGTATAAAATTGAAGATTGATATGTTGCACACCCTGATGAGAAAAGCTTTGCGATTTGTCGAAGATGATTGAAGAATAGTTTTGAGGTCTTGCAAATTTATTCATGGGAGGGTAGATTTGTATAGGCATTTTGGTTTTTGATAATTCGGATTTTTTATGTATGTACCGGCATAGACATAGGGGGAGATTTGTAAGGACATATTTTCATAGGTCCGTTATCAATTTGTTATGTCATATACCGATACACCGCCGAAGAGCATTCAAGAGTAATCTACATCAAATACGTATCCGAATTATTCAAGTTCTTCATCATTCAAGACTCCGTGAAGTTTACTTTGGTAACGTTATGTTTTAAATACATTAACTTTTCACTTAGAGCTTTTGGGAGATTTTTACAAAATATTTTCTAGGTGTTGGAGCGGACTTTTTCATCAAATATTGAGAATGCGTATTTTTTTCTAAGTTTTATAGCGGACCTCGATTTTGAGCCCAGGTCGTTCACGCAAGATCAGCATCTCGTTCGAACGAGATTAGAAGTCGCGCGATGTCGTTTGAACTACATGCGTACTTCGTTCGAGCGACATATGCTTCTCGTTCGAACGAGCTCGAATTTCGAGGCGGTGCATTTTTGTATAAATACTCATTAAATGGTCACGTTTTCATTAAGAAGTCACAGCGTTTTGACGAACAGAAAAATTGCAAAAGCAGAATCCTTTTTGGCTTCTTTCTTTAGGGTTTTAATCCCTTTTTGTTTTCAATTCACAAAACTCCCATATGCTTTAGTGAAGTGTTTTGGTGTTCAAGAACACAATTTTTCCCTTGTTTATTCTTTGTGGGGAGAGCTCTATAGCCGACAGCTGCGTGCTATTGTGGAGGGAGTCCTTGTGAAGATTTCAGACTGCGTGCCTAGGATTGCGGTCCTTGTGGTATAGCTGCGCGTGAACCACTGCAGATTTCTAGCCGTTGCTTTAAAGGTTTGACGAAGACACCGTGCGTTACTCTTGCGGGCGAAAGCAAGATGGTATGTAAGTCAATGGTCTTGTGAACTTTTCAAAGTTCTAGAAATAAAAGGTTTTGCCCTGCGGGGATTTTTCCTTAAGCCAGTGTCGCATGCTTTATTTATTTTATGGTTTGACACACGCACGCGCCATAGATGCATGATTTGGGGCAGATTTATTTTGTTTAAAAATAGACACTAATTAAATAAGTGTGCCAACATAGAAAGTTGCGATTTTAATCAATTATCACAAAGTCGCACTTTACAAATATGAGATCATGCCACACTCAAGGCCTAAGACTGTGCTTTAATACCATTTGTAACAACACATATTTTATAATATTGGGGTTGATCACATCCCAATATGAAAATATACAAATTTCTAAAATAATTTAAATATCATTTAAGAGATGTAAAGAATCAATAGAAATGGTTATAACAAGATATAGAGATGTAAGATGACCAACCTCAAATCTACTGAATCATCACCACAAATACTAAAGAAAAATAAAAGTGTCTCATTATCCACAATACTAAAATCCAACAATAAACCTCAATCACAAAGTCTAATACTCAACCAACAATGTAATATTCAATAAAATACACACGTAAAATGTCTCCTTTGAATACAAGCCAATTGAAAAATATACGACCCAACACACACCAACTAAAAAGTAAAAGAATAACTACTTTAATGAACCTACATTCAATCTCCTCGTGGTGAATATGATAGGTAAGAGATAGGGTTTTTGCTAAATGGAATGTAACTACTCTCATGGTCCAGCCCTATCTGCGAAAATGTTTCAAAACTGATAAATGGGTCAAAGCCCAAAAACTTACCAAGCCGTTTAACCTATAATATCTGTGCATATAATACAGAACCTCACAATTCATTTTAATTAAACATTTAGTTTCAATAATTAGTTATTCCAATTGTATCTACAAATTTGTCATTTCTACTTGGCCTCCATAAAAAAACACGAGTACGCAACACACAATCCCGTCACATTATCTAGGCACCACCCATCACTATCATGGTCCCACCAAGCACGAGTGATGCGCAAATAAAATCGCCTATAAATCTAGACCCATCATTCCCTATCATGGTCCCACCGCTTACTCAGGGCACAACATATAAAAATGTGTTATATCCTGACAAATTTGGCTATCATCATGAGCATACAACAAATAAGGTGTCCTCTCTCGGCACACACCCATATAACCATCTCAATCCATTGACTTTAATTAAACATTACCAATATTATCAATATATCATTTCACATTCCTCATTTAAATTTAATCATAAGGATTTATTACAATCATGGATTTGAGAGAAAAATCTATGTATTGTAATATATCATTATTATGATGAAGAAAGTTTATCTCAATGAGTGCAAATTATTATGTGATGAATCTATATCAATTTTCTCAAACTTTTGAATCACTATTTTTTCTTCTTTTTGGAATCCCAATAAATATTTTCTTGAAATAAGTTTCTAAGTTCTTGTGTATGTAAAAGGGTTGTTTTGAAAAATTTACATAGTTTAGAGACAAAAAAATTAGTCACTTAGGATTGAGGAGGAGTTTTTTTATATTTTCAAAAAATAATTGTAATATTCCTTTTCTGAACCGATTTACTGGATTATTTTGTAAGATCATCAACTCTTTAAAATATATTCTATTATTTTGCCAAATATTTCAATAGTTTTTTAAATTATCATATTTGCATTGACATAGTCGACTTTTTGCAACATAGTTGACTAGTTGACCAAAAATTTTGATTTTACTTATAAAATTGTATTTGGTGTTGTAAAGGTTTTTGAATGTGTGTGTGAGTGATTAAGACAAGGTTTAATCAAAATGAAATATGTTATACGTTACAATAATCCTAATATTATCAAGTATCTTTACATATTTGTCTCTGTTGAATGTTGATGAAGACCAGTAGACTTTGTAGATGAAACTTTGATTTTCCTTAGATCTTTGTTGTATTTTGTGATGATTGAATTATTGATTATCTTGTAGTCCTTGAATTTTTTCTTTCTTGGATTGTATTTATTGATTAATCTTGATTGTCTTGTGATGTATCTTTGTATTTTCTTAGTTGAAATTTGGTGGTTAATTTCTTTAGTTTTGATTCGAATCTTTCTTGATATTAATTGGTTATATCGTGGTGTTGATATTCCTTGGTGTAGTATTGGATATTCTTAGTTTGATCTTAATTTAGATTAGTGAATAGCTTCATTGTTATATCTTATGGTTTGCATGAATGTGTTGATTGGATCCCTTATTTCGTGAGGTGCATCTGATCATGTCTTGAGGGACATCTTGTCTCACAGGAATTGGAGATAAAGATATTAAATTTTAATGTTGCCAACTGAATTGTTATCATCAAAATAATTTGTTTATTAATTTTGGAACCACATGTGATCCCAACCTGGCACGACTGAATCCATCAAGGGCTAAGGGAGGAAGGAGTGAAACTATTTATGGTATATCCACTTGAGATGAAACATAACTTAACATATCAATGTATGAGAAGATTTTAAAAATTATTCATTCATCTCCTTGTATCCACAATTAAAGGACTATTATTTTTCTAGGCCCACATACTTAAAATACCAAAAAATTCCTCAAATACCTAGAATTAACCAAAAGATACAAATCTCACTCAATGTTTAACTCAAATTGATTGAATAAATGTCTTCCTTAAACTATTTCTCTAATTACTTGACTTGGACATTTTTACGGGTGGACTCCTCAACCCTAGTTATGTCCTTCTTACCAACGTGATCTTGGGTGATCTTCAGGTCATAATTATTTAGTTGGTTGTAGAATTTACACCTAATCATTGTTACTTATTCTTGTGTTACTTCCCCGTATCCTCAAGTCCGTGAAGTTACTTGGCCTTACATTTTTACTATCCTGGACATGTGAACTCTGAGCGTGCCAATTTGTAATGTGATGTGAAGTGATATCAGAGAAAAAAAAAGATGTATAAAATACTTCCATTCCTTCCTATTCTCAAGAAATCCTTAACACAAGCATAAAATTGAGCATCTAGAGTATCAAATCCTTATCATATACCATCTCTCAAACTCCAAGAAATCATATTTCTCATCATATATATTTAAGTGGTTGGCTTGAGAAGTCAAAAATGCCAGTCAAATGTTAGCGTTTAGTCATTACTGTTATTTTTATCATTGGTTTTTATCGTAAGCTCCGTTGTCAACCATTACCTCTATGGAATATTAATGGTGAAGAGTCATTTCCAATGTCCCACATCTATCACAAACTCTTGAGTTTTATATCAATGGTTATCATACAGAAAGGCATCACTTAGAGCCTAAGTTCCCCCAACATTTGGCATAGTCATCTGAGGTTATTGTTGGGAGGCTTCCCTACTCAAGGCACTCATGACCTATAATCGGATCATTGTGTCTTTGATTTCAATAAGAAAGAAATATCTTATCAAATATTTTCAATATGAGTAAAAAAAATATGATCTTGACGGAGAGTTTATGACAGTCCAAACTGAATTATTTGGGAAATAAATGTGTTATGATTTCATAAAGAAGATGGCTTCTTGTTGGTAGACTTTTAGTTAAGAAGAATCTTTATATTTACCTAACCTCTTCCCTTATGACAATTAATCTGAATTTAGAAGCGAATATATGTCAAAAACCTCTCTATAGGAACCAACATGAGATAGAGCATTGTCCACCCTCCTCTTCATTCAATTATAGACAACTTCATATTCCATGAATATTCCCAACCATCACATATATAAAAGTTTATTGTCATGTAATAATAATAAAGGACAGAAATGTGAGAAAAATTCAAAATATAAGAAGATAAAAACTCACTCAATGCGGGCTTTAACTAAATGAGGGGTATGTTGAAGAGGTGACCGATCGAATCGTTGTGTTCATCATGATCACCTTCCCCTCATATGAAGAAAAAGGGATGACACCAATCATATTTCAGGTATGGGAGGTAATTAATGAAGTCGACCATTGTGGTTCAGTTGGGTAAGGTATACCTATTATCAGGCAAAAAAGTCGGACGGTATACGTTAAAAAAAATTATGCAGTAGATATGGCATCATTGGTGTTGTGTAAGTCATAGAATTGGACCATAAATAACACTAGGATTCTCATGTTATAAAATCTAAGTTGTGAATGTTCAAGATAGATGCACTCTGTGACCATCTTCTTTACGAGAATACCAGGTCCAACCAGGAAGCAATATTCATGGAAGTACACTTTGTCTTTTTTTTGGGGGGGGGGGGGGGGAATTTATCATTGTCATCTATTGGACTCATGGAAATAGATCTTGTCAAGGCCAAGTGTTTACCCCATTTGGGGTAAGCCTCTTTGTATATAGTTCATAGCCTCCTAAATTCCTAGGAGTTATTCTGAACCAAAGACATGGTGGGTGGAAGTTGTGAAAAGCATTCGTGCTCAAAGACAAGAATTTAGTAGGCCAGAAAACTTTATAGGATGAGAGCCCTCACATTGATGAATGCCTTTGGTTGAATTCAAGTCCCAAGTCATAAAAAATGTCAACCATGATTAACATCTTATCATGTTCCCTATGGGGCTATCTAAGTTGATGTGTGATAACCTGTAAATTGCATATTTATGGTGAACAAGTCTAAATACACAAATTACGAGCGTCAAACAATTAATAATCGTTCTAAGCATGAGGAGTAACATAAAGAGTATCAACGATATATATATATATATATATATATATATATATATATATATATATATATATATATATTTCAATTTAATGAGTAAAACTATGGAATTTTATAAATCGGGGACCCAAAATCCAATATAAAAGTCCAACAAGAACAATTGAGTAATATAATGAATCTACACCATTAATCCCTAACTATTTATGAATCCAAATTGAATTCAGGTTGCACAATTAACTCCAAGGTACAGGATTCGACTTGAAAATATTAACAACAAAATGTATGCCAAATCCACTACAAGAGAATTTGACCAGGCGGAAAAAGTGTGTTCGTGTGAGGACATAATCGTTGTGTGTTTCGCCGCCGCGATACAAAAAACCTAAGCTACTACTACACTTGACAAGCAAGCACAGCGGTAAGTCGGGTATCATAAGAAATCCACAGGGAGTGATTGAATTTTAGATGTTAATTGCTTTAAAACTTCAAGAATAAAAGTGGTGTAAAAGAAATAAGAAAAGGTGATGAGTGATTATGTTGACAAAAGAAAAGAGCAGTTAACGCTAAATTAAATGAAAGCGAGGATCGGGATCGCATACATGCATTCACGGGCTAAACAACTACTAATTAGAATTTTGATTCGAAAACATTTAATCGATCATTTTCAATTAAGCATAAACATCACGCAATAAGGAATTTAAGCCAAAGTTGCGAGATTAAACATTTAATCAAAAATGGTCACACGCGGATTAAATTCGGATTATCGCTATAAACACTAACGTTGCATGACAAAGAAAGTTAAACGCATGATAATCCGAATTTAATACGCGAGGTTTCAATTAAATGCAATTTTACACAAAACCTAATTTTCGAGGTCCAAACCCGTAAATGGCGAAAACGCAATCCCGAACCTATTTATCTACGGACAAATCATGGAAATAAACTAAATTAAACTAATTAAACTAAGAAAGCAAGAATTAAAGCAAGAAAAACCTAATTAACAAAGCATGTAAATTATCTAGGAAGCAAGAATAAAGGGAAAACAAGCTATATTAATGGAGAGGGTAATGAAAAGTCAACATACAAACCAATTAGATTGTCAACCCAAAGAGAAATGAAGAAGAACAATCCAAAACACTCAAAACCCTAACTATTCTAACCTAAAATCGTGTATCTACTGATATATGGTCTTATTATAACAAAATTGACTTATATAGTAAGTTGGAATAAAAATAAAGAAGAAAGAAAAGAAGGCAAAATATCTGCAGAAAACAGAGCATCGATCGATCGACCCCTTTGGTCGATCGATCGACCTAGGCAAAACTTTGGCAAATCAGAATGGTCGATCAATCGACCAAATGGGTCGATCGATCGATCAAGCAGGGCAGAATGCAGCAGCCTACTGCATTCCTCTTTCTTCTCCTCCCTTCTCCTCTTTTGCTTCCTTGTTTTTCCTCCGCTGAAATCGCCGTAACTTCTTCGTTATGAATCGGAATCGCGCACCGTTCGCGGCCACGTGAAGCTAGAGAGGAGGGATACAACTTTCTTGAGATGTCGGGCTAGGTACCCAAGCTGTGAAAAGACTAAAATGCCCTTGCGCGTACGATTGTGTACGGAACTTCACCGGAATGCATCCGAACTTCATACTAAGCATCCAAATACCTACAAAAGCTCAATTAACCCCTGCAAAAGATGTTAACATAGAAATCCGAGGTTGTCTGGTTAACGAGAATAAATATAGGGATTAAGATACCCGAGGGGGCTAATAACGCGTAGGTTAACGGGTGAAATACGCAATATTTGCGTCCTATCACACCCCCTAACTTACACATTGCTAGTCCCTAGCAATGAAATAGGAAACAACAAGAAATACAAGCAAACCAAAAGCAGGAGAAAGAACAAAAGTATGGTATAAAAGCAAAAGGCCACTTTCGCGGGGGATTCGATTGCATTAACGTATGCAATAAGCTATTAAACCCCTAGGTTAGCCTAGTGGACGAGTGTCGTCTCGTGAGGGTTTTCAGGGATGATACCCACAAACATCACATGGTTTCCTCAAAATATGCCCAACCCAACATGCGAAAAACTCAACAACAACGAAAAAGATTTCAAACATGTTATTAGCATATTGAACGAATTCAAGCTAAAGTCCGTTGTTATTAACAAGTTGAATGCACCTCATAGAATTGAAACTTTAAATGTGGGAGGGGGGAAAGCACATGCACAAAATGATTTGGTAAAAACTTAAATAAACCAGATAAACATAAGGGCATGCATATATTCAATCCTCACGGGCATTACGCTCATCAAGAGAATTCACTCAAAACAGGGAGGTAACACACGGGACATGCGGGCTAAAGAGTAAATGTAAATGTAAACTAGGCCGCACACATGTCACAAATGAAGAACGCTATATACAAAATGAAAAACTGTAATCTCAATGAAAGATACCACTCATCAAAAGAGGCGAAATGCATTTTCACAGATCATCAAAATTATTATGACTTTTAAATTAAATGCACCCTAAGATCACATAGGACTTTAATAGGGTTATGATGTAGGTTTGGGGTTAAGGTACGAAATGAAAGGTATATGTACGGATTCAAAGTGTTAGGAGATGAAAACTTGGGATAATGGGAAGAATGCGGGCAATATCAAAAATGGAAAGTAACTTCCAAACGAGCATTAGATATATCATCGGGGAGAGTAATCAAAGCTTATTGAACACTATACACAACATTTACAACTTTATCTTTCTTTTCTTTTCTTCTTTTTCTCATTTTTCTCTTTTGTTTTCTATTGCTTTTTGCTTTCTCTTTTTCTTCGCTTTTTTCACATCACTTTTCTTTACTTTTCAAACTCTCATATGCCTAAATTGCAACCAGCATCATAACAACATCATTCAATCCCAAGTAACATTCCAAACAAAGGTATGGAAAGTGTATGTATGGTTTATAACTCCAATTCAGAGTTGGTTATGGGAATTTGGGTTATGAAAAGAAAGGTTATATTTAGGCTCAAAGGGGTTAACGAGGGTAAACATATAAGGGTGAGGTCAAGGTCAATATGGGTGATATAACAAAGATGGCCTATGATCATTTCCTAAAGTTTACGCAATTCTCGAATCAAAACAATATATGAAAATCATGATCAAGTAACACATTTCAAGTATGAACTCAATTAATGAACGGTCAAATGAAAGAATAGTGATATTACCAACGAATTCAACGTTTTCAAAGAGGAAAGAATAGTGTATAACACTCACAAATGATGAAAGGTACAAAGCTTACTCGGTGTAAGTATATACAATGCAACAAAAGATTCCCGAGTTATAAAAATCTTAAACCAAATCAATATAACAAGGAAAGTGCATATGCTCATGGGATAAAGTTTAATTCATGAAGTTATTCACAATATCAATGATTTGAGGACTAAAGTCTAATAACTTCTAAAATCGAGAACATGCATCATTGAGTTGTCTATTGGATCGGGCAATTATTGAAATTTATCATCGAAAACAAGGCAAAATGCCCAATAAAGGAGAAAAAAGAAAGAAACTATTTTCGAAAATTTTTAAATTTTTCACAAAAAGGCATACTTAGTAACTAACAAGTAAGCAAATCCATGGACAAAACAAAGAAATGGATAGAATATCCTACACCCCCTAACTTAAATGTTGCATTGTCCTCAATGCACATTAAGAACACAACATAAAGAGAGGAAAAGAACGATATTACCCAAAATTGGAGCGATCTCCATAAGCACGAGTCCAAAGGAATCTACAAAACAAGTTAGTACCGAGCATAGCAAAAACAAAAAACAAAAAGTTAACTAATTACACTAGACTAAATTAAAAGGAAAGAAAAATAGGAAAGAAAGAAAATTAAAAAGCTAACTATTTACATCCTACTATTTAGGCTTCACACTAACTATACACTAGAAGTCTAAATAGTTGAGGGTCCACCCAAAAAGGTATTTGACTTTGAAAGATCAACGGTGGACCCTCCAAAGTGAACATGCCTCCCGAAAAATAAGAATTCCGTTTAAACAACGGAAGGCATGTGGGTGGGGAAAAAAGTGAACCATCGCCAATTTGAAATTTTGGGCGGACGATGGGGGATTTGGATAATAAGGGGGAAAGGTACACTTGAGGTCCAAGAAAAATTGACTCATCTCCCATATATTTTTCAAATGGAATGGGAGATGGTGCACACATCGGGATAACATCCATCGAAAAAAAGTCCGATAAAGAGTCCTCATCGGCAAAAAGTGTAGAAGTTTTAATTTCTACCGACTCATAGGAATCAACCGGTAATTCTAATGGTTCGATCATGGAAAACGAATATGGTGATGAAACAAATTCAATCTCAATCGACTCATCGTCGGAAGGAGATTGAATTTCGGGGGAGAAAGATGCACACTCGATGAGAAATTCTTCGAAAAATTTAGGTGAAACACAAGTTTCCACCTCCTCGTTGTTTTGTGCATAAGAATTCATCTCATCACAAAGTGAACCAAGTCTCATTCCAGCATCATTTAGGCTTTCCAAACCTTGGGAGTAAAGAAGCAAAGTCTCTTCCAAAGTAGGCTTCCTCGGCTCAAGAGCCTCAGACTCATCATTTGGTTGAAACTCGTCTTCGAAAGTAATGAAATGAAAATCGTCATTGGATTCGAATAATGAATCCAACTCAAGCTCCCAATAACGATTTTCATTCCGATATATGTTTTCAAGTCTTTCATTTTCGAGAAAATCTTGAAAATGGAAAACTTGAAAACTATCCCCAAAGTATGAATCATTAGAATACCCGTAATAACTATAATAATAGGACATGATTACTTCGTTGTTTGTAGATGGAGAATCCGAACAAGAAAGTGAGCAACCGCGAATCAAAGTTTCTTATCGCTCAAATATGCTATCCTGCAAAAAAGGTTAAAACAAAGAATACAAATACAAAAGGAAAAATACTACGAAATAATAAAACAATTACTATATAAAACACAATCCCCGGCAACGGCGCCATTTTGTGACCGGGCGGAAAAAGTGTGTTCGTGTGAGGACACAATCGTTGTGTGTTTCGCCGCCGCGATACAAAAAACCTAAGCTACTACTACACTTGACAAGCAAGCACAGCGGTAAGTCGGGTATCGTAAGAAATCCACAGGGAGTGATTGAATTTTAGATGTTAATTGCTTTAAAACTTCAAGAATAAAAGTGGTGTAAAAGAAATAAGAAAAGGTGATGGGTGATTATGGTGATAAAAGAAAAGAGAAGTTAACGCTAAATTAAATGAAAGCGAGGATCGGGATCGCATACACGCATTCACGGGCTAAACAACTACTAATTAGAATTTAAATTCGAAAACATTTAATCGATCATTTTCAATTAAGCATAAACATCACGCAATAAGGAATTTAAGCCAAAGTTGCGAGATTAAACATTTAATAAAAAATGGTCACACGCGGATTAAATTCGGATTATCGCTATAAACACTAACGTTGCATGACAAAGAAAGTTAAACGCATGATAATCCGAATTTAATACGCGAGGTTTCAATTAAATGCAATTTTACACAAAACCTAATTTTCGAGGTCCAAACCCAAAAATGGCAGAAACGCAATCCCGAACCTATTTATCTACGGACAAATCATGGAAATAAACTAAATTAAACTAATTAAACTAAGAAAGCAAGAATTAAAGCAAGAAAAACCTAATTAACAAAGCATGTAAACTATCTAGAAAGCAAGAATAAAGGGAAAACAAGCTATATTAATGGAGAGGGTAATGAAAAGTCAACATACAAACCAATTAGATTGTCAATCCAAAGAGAAATGAAGAAGAACCATCCAAAACCCTCAAAACCCTAACTATTCTAACCTAAAATCGTGTATCTACTGATATATGGTCTTATTACAACAAAATTGGCTTATATAGTAAGATGGAATAAAAATAAAGAAGAAAGAAAAGAAGGCAAAATATCTGCAGAAAACAGAGCATCGATCGATCGACCCCTTTGGTCGATCGATCGACCTAGGCAAAACTTCGGCAAATCAGAATGGTCGATCGATCGACCAAATGGGTCGATCGATCGATCAAGCAGGGCAGAATGCAGCAGCCTACTGCATTCCTCTTTTCTTCTTCTCCCTTCTCCTCTTTTGCTTCCTTATTTTTCCTCCGCTGAAATCGCCGTAACTTCTTCGTTATGAATCGGAATCGCACACCGTTTGCGGCCACGCGAAGCTAGCGAGGAGGGATATAACTTTCGTGAGTTGTCGGGCCAGGTAACCAAGCTGTGAAAAGACTAAAATGCCCTTGCGTGTGCAATTATGTACGAACTTCACCGGAATGCATCCGAACTTCATACTAAGCATCCAAATACCTACAAAAGCTCAATTAACCCCTGCAAAAGATGTTAACATAGAAATCCGAGGTTGTGTGGTTAATGAGAATAAATATAGGGATTAAGATACCCGAGGGGGCTAATAACGCGTAGGTTAACGGGTGAAATACGCAATATTTGCGTCGTATCAGAATTCCTACTTGATCCTAAATAAAGACACGTGATCTAAGACAGATTTGCAATAAAAGTGTATATCATGGTTGATATTTTAATTATGATTATATTATAACTTACCACGCTTAAGGGATACTACCTTATTATGACTTTCGCACAATGCTTACTTGTCACCACTTCATCCAAATATCCCACATAAGGTTAAGATTACGTGACTACTAGGCCAACTACACTACAGATTCCTCAACTATATGTATTTTTCTCGTGGTGTACATAAAACATGTTAAATGAACAATTTTCTCCCATAACACCCAATTTATCATATCATATACATCTAAGAAATTAACATGACATGCGCCAACTCATCCCATAACAACCAATGTGGACTCATGAATGCTAAATACACATACATAAAGTACAATTACACCCATGTCCCAAACATCGCATACCGCAAATCATATGACATTATATCATTTACGCATCTCTTGTATCCTAGTTAGGCTTTGATACGATAAAAATATAAATACATCATATAAGTTTATGCACCATTACGGCTATATACTATAGCATCTCAAGTAGGTTACCACACATGCCTATCCACCAAATATTCACATATAGAGTCATTTATGACCAAAAAATAAGATGAATATATATATATATATATATATATATATATATATATATATAGAGAGAGAGAGAGAGAGAGAGATGCACCCTCTTGTAAGGACTCCTTATGGTGCAGACCCCGGTACATACTATTTTTTTTAAATAGTAAAAAAAATGATTTGTTTGATGAAACTTCATGGATATGATCTCCACGGTGAAAAGATAATCTTCAATTTTTTTCATCAAAAAAATCGATAAAAAAATTTGTTGAGATGAGGTGATATATAAAAAAATTGTATAAATATGCATTTTCGACCGTTGAAATTTGGATGATCATCTTACCCACTTTTTGATTGAATATTTTGATGAAAGTTCATGGATATGATCTTGACAGTGAGAAGACAATATCCATGAAGTTTCATCAAAATATTCAATCAATCATCGATCCAAAATTTCAATAGTCAAAAATGCATATTTATACCCTTTTTTGGCATATCACCTCATCTCAATGGTTTTTTATTAAATTTTTTAATGAAAAAAATTGGAGATGATATTCTCACTGTGGAGATCATATCCATGAAGTTTCATAAAAAAATTCACTTTTTTACTATTTTAAAAAAATGATAAGTACCGGGATTTGCACCATAAGAAGTTCTTATTGGAAACTTTCTATGTATATGTGTGTGTGTGTGTGTGTGTGCTTGCATTCTCACTCATGTCTTATCCACTCTAAAACACAAATCCCTCCACCATAGATATCCCACCATCAGGGCTAGTACCCAGGGTTCCTCACAGATTAGTCTTGATGCCCACATAATCCGCCAATGTTGCGAGACCACAAACATGGGTAAGTACCCCATGGTGATGCATAGATTAGACATGGTGATCACATAATAAACCACCATTTTTGTATCATCGATATGAGTTAGTACCCTATAGTCCTGCACAGATCAAACATGGGTCCCACATAATCCACCTTTACTCCATCAACAACATGAGTTAGTACCCCACGATGCTACACAGATGAGACATGATGCACACACACAATATATATACACACACGCTCGCGTCCATCAATCTCTAGGTGACACATAATTTTAATTTTATAAATTATGCTTGATTGCGGGTGTTTGTATGTTGTATTCTTCACTTACATCATATCATACACTTAGATCTCATATAGATCGAGCCTAATCCATAAAATTGATATTAAGATTTTTACATCAAGTGTAATTTACCTATATTTCCAAATTATGACTTTGATTTATTGATCCACGTTCAATCATCACTTCACTTAGTTGTTACATGTGCTAGGTTTACTAAAATTGAAAAAAATTGAAATTGGCAAAAATTAGGAAAATCATAATTAAACCTATTCAACCACCCACCCACCCCCTCATGTTTATTGGAGTAAAACACTTGTATTTGATACACGCGTCTTCAGTTGGTGTCAGAGATGTTTCTCTTTCTTACATTTATGTGCTAAGAGTTTGATCTTGCATTGTTATGTATTTTATTTGTGTTCTTTTCTCATAAATCTTTTGTGTTTGTGAGTAGATATTATTTTATGATTGATGAGGGATTTGTATTGTCACGATTTGTATATTCTAGATAGTTATCTACCTAGGATTCACAGTGAAAGCATAAAAATATTTAAATCCAAGAAGAAAAAGAAATCTTATTATTCTTTCGAATAATCAAAGTCTATTGATGTTGACTTTGATAAGTGTAATGATATCAAAAGTGTAAAATCATTAAGTTAATACAATGCAGAGTTAATGTATCAAATTCTCAAAATGAAAAGGTTGAATATTAAATTATCTACAAAGATCAAACTCTTTGAACAAAAAAATAATATTTTGAAGGTGAATTTGAAAAGCAGAATATTTTGAAGGTGAATTTGAAAAGCTTAGTCAAATTACCAATCAAAAGATGAAGTTAGTTGAAAATAAGAAGGATGAGTTATCAGACTTGACTTGTGGTTCAAAACAAGACTTCAATACCTTGATATTAAAAAATTAATATTTGGTCAAATTAAATTGCTCAAGTGGTTTTGATTTTAAAACACTCAAGGTTATTAAATAAGAGAAAAATGCTTTGACTATCGAACTCAAAAAGTGAAGAAAGAGCTTCTTGTTTGAGAAGTTTCTAAGAATGAACTTGAGAAGACATTTGAATCTTTGAAAAATTAACTTAATTCATCTAAATGTTTAAAATTCATTTCATTTTATTCTCAAGTTGACACTTTGAGCGAAGGTTCATCTTCACCGCATGAATCGAAGAATACCTATTGTTTGGTCTTGTAGAAAAATGAAATAAAAAGTGAAAGAGAATGTTCAAAAGAAAAAGGGAAATGGTCAAAACATTTCTAAGGAGCATCAAAAATCATTATCTTTCACCTTTTGTCAAAAGTAATGTTATATTTAGTCTTTTTCTAAAAATTGAAATAGATTAAACCGAAACATGGCTTTGGCTCATTGAGGTTGAAAAGAGAAGAAATATTTGTTACCAAAGATGTATTTAATAGAAAGAAGTTTATGTGACATCATGATGGTAAACCATGATCTTTTTCATATGTTCCTCCACATTTGTGTGATAAGAAAGTTAAAAAGAGAACTCACAAAGCCAAAATCACTTTATGGAGGAATGTTCTTATTTGAACTTTCGTAAGATGCAAGGACATTTAAATCACGTGTGTAGGTGCTTGAAAAAGAGTTACCAAAATTTCTTGAATAAAATGATAAGAGTATTTCACAAGGATCCTATTAAAAAACTAAGGGGTGAGATTGGTAGATTGATGAAAAAAATTTACTTTCTAGTCAAGGGTAGGAGTGAGATGGATGCCAAATAATGTGAAAGGCATGCCTAGGAACACTCCTATAAAGAATATAGAAGTTTCGATCTTTTAAAAGAAAATTTCCAAGAGGTAAGTTATTTTTGTCATCCCAATGATCCAGAAGATTCAACATCCATCGATGTTTAGATGATAGTTTACTTAGGATACTTAGGGTCTCATTGCTTGGAGGTCCCCTTTTTAGGCACTCCTTGATTTTTTTGGATCAAATCTATATGGGTGAGTGCTTGAAAAGTTACATTTGGATCGTTTTTCATGGAATTTTCATTCATTTATTCATTTACATCCATTTTTTCTATATGCTTTGCTCCTTGCATAACATGTTGTGAATACTGCATCATTCTTTATTCAAAAATGTCAAAAAGATTTTTCACTTACTTATTTTTATGGCTATGCGATTGAGTTCTTTCGTTCATGAGATTTGATGGATGAACTTAATTTTAATAATGATTAAAACATAATACTTAACCTTTTGATTACAAATGTTGCAAATGTCAATGATAGGTCAGATTTTATTGATAAATGACAATAGTCAAATTTGTTAAAATATCCGGTTATGATTGTAATTTATACTTGCACTTATGTATCACTTGATGCGTATGAATATAGTTATGTGTTTTGATTTTAGTGATTGACTTAATCATTATTAAATCTCAATTTCTCTTATTAGTGCTTAAAATGTTTCTATAGTCCATTTTTTATAATTAAGTATTATTCTTACTTGTTGCAATTGAAAAGGGACCATTTTTATATGCATTGATAAGGGATACCATTAGAGTCATTATACCCGATTCAAACTTTAGTATCATTGGTTAGGTGTCTTCTAGGTGTGTGAAAATCCAATCAATGACAAAAGTCAATATTTTGAAAAGAGACACAAAGTTCTTAACTAGTATAAAAAACAAGATGGTCATATAGATTATTTCAAAAGAAATTTTTATTTTAGTTTGGCATGGAAAAGTTCAAACAATATATGCTTAAGGGAGATTTATGTTTTGAAACTACCACTTAGTGAGATCTTGAAAGGATATTAATTTAATGATAAGATTAAGAATCATTTGTAATTTTGTGGCTTGGTTATGTATATTCGTTTGATTTTGTAACTCTTATTTGCTCATGAATCATACCTTGATTGAAAAACAAAGTTGCTTGATTGGATTTTATAGGAATTTTGAACCTTGTTGTTGAATTGATTGATGTTTTTCTTGAATGTGTTCTAAAACTATGGCATTAATTAAGATTCAAAGAAAATTTGTTTGTCAAAACATGTTTATCATGTAATGCCTAATCACTATCCCTCTTTTTCATATTATAGATTGAATTTTTTTTTTTTGTGTGTGTGTGTATGTATATCTGTGTGTATATCTGTGTGTGTGTGTGAGAGTATTTTGATTTGTGCATTTTTTTTCCTCAAAATTATGCGTAATATGTCATATGTGACTATTTTTACATGCTCTTGCATACATTCATAACATATTTTGAGATATTGGGTTTTTGGTTTCCTACACTTAGTATTATGATTAAGTACACTCCATAAAACTGTATGAACGGTGATACTTTAGTACCGTATACAAGGCTTGTCATTTGTGGAGATGTATTAGCCGTGTGCGCATTATTTCGAACATTGAAAAGGGTTTCTCGAGCTCTTATTTTCATTTCACATTATAAATACCTCTAGAGCTTAGATCCTAGCTGATTTTAGCCTAAGATACATCTTTATCCTTGTTTAATCGATTCTATTTGGTGATTTCTCATCTTCAAATCCAAGTTTTATGCACTTGGTTGATTTCTTCTAATATTCACTCTTTTAGATCATCATTATCTATTTTATTTGTTGATTTACATCTTTTAGAATTTATCTAGGTTAATTCTTCAATTTAGGTGTTTGGATTGTGCTTGAGGTTGATATTTTTTGGGATTTTAGATGCTTATACATTAGGCTTTCGCATTTTTAATCTTTGGATTCATTCTATTTCTTCTTGTGCATTTTTTAAACCATATTTCTAATATTATGATTCGTTCAAAGACACATCCATGCAAGAGAGTATTGTCTAGACCCCGAGTGGTCCAGGAGAGAGTTCTCGTTCTATATTTTGTTATATCATTCTATCATTACTACTTTAAAAGAGGCTACTTCCTCTTCAAAAATCAAAGGACTAAACTACCCTCATTAATTTTAAACTTCCTATCATTCCCTTGCTAATATACCCAATTATCTATCCCTACTTTTTTCTATCATTTTCGATATTCCAATCCAACCCTAGAAATCAACCGTCACAAAAATTAATGACAACACATTCATTCATTGTATCAAATCCCAAATTAATGTTAATTCATTCATCTTCCATATTAGTTTCTTCTACCATTTTTGTTCTTCCAATCCAACCCTAAAAATCAACCGTCATAAAAATTAATGACAACACATTCATTTTGCACATTCATTCATTGTATCAAACCCCAAATTAATGTTAATTCATTCATCTTCCACATTCATTCAACCTGTCAAATGGAATCTGAAATACCAACAGTCAGGAATTAATGACAACACATTCATTTTGTACATTCATTCGTTGTATCAAATTCCAAATTAATGTTAATTCATTCATCTTCCACATTCATTCACCCTGTCAAATGGAATCTAAAACACCAACAGTTTGGAATGCCTACGAAATTTTTTCGTATATTAGATATGTATCTTCTATGCCATCCAATATTTTTTTCCTTGCTTTTGATTCTTCTGAAAAAAAAAGGTTAGTACTCCTACTTCCCTGTGTAATTTTTGATTCTGTTCCGATTTAAAATGTTAATAATAATCTGATAAGTTTGTACGTAAAGTAAATTTCAATGTGGTTGGATTTTTCAATCTGTTAAAATTATATTTGTAATTGTAGAATTTCTAAAATATTAAAATCTTTGTCTTTAAAATATTAGTAACGATGTTCGTTTTTGGGTTATGTTAAATTGCTATGTTAAGTCGTTCAATAATTATTTTCAAAGTTATGTTTTTCAAAAATATCAGATATCCAAATTGTATATTGTATTTATGTTTTTCTTTTTATTTGTCACTTTATCGTCAAATTAAGTTATTTTTTATATTTTACAAATTTCGTATTGATTTAAATATATAGTTTTGGGCATATATTTGTGAGATATAAATCTTTTATTTATGTTTTTCAAGTTTTATATCATCTTAATCATATGTTGGAGAATGTGCGCTAACTGAGCGATTAAATTATCTTTGCATAGGTTTTTGAATTCCAATCTATCCTTTGGCACTTGGTGGATTCATAAATTTAAAGATCTTGGAGGAATAGTGTGTTGTTAGACAAGACGAAGAACGGATGATACCAGTGTGCTGTACCGTTGTGGAGGTTCTGATTTAATAGTAACTGAATAGAGCACTAACAAAACAATTAGCGTGATTAAGGTATTAATCCTGTTAACTCTTATAAATGATTCCAATTGTTATATCTTTTATGTCTGCAAATTGTATCGATTCACGCAATGCACCTTTGCAAGTCACATTGTACATGATTGAATTTTCTGAGATGAAATCCACCTTTTCAATTGATATTAAAATGTACATCCTCATTTGAGCTGAAGAGTTGACAGGAGTCAAACGGAGCTTGGGAGCGCCCGGTGGCCTTCAGATTAGTTTTAGGGGTAAAATTGATCGTTTGTCCGAACCGTAAGGCCGATTCGAGCACGTGGTGAACCGTTTGAAAGGGGATTCAGATCCCTTAAAAGATTAATTAATATTTTGTTCAGGCAAGAAATTTGATCGGGGTCAAATGGGGCTCGAGAGTGCCCAGTGGCCTCCAGATTAGTTTTCGATAGTAAAACGGACCGTTTGTCCTTACCATAAGCCAATTAGAGCACAAGACAAATCCTTAGAAAGGGGATTCAGAGCCCTTTGATGATTTATTGAGATTTTGGTCAGGCAATAAAGTTGACTGGAGTCAAATGGGGTTCGAAAACACTCGGTGGCCTCTAGATCGGTAGTCAGAGTATAGACTAGTGTTTACGAGGAACGAGTGAGTGATAAGGACCTAAGAAGGTTCTTAGGGGATTCTACGATGGGGTGTTTACAGATATCCACTTGATGGGAGATATTGGAACAAGTAAAGTCCGTCGAATGATAGCCACCATATCGACGTTGGGAGAGGGGATTTTTGGTCGATTTAATGGACCTAGAGTGTGGGATTGATCGATTCGGAGGGTATAGGTTTTTTATGAGGACATAAGGAGATAAGGATTACCGATTCAGCTGGTCCAGGTTAGTGAGGACATAAGGAGATGAGGATGATTTATTCAGCGGGTTGAGGTCAGTTCTGAGGACCTAAGGAGATAAAAATGATCGATTCGATGCGTCGAGGATGTGTTACGACTGGTTCTAAGGGGCTAGGGTGACCAATTCATTTGGTTGAGTTAACTTTCAGGTTGTGCCGGGGATGATCAATTTTGAGGCTCAACGTCAATTCTGAGGAACTTAAGCTATAGAGACCAATTCTGAGGGCCGAGGTTAATTCTTAGGACCTGAAGTTATGATGATCAATTTTGAGGGTCAAGGTCAATTCTGCGAACCTTATACTGTGACAAGAAATTTTGAGGGCCGAGGTTAATTCTGGGGACCTCAAGTTGTAACAACTAATTTTGAGGGCCTATGTTAATTTTGAGAACCTAAAGTTGTGACGACTAATTTTACGTGCCGTGGTCAATTCTAAGGACCTTAAGTTGTGATGACCGATTCTGAGGACCGAGGTCAATTATGAGGATCTAGCATTATGATGACCGATTCTGAGGGTCAAGGTCAATTATGAAGACCTTAAGTTGGGATGACTAATTCTGAGGGCCCAGGTCAATTCTGAGGACCTAAAGTTGGTGACGACCAATTTTGAGGGCCGAGGTTAATTCTAAGGACCTTAAGTTTTGATGACCAATTCTGAGGACCTAAAGTTATAAGGATCAATTCTGAGGGTCGAGGTCAATTATGAGGACCTAAAGTGACGATGATTAATTCTGAGGGTCGAGGTCGATTCTGAGGACCTTAAGTTGAGGTCGACTTTGAGGACCTTAAGTTGTGACGACCAATTCTGAGGGCCGAGGTCAATTCTAAGGACCTTAAGTTGTGACGACCAATTATTAAGGTCGAAGTTAATTCTAAGAATGTTAAGTTAGAGATGACCAATTCTGAGGGTCGAGGTCAATTCTGAGGACCTTAAGTTGGGGACGATAAATTTTTAGGGCCGAGATTAATTATGAGGACCCAAAGTTGTGATGACCAATTTTGAGGGCCGAGGTCAATTCTGGGGACCTTAAGTTTGGACGACCAATTCTGAGGGCCAAAGTCAATGCTGAGGACTTGAACTTATACCTTAATCCTATCTCCATTAATGTAGATTGCTAGCTTGAGCTCCACATATGTTTAAGTGATGATATCTCTAGTATCATCAACCATTTCTTCTTGGTGGGCATGGAAGGGTAGGAGCTTCTCGTCTCTGAATTCCCATTTTTTGAGGATTTAATCGACGATAAGAGTAGAGTCTCTGTAGATGAATAGGTGTCAAATTTTGATCTTGAGGCCTACGGTGCATGATTCATACTCAGTCATGTTGTTGGTTCAAGGGAAGCCCAGTTTGAAGGCAATGGGGGTATGAGAGTCATCAGGGGAGATCAGTAGAATACCAATGCCATATCCTTTCTTGTTGACAAATCCATCATGGAACATTTTCTACTTGAGGTCCTCTTGAGAGGCACAGAGAATATCTTCACCCGGTAATTCAAAGACCTAAACATAGGCTTCTTCTATGGGGTAATCATCATGATAGTCGAAGATGGCTCTCCCTTTCATGTCCTTCTGCGTGATGTACATAATATCAAACTCGACTAGCAACATCAATCAATGGGACATTTAGCTAGATAGAGCGGGATTATCTAACAAGTATTTACTAGGATCCATATAGAATACTAGCCTGATAGGGAAGGCAAGTATGTAGTGCCCAGACACATGCTTTCTCTAAAGTACTGGAGTTTACTTTGTATTCAGCCAATTTTTTACTAGAGTAATAATAAGCTCTTTCTTTATGGGATTCTTCAAGTATTGGGCTAACAAAGCCCCTATTGTAGTATCTGTGAAGGTTAAGCACAGGAGTAAGGGGAGACCCGACTGAGGAGACATAAGCATCAGAGGTCGGGTTAGGTATCACTTAATTCAGTCAAAGGATTCTTAGCAGGACTCATTACAGACTTTAGTTGAATCATTTAAGAGAAGTTTAAAAGTGCGTTCACAGGTAAAAGTCAGCTAGCTGATGAGCCGACTAATGTATTATGGTAACTAGGAATCCTCAGGCTTCCTTCTCTGTCCGTGGTGGTGGCATCTCAAGTATGTCTTTCAGCTTGGCAGGATCTGCTTCGATTCTCTTCTTACTAATAATGTATGCCAAGAGTTTTCCTTTTGTGACCCCAAAAACACATTTATACGGATTTGGCCACATCTGATATTGCCGTAGTCATTCAAAAAACTTTCAAAGGGCTAGAATATGACCTTACATGTGTCTTGACTTGATGATCATATCGTCCACATAGACTTCTACCTCCTTGTGAGTAAGGTCATGCAGGATGGTTGTGGCATCCCTTTGGTAGGTTTCCTCGACATTCTTGAGTTCGAATGGAATGACGACGTAGTAGAAAGTTCCCCAAGGGTGATGAAGGTAGTTTTCTCCTGATGGTCAGGGTACATCTTGATTTGCTGCTATCCGACGAATCCATTGTCAAATAACTTGAGGGCATGGCTGGATGTGTTGTCCTCGATAACAGAGCCATTTGATAACTTGGACATTTGTATGTGTTTTTGTCGTTGTTGAGAGCCAGGTTAATCAAAACCTTCAAATACCTACAAAAATATAATAAACTAGAGTGTAAAGATAAGTAAGAGTGTCAATCCTCATCTAAGGATGAAACATATGAGAAAGGAAAGATGTAATCCATTTTTATTTAATTTCTTTTTAGACCTTTTACCTTTTCTATTTTTGTTAGTATTTTTAATATTAAAACAATTTTGTGATGAGGGTGAAATAAGACTAAACTAACTCAAAGATCTAAAGACTAACTAAAAATTGTGATGAAAAATAAGTGAAATCTAACTAAATAAAAATGTAAAATATGAGATGAATGAGGAAATCAAAGTGAGAGCCAACAAGGGATAGGATGACACTAAATATTCTAGTTAATCAAAATTGATTAATTCATTAAAATTAATTATCCCAAGTTAGTATCAAAATCACAAATCAACTCTCGTTGCAAATGTAATTTTAATAATAGTCCTACAACTCTTGAAAAGTTGATCTAAATATCATTTAATAAATCACCTGCTTGGATCGATTTACTAAATTATTTTAAATCATAGAAATAAGCTTAGAGTTGAAATTCAAAGAAATAATTTAACATTTTAGAAAAACCTATCTCTAGTTTGATTCTAAAACGAAAGCTAAGACTAGAATCTCGATTGTCTCTAGAAAATCATTTACCATCTCTCTAGGCATAAATTAAAATGTAAGAGTGCAAAGTTAATCATCAAAGGGATACTTAATTTAAATAAACTAATTAAAATGGGATTAACATCAATAATGGGATCACCCCACCACCTGAAGGGGATTTAGCCTAACACGATATTAAACACGATGAACAAATATTCAATGGCATTTAAAATAAAAGAGTAGAGAAAGAGAAAAAATCTTCAAACATGTCTGTACCTTTCTTAGCCCTTCCCCATTTTCATAAATATCACACAAACTCACATCAACGGTTCTTACATGCACTACTTTCATTGTCAAGTTTTATCGCATTTGATTTGTTTTAATGATAGAATTGAGATGAAAACACATCGACCAACATGTGATACACTAGGATAATAGTCAAACAAATTTGTACAAGTGTGCATTAAAGGAACTAATGAGTCAAACATATAGGTAGTAACAACTAATCACATCTTAATGACTCCAAACATTGTAAAGCACAACGATGAAATGATGACGCATATCAAAACACTATCAAATAGACACATGGATATGGAATGATGTTGTGACTTAGTCATCCTAAATGTCCATCAATACAAGGTGTAAACAAAATATAAAAAACTTTTCATCTTTTTCCAAAAAATTTATCAAAATAAAATCTTTTTGGCTTTTCCAATTTTTCTAAAAAAAAGAAAATATTTTTGTATTTTTCCAAAAATTTTCAAAAAAAAAATCTTTTTGGTTTTTCAAAAAATATATCAAAATTAGAAAACATAACTGCAAAAATGATACGCACTATATCATCATGAAAATCATCCTATGCTAGCAAATAAGTCTAAACCTCAACCAGTAGGTGCGGTGGAGTTTTCCAAAGGTCGTGACATCCTATAAAAAAACATCCATCAAATCATATGAAGTTTTGACTAAAAACTTTACCTCTTCCCTAATATGTGCAAACTCTCCCACATAGTCATTCGGAGCATCTTGTGTGGGTGCGTGTGTGTAAGGACGTGTAGTAGCAAAACGTGACACATAACCCAACTTAAAACAAAACTCTTTAAGGTGTCCTCTCTTTTGCAATGGGTGCAAACATAAACAGGCCTAGGTACACCTCTCCCAAACCCTCTCCCACGTACTCTCCTATCAGGTACGGGACACCTAGGTGGGTTGGGTTGAGAGCCATATGGATCAATCACAAACTCGAGAACCAGATCGAGTGCGGCGTGTGAACTGGACACACCGTCATGACTTATTTCTAGTCTCTCAACATTACCTAAAGCGGGACCGAGGAGAATCTTTCTTACCTTCCTAGATGTATCCTCTAAGATGACCTTTACCTTCCAGGCACGTTAAAGATCTCTCTCTAATCGTGACACATGGGCTATAAGTTCACTCTGCTCCCGATTCACAAAGATCAACTGCTCACTCAAAGAAAATTTCACCTTATCTAGTTGACTCGTCGACATCTCAAAACCCGTCAAACTCTCAATATCTCTCTCCAAATCTATCACCCTATGACCGAATTCCTTATTCAACTTCTTCATCTTTAAGGTCTCGGCATATAAATCTCTAAATGCGATATGCATCTCACTATCACCCTCACTAGCACACTCACTCTTACACTCTAGAAACACTCAAATCATCCTCCTTGGGGTCTCACGTGCACAAGTGTCTTCATCGTCATGGGAAAAACTAGGTGTGCCCACGTGACTAGCAGAAAAGGCGACACACATCCCATGTGAAGACTGATCCCCGAAATCTTTCATCTCTTCCTCACTATCGCTACGAGTGGCTGGTATGACAATCTGTTTTCCCTTTCTCTTTAGCCTAGTGGGACACTTAAAAGCTCTATGCCCCCTACCCTCACACTCAAAATACTTCTCTTCATACTCTTTCTCTTTCTCACCCTCTTTCTCACCGCTCTCTGTGGCCTCATCTTTCTTTTTGTTTTCTCAAAAAACTTTTTATTGGAAGAATTTTGTTTTAAAAACTTGAGAAATGTTTTAAAATTCTTTACAACCATGGCCGTATCAAAATCAGACTCGTCCTCAGACTCAGACTCACAAAATCTCACTTAATTTTTCTTCTCACTCTTGGACACTTCCTTTCCCTTTATAGACTGGGCTCTAAGTGTTATCCCTCTATCCTTAGGTTTGACAGTGTGTGGAAACATTTCAATCTCATATGTCTGGAGGTCTCTCACCAGCTCTTTCAATTTTAAATTTCTTAAATTATCGAAGGAATTCAAAACAGTCACTTTAGGGATCAAATGTTTAGGCAGCGATTTCAAAATCTTTTTAACTACCCATGCATCAGGAATGTGCTCACCAAGATTGAAATTAGTATTCATAATATCAGACAAACGTGCATAAAACTCATCAAAACACACAGTCTCAAGCATGGTAATTATTTCAAATTGAGTACTTAAATTTTGAATTTTAGAATCTTTGACCGCATTTGTGCCTTCGTGCATAAGTTGTAAAATATCCCACGCTTCTTTTGATGTGGTGCACGTCAGAATACGTCGAAACTCCTCAGGAGTGACGACACCCAAAATTGCACTCATCCCACGTGAATTAAAAGTTCTCCATTTAAATTCATCCTCAATACCGTCTATCAGGGGTTTTAAATTCGTGATATTATTTGCGGTGACAGTGCGAGGAGTCCAAGCAATTTCACAAACTATCCAAACGCGCTCATCAATGGCCTTTAATTGTGATTTCATATGTGCTTTCCAGTAGGCATAATTAGACCTGTCAAAAATGGGCATTTGATTATATAAGTTCTCCATTGGAAAAATTACGATCTTTCACAATTTAAAAAAAAAAATCAATATCACACAATTTTACGAAAAATAAGGATCACTCGATAACTTAGAGCAACCCGCTCGGATACCAATTTGTAAAATCGATGATATTGATCAAACCAAATTCGTAAATTTCTAATTTAGACTTATTTAATTAGAGTCAATTTTTAAACCAATTTAATTCAGCCCTAAAACAAACATCTAGGTTTAGTGGATCATGCCAACACAAACAAATATGAATTGCTAACTCACAAATTTCAGGAAAAATGCCCGAAGGGCAAAACCTTTTATTTCACTAATAATGCTCACGATGATTACAAGTGAAATATGCAAATAATGTACCGCAAAAAACTCTCATAGGCTACAACCTAAATCAACAATGAATCAACCTCGAAAGATCCACAACGACACGCAATCCAGTCAGCTCAATAACACCCACGAGTCCATCTTAATATCTTCAAACATGAACTTTTTCTTCGACGATTTGTAGCGGTTTATGACATACACTAATGTAAACAGGACTTATAAAATATGTCCTCATAACCTTCCATTGACCAATTATCTTTGACATATATCGAACGTTTCCCCCCGCATCGTAGCTCTTGACCGAAGTTATGAAGGGAGGTATATCCCAGGGAACACGTTCATGTACGTCAAGTATATCGAATTCTCTCTCACACATATTGTCCCCATGAGGTATATAGTGAGGCGATTCACGTACACTTAGGTATATCAAATGGCTTTTCCACTCGTACAGATTTCCCTCAAAAGCAAGACAATTATCGTGGAAGTCTTGTCAAGGGGGAACACCATCTAGTTAACCCAACAATTGCATACCCGCATATAGGTGTCAAACCTAGGGCATTCATATTTAGTTTGTCAATTTCTACCTAAAACTGTACCGAAATGATGGGTCGGTATGCAGCCCAAATTTTCGCATAATTTTTTAAAATGGGACCCTGCTCATGAACCTGGTAACAAGTTCAACCATAGTTTTTACATATTTTTCAAAACCCAATTTTTCCAGGCTCGGATCCCGTCCGACATTTCTTTTTGTATTTAGGTAAACCGAATACTAGTGAGAACATAATAAACATAATAATAATCATGCTGAGATCCGTCTCTCGTATTTTCCTTCTTTCTTTTCCAAAAAGTGTTAAACATATTTTTCCTTATTTTATTAAAAATACCAAAATTATTTTTCCTTCCTTATACCAAAAATATTTTTCCTCCCTTTTACCCAAAAATGTTTTGTTCCCCTCTTTTTCAAAAAAAAAAATGTCAAAAACATTTTCCTTCCTTTTCACAAATAACCGTCTTCCTTCCTCTTTTTCAAAAAATAAATTCATAATTTTTCTCCTCCTCAGGTCGATTGCATACCCTTGGCTTGGCTCCCTATTGACTTTGGTTTTCTGTCAGATCGCCCCGAATCTCTGTCAGTTCCCTCACTACTTCCTCCGAGTCCAGAATTCATCTGTCTTTTATGGAGAACACTGATCAAGCATCGAATGTGTAGCCGAATTTGATGACGGTTCTAGCTCAACTCACTGCTAAGATTGGAAACCTTCAAACCAAGGTTCGTGAGATGCAGCGAAATCGGGTCCCTATTCCCGAAGATCTCTAGGTCCTCTTCCCTCGCACTATGGGTCCGCCTGGACCCGAACCTATTTAGGTTCCCAAGAAATATCAGCACGCTTCACGCGCCCCTCCTGTTAATGGGAGGCCACCAGCCCAGCTCCCTATGCCATATCTTAACCATCCAGGGCCTAACTTACCCATGACCATTGATCCGAAGGAGGAAGAATTGAACAAGGTCAAGGAATAACTCAAGATGTTGACCAAGAAGTTCTACTAAGTCAGAATCTGTGGAAATTACATGGACTACACCCGCATGCCTCCCTATCCTAATGCCAGGTTACCAAAAAAGTTCAAGATGCCCAACATCGAGAAGTTCGGGGGTAGTGGACCACCGATTGTTCATCTCCGCAATTACCACCGAACCATGACTCTCCTAGGTGCCTTCGAGTAAATAATGGCCCAAATGTTCAAACAAAATTTTAAGGATAGCGAACTCCGCTGGTTCTTATCCCTTGAAGAGTCCAGAATCTGCAGTTGGGAGAATGTTGCTCAAGAATTCATGTCACGATACAAATATAACTAAGAGTTAGAGGTTACTCGTCGTGATCTATAGATGCTCAAACAAAATCCCGAGGAGTCAGTCAGCAGCTTGATAGTAAGGCAGAGAAGGAAAGCAACCACCATGACCAACCGGCCTTCCAAAGAGGAGCAAATATGTCCCATGTTCGAGCGACAAGGGGAGGATATTACTACCCCCATTTTCGAGCCCTCGGAGAAGTAGGAGTGGAAATCGAAGAAGGTATTGCCAAAACAAAAGTTAAATCGAAGAAAGTTTCTAGATAGTGCACTCCCAAAAAGTTTGAAAAGCCTGGAAGCACCGCAGTTTTAACTATTAACAACATCTCTTAGCCTTCCACTTTAGGGGAACCAGAAATCCACCCTAACCCAATCCGAAAGTAATACACCAAGATTCACTCTCCCCTCTCTAAATTTTACCAATCCCTCTTAAGCCTGAACCTTATCAAAACATTGGACCCTCATCCATTACCAAACCCACTTCCCAAAATTTTTAAACCAAATGCCCATTGTGATTTTCACCAAATTGCTGGCCATACCATTGATCCATGTTTCCACCTCCAAAATGTGATCCAGTGTCTGATTGATTGAGGCTTCATTTCCCCACTATCGAATCCTAAGCCAAACACTACCCATAATCCTCTCTCGAATCATATAAATTATATCTTCCTAGAAAAAGACCTAGAGTTTGACCCATCTACTAGATCATACCAAGAAAATCACCCATCATACCCATACACACTCCTCAACCCCTTCACTCTTACCCATGTTTTCTCCTACACTATACCAGCTTTGCCAATCACTCCTTGTCGCTCCTTACCAGAGCATGCATCGCTATCCGTACCCATTCCTGAGGTAAAGATATGAAATTGACGGAAGTGTTGAACTAACTCCTAGAGTTTGGGATAAAATTTCCCTCCCAAATGACCATTGACTGCCAGAGATTCACCGTTCTATTCTATGAGGCTAAAAAATGGGCTCTAGAGTTAGATAATTGGGTGGTAGCAACCAATGAAGTCAGCTTTGATGATGTTGTCCAGATCATAGCATATTTTTTTAATAGGTTGGTGAAATTTGTAGTATATTCGAGCTACTTGATGCTTTTAAAGTACAAGGGTACCTGGTCCCTTCACTTCTATACCTCCCCGCCGAATGGGGGGACTTATACGAAGAGGCCATTGAGGTTGTGAAGTGTATTGAATTTTTATGGAAAGATGATGTCATTACCATCGAATGGGGGGATAAATTCGATGATTTAAATGAAGAGAATAGTCTAGAAAAGACTAGACCAATAGTCAACATATGTGGGATGACATTGGTTGAAAAGCTACAAAGAGAAATTAATATGGTAGCTGAATAACCCGAGATCGATGAGGATATGGGGTTTCTATTTTCCTTATCTTTTGTAAACCATATAACCAGGTCAGGGACGCATTACCAAGTCCTAAACCTGTCATCATCAGTAAACAACAAAGGAAATGGTGTTGAGAATCTTCCTATGCCATAAATGACCCTCAAAGAGAGTAAGAACCTCAATTAATTGAAGAAGACCCATGCTAACATCACTCTGTGGGGACTATTTATGTCTTCCTAGGTGCAGAGAAATGCCTTGATCAAGCTACTCATAGGACCCATAGTTCCTCCTTCCACCACGTCAGAAGAAGTAGTGAATCTAGTAAGATCCTTGACCTCTACTAGAATGCTCTCCTTCTCCGAAGAAGAAATACCAAGATTGGGAAAAATCACAACTATGCTCTTAATATCTCAGTCGAAGTCATGGGGAAGACTGTCCCCCTTTCTCTTGTCGATAATGGATCATCTCTTAATGTCTTCCCATTGAGGACCCTTAATTATTTGGGACTGAAAGTGACCGACCTCGCTCTAACCTCTGTTATTATACGTGCATACGATAATACCCGCCGAGAAGTGATGGGATCCATAGAGCATGTAATATGGCCTAGCCCTATAAATTCAATTATTGAATTCCATGTCATTGATACCCGAGCTTATTTCAATATGTTACTTGGATGACTATGGCTCCATAGCATCAAGGGTGTGTCTTCCTCCCTTCATCAGAAACTAAAATTCTTCGCCAATGGGCAGGTCATCACCATCTTAGGCGATGATGACGATGTCGAGAATGCAAGTATCGATAATCCAGTACTTGAGATACAACACGGGATGCATGATATGATTTTGTCAGGCTTCCGAGTTGAACCACTTCTACTCCCAGCCGGGGACAATTTCAAAAATAAGGTTTGTCCGAAGTATAACCCTCATGGAAACGTCAATGCGATCCATATTTAAAGAACATGCACTTTATGCTCGGACTGGGGCTGGGATGAAGATAGTAGGGGATACTTGAACCCATTATGTTAAAGAAATAGTTTCCTCCTTATGATTTGGGCTATCAACCATCAGCAGAAGAACTCAGAATGATCCACCAGTATCGACTGAAGAGAGGGCTATAAGGCATCAAAACTGTCTCAAGAGATTCCTTAAATGGAAGATTCATTAGAGAGGGTGAATGTTTCCCTATCTTTGGCTTTCCTAAACTGTGGAATGATCATGTGGATAAAAAGATAAAACCAGATCTTTTGTCAAGATAGCTACTCATGGGCCGATAGTTCCCAACATCATGTACAACCAGTCATTAAAGAGACCATAGTCGATATCGGATATTCTGAAGGAAGGGCCTCCGAGGATTCTTTCAAATTGGAGACACTGGGGATGATACTCTGCATGATCCACTCAGGGGATACATTATCGGATCCATCCCACCTGATCAAAGATGTTTATACACCTCTCCTCAACTGTCATGTTGCACATGTTCCACTTGCTGATATTAAACCTAACCCTAATGTTTAACCCCTTTCCCCTTCTTTTTTTCTTTGATGAGGTTCTCAATGACGCTTTTCCTATCAATGAAATAAATGAAGATTTTGAGTATCTTGTTGTGCCTTACATTAATTGTCTTGATTCTAATAAAACTCTTAATGATGATGATTTTGCAAATGAATAATTCTTAAATAATCTTAATAAGGTTAATAAAAAACAACATAACCGTGTTCAAGATAATGAAGATGAAACTACTGTTATTAATCTCGGTTCTAGTAGCCAACTGCGCAAGATTAGGATAGGGGCCACCCTTGACGAGCATGAGCGCGCACAACTCTAAGAACTACTGAAGGAATTTATGGATGTCTTCGCATGGTCCTATCATGACATGCCTAGCATTGATCCTGAAATAGCTCAGCATGAGATTCCAACTCTCGCATAGTGCAAATCGGTCAAGCAAAAACTGTGAAAGCTTTGTACTGAATGGTCGCTTAAGGTTAAGGAAGAAGTGGTCAAACAGTTGAATACGAGTTTCATTTGTGTGATCGAATAGCCCACATAGCTAGCCAACATTGTACCCGTGTTGAAATTGAGAGGGAAAGTTTGGATGTGCGTTGACTATAGAGACTTGAATAAGGACTCTTCGAAGGATGATTATTCACTACCCAATATCGACATGATTGTGGACAACACGACCAATCATTCTATCAAGTCATTTATTGATGGGTTTTTAGAATATAATTAGATCAAGATGCACCCGGACCATCAAATAAAAAACCACATTCATCACCCCTTTGGGAACCTTTTGCTACACCGTCATGCCATTTGGTCTAAAAAATGCAGGGGCTACCTACCAAAGGGATGCCATAACCATCTTACATGATTTGATACAACAGGAAGTCAAGATCTACATAGATGATATGATTATCAAGTCTAAGACTAGACAAGTTCATGTTCCCGCTCTCCGAAAATTCTTCGAGCGATTGCGATAATTCCATATGCGACTTAACCCACAATAATGTGTCTTCATTGTTACCAAAGGAAAGATCTTAGGATTCATGGTTAGTGAAAAGGGGATAAAACCAGATCCTGCCAAGATAAAAGCCACACTCGAGATGCCACCACCCCGAACGGAGAAAGAAATATGAGGATTCCTTGGAAAATTACAGTATATCAGCCAGTTTATTAGCCAGTTGATTTCTATCTGTGAGCCCATCTTCAAACTCCTCCAAAAGGATTTTAGGAAGGTTTAGAACGAAGCCTTCCAATAAGACTTTGAACGAACCAATCAATACCTAGCCCGACCTCCAGTACTCATGCCGTCACAGCCTGGTCTTCCCCTACTCCTTTACCTAACTATTACAAACACTACAGCTGGGATTTTCTAACACAATAATTTGAAGATTCCAGCAAATAGAAAGAAATCTAATATGTCAGTCGTAAGTTACCTTGGAAAAAACATGTCTCGCCCTTGTTCGGATCACCAAAAATTTACGGCACTACATGCTTGCATTTCCTATCAAACCTGTATCCTGAATGGATCCTATCAAGTACCTACTCGAGAAGCCTTCCCTGTCCAGCCAAATGGTCCAATTATTGACGCTTCTAGCTGAATTCGATATTGTCTATGTCATGCATAAATCCATGAAAGGAAGATCCATCTCTGACTACCTCACCGACTACCCTATTGAAGAAATCAATGCATGGGTTTTCGAATTCCCGAATGATAATATCCTTTCTACCTCCCAAGAAGACCTTCGATGGAAAATATACTTCGATGGCTCATCCAACAAGAAAGAGTATGGCATTGGGATCCTCCTAATTTCCCCCGATAACTCTCACACTCCTATAGCCATTAAGATGGATTTTCCCTGCACCAACAACATGATTGAATATGAGGCATGCACGGTAGGCCTCAAAGTTGCCCTCAAGAAAGGAATTTGATACCTAGATGTCTATGGGGATTTAGCCCTCATCATCAGTTAGGTACTCAAAATATGCAAAGTCAAAGATGAGAAACTCTTACCCATCCATGCCCACTTAAAAGAGCTATCCTCCTAATTCCAAGAAATCACCTTCCACTACCTTCTCCGAGAAAAGAATAACCTAGCCGATGCCCTTACTACCCTAGCCTCCATGATTAGCATGCCCAAAGGAATAACAATGGCCCTTTTTCTTGTCCAAAAACAAGATAAACCAACCCACTGCTACCACATTAAGCTTATCACAGAAAAATATATTGATATAACCGACCGGTGGTACTATGATATTTGGCACCTTCTCAGGCATGGTAGATATCCCCAAGGTTCTGATAAGAAAGATCGAGCAACCCTCCGTAGACTGGATGCCCAGTATATTGTCTGTGATAAAGCATTATTCCAAAGGAACTTCGATGGAACCCATTTGCACTGTATCGCAGGGGCTGACATTGAAGAGAGGATGCAAAAAAATCCACAACGGGAAATACGGACCCCCCATGAATGGCCATATGCTCGCCAAGAAAATCGTTTGATAGGGTTACTACTGGACTACCATGGTCCATGATTGCAAAGCCTATGTTTGATGATGTCTCAAATGCCAGTAGTTTTCCAACCTACAACACTTGTCTCCACGGGAATTGTACAACATGACTTCTCCCTGGTCATTTTCCACATGGGACATTGATATCATAGGGAAAGTCACACCTAAATCCTCCAATGGACATGAATTCAACTTGGTTTCCATTGATTACTTCACCAAATGGGTTGAAGTCGAGTCATACGCAACTTTGAATGCTAAGATAGTGGCCAAGTTCATCAAGAAAAACATCATATGCCGATATGGGGTCCCGCACGAGCTAGTATCTGATAATGGGTTACATTTTGAGGCAAAAGTCAAAGAAGTGTTTGACGAGTATGGGATTCAGCGAGAAGAATATTCTACCTACCAACCTCAAACTAAGGGTGTAATTTAATTCGCTAATAAGAACCTCAAAGCCATCATCAACAAGATCATCGAGAGTTGTTGAGATTGGGCAGATCGAATCCCCTATGCCCTCTAGGGCTACTGCATTTTAGTTCGAACCTCTACTGGGGATACCCCTTACTCTCTACTGTACGACATGGAAGAAGTCCACCCATGGAGATGGAAATCCCTTCAATGCACGCCTTGCTTTAAAGAAAAGTCAGCGAGGAAAACTAGCATCAGATCCATCTTGATGAGTTGTCACTTTTGGATGAAAGAAGATTGAAGGCTATATATCACATACAAGGTTACCATCGCCAGATAGTTCGATCATTAAATAATAAAGTCAAGGGCCATGGTCTCTAAAAAGGGGACTTAGCCCTTAAAGAAATAGTAGAACCTATTTGGGACCTCAGAGGTAAATTTAAGCCCACTTAGAGTAGCCCATACATTGTGAAGAAGATCTTATCAAGCAGAACCTCTATGTTCACCAACCTTGACGGAGAATAGATGGCACGTCCAGTTAACTTGGACCGTCTTAAAAAATTATACCCCTAGTCCAAAATCTCTACGCGCTATGAATCTTCCCATCTCCCTTCTATTCTAAAAAAATCTCTTCATTTCCCTCTACTCAGAACTACATGGGGCTTGATCTACTAAAACAATCTGTTTGCTTTTAAAAATGAATTTCAGAGAATTTATAAAAAACCTAGAGGAATGTAGGCATCTCATACCATTTACATGAGCATGACCCCCTTCTTTTTCACAAAATACTATTCTTTTATTATCCTCGAGAATGACAATTCATTTTATCATATACATGGACAAAAGGAATATGTATGCCTTAGCAATTGGTATAGATAATTTAAATGCAAAAACTCATCGAGAGGCACATCTAGATGATCAAAAACTTTTTTATTCCATTATTTAAAAATTCCAGTACAATTACACCAGCATAAGGAGTTAAATGACTTCATTTGTTATCCTACTCCTACCTTCCTAAAACCAAAATAACAAATAAGCCCCATTACAAAATCTTCACAAGTAAAATCCCGTAGGGTCCTACCCTTAGCTTCCAGAAGAGCCGGCCCCATCATCACCCTCATCCTGGGGTCCCCAAACTTCCCTTACCTGACTAGAGCGCCGCAGATGCTCCATAGAATGATAAGCCTAAACTAGCCTAAGGAAAACCACAACACCTCCCTCCATGGTGTCAGATATGGCGAGCCACCTTTGCCCAGTATCCATAGACAACATCTTAGAAACTACTCTTCTCCACAACCACTTCATGTAATCCCCTAAAATATGCCAGACTCTACCAATAAATTGGGATGTATGGTCAATGGTCGATGATTCTCCCATAAAGAACCAAGTCACATGTGCATATGCTCTGTTAAATCCTCCACGGGAAAGAAGTCTAGTGTTCAATGTGGCACAATTTGTTCCCTTCCAAATTGGTGCAGAAGTCGCCAGGGAAAGTAGAAAGAGGTCTACCTGAGGCCAACTAATCGAACGTATTGGTATTCTCCCAGTTCCATAATGGGCAGCAGCTCCCTCCACTAAGGCACTGACCAATGCAAGACTCGAGTCCAATTCTCCACGAACCAATTCTCCCAGCTCTCGATGTCTAGGCCTACACTAATAAAGTATAGTGAAAAGAAGTTTGGCATAGCTGACAAAGGATAGTCAGGTCGTACTTCCATACGAAATCTCTCTAATAACCACATGAATAGCATTATGGGGTTACCCCTAAGAAAGTCAGATTGACCTTCTCGCCAAGCATCCAGACCATTCAAAGTCTTCGCAAATATCACCGTCGCAGGATTGCGATGGTACGACATCTAAGAAATAATGGGTACAAGTTGTGTGTCCACAGGTAATTCTCCAGTCATCAATAGTAGTTTTGAAACCAAGCACAGGATGACGGCTCCAGCGTAGCCAGCATCACCAACATCCTACAAATGCATAGAATGCAGCACAGCAGGAAAAAAGATCATTTCTCCCATAACAATGACCTAACCGTCGAAGGTGAGATATAAAGGAGTCCCGCTAACAACTCCTGAGGGGATCGAGAAAACTCAGGCATAGTTGCTGCAACACTGGGATTTATCCCGAATATGGAAGAGAACTCTTCATAGGTCAGACGGACCTTGTCCAACTAAAATGAAAAACATGGTCTTCAGGGTACCAGAACTGTACCGCTGCCATCATCATATTACACTCAATGGGCCTATTACGCCATAAGGAGACTCGATGCATGTTGAAAGCATCATAGTCCACACTGTATGAGCACATTGCTTCCAAGGTTTCGAGGTAGTTAGCAAATTCAACACTACCAAGGGGAGCCATTTTGCTAAATAAGCAAAGAAGTATTCAAAAGAGAAAGAATGTGGAGGTGTGAAGAAAAGGATCCACTCACACACCTATTTATACTTGAAAACCCTAAAACAAAGATAAGGAACCCTGCAAAAATCGGAGGAAAATTGACCCCACCAAGGACCAAGCAATATAAGAAAGTGCAATCAAAGCCTTGGATTGATTGGACTGGACTGACATGCCGATAGGTAGGACAGGGGTCATGCTAATCGGTAACCCCCTATTTTTGCAAATTTCCCCTTTTCCTTTTTTATCAAAAGCTAAAAACTCAATAAAAATAATTTCTATTCTCAAAAGAATTTCCAATTTTCTTCTCTTTATGATTTTTACTTGTCTTATTTTTGAAATAAATTATCTCCCAAATCATTTTTATTCCTTTTTACTATCTCAGCAGAAAAGTAAAAAGAGCATGTGCATTAAGTCATTAAAAACAATAATCAACAAAAACCTCATTTCATTTGCATGAATATTTGTTGTGTTAAATTGGTTTTGCATGAAATAAAGAAAATACAACGGGACTCAGCCCGAACCCATATTTCCTCACTCTCTCTATATTCACCTACTTATAACCTCTCTCTTTCTCTCTCTCTTCCTTCTCTATCTCCCTAGGAGCCTTCTTCCTTGCGGCGCGCTCTCTTCCCCCGGCGATAAGACGACTGTTGATGTAAAAAACTAGATCACTCTAATTCTTCAATCACAGATAAATAAATAAGACAAAGATTTTTAAAGTGGTTCGGCTAGGAATAAAGCCTACGTCCACTGTTATGTTATTGCTGAGTGTTTGTGGAATTCTTGATTACAAGTTCTCTCAAGAAATTCCGGTCCCCTTGAATGGGATTGATACAAGGTATTTATAGCCTCAAGGCTATACATGAAAGGTCCAATACATTAAATGATATACATATGAATGGGTAATACATTTAATGCGGCGTGTGCGTCAAGAATCTAATGAATAGTTGAACAGTTGTCCGTCTGATAATTGATGACACGGCCGAGGTGCAGTTCGGACCGCCTTAGTTGCTCGTTGATTAAGAGTTCCTCGGAGCGCTTAGAGTATCTCGGGATGATGGAGTTCCTCGGATGGAGTTCCTCGGCATGATAGAGCTCTTCGGTGTATTCTCGTTGCTCGGTACCAACCATAGTTGTTCAGTAAATGATCTTCCTCGCTGTTATTGTGCCACGTAGATTGACACGTGTCTTCATACTATTCGTCCACATCAGCATATTAATTTTGGTATCAACAGAAGCCCCCAATGTTTCATATTTCGAACTTTGAGGAGTATGGGACATTCTTTCTCGGTATATGGTAATATTAAATGACCTTCCTGGGTTTTAGGAGCATTGTATTCAAATTTCCTTCTCATTTCGCAGTTTCCGCCTTTTTTACCAGCGCTTCGATCTTCGTGCAACTTTTGTCTTTTTAGCCGCCGGAAGTTCAGTAGTTTCTTTTTAGTAATCATTTCTTTCGCCGCTTCCCAATGCAAAGTATTTAAACTCCTTTGGTAACCATACCGTCGTCTACACTTTCCATTTTTCTGCATTCAAGTTTTCTATTCTCTTCCTCTCTCTTGTGTGTTCATCATTGTTTCCGTTCGTTGTCAACATATCTCCTTTCTTTCTGTAAGCTCTTCTTCCTTTCTTCTGCCTCTCTTTTATTCAATATGGTTTATATTGTTGAATCTGCTGAGAAATTTCGTTCTGACTTTTCCATTCCTTCTTGGGTAACTCTAGAGTTTCTTTCTGAGCCTTTAGATTACTTTCGATTGGCTGAGGGACATTGGTTCCCCAGTCTTTTCATTGCTGAATGTGGTTTTTCTTTTCCCCCAAATCCATTATGTCTTGAGTTTTGTCAATATTTTGATCTTGTTCCTGCAAAAATAGCCCCCAATTCATGGAGAATAATTAACGGGGTGCACAAGTTAAATCTAACTCATGGGACTCGTATAGGGATCCCAGAAATCATGTACTGCTATAAATGGGCCACTTTAGATAATATTTATTATTTAAAAACTAGGTTTTTAAATAGAGCCCTTGTAGTTAACCTCCCTGATTCAAATAGAGATTATTTTGAGCATGGGTTGGTCATAAAAAATTGGCAACACGCGCCTTTATCTGGGAATGAAGTATACAACGGTCCCAGATGCCCCCCATACGGCAATGGGATAGGTTTATTTTTCATTTTTATTTTACTTATGAAATTGCGTATTCATCATGTTTGACAAAATGTGTGACTGAGATTTATGTATTTATTTGCAGTTGATAGTAAAAGAAAAACTCCAAAAGAGTCGGAAGTGAATATCAAGCATTTAAAACTTATCTGGAATTTGCATAAGACGATTGCAGACGAGCATATTAGATCTGCATCATATTTGCTGCAGTATAAGAGCTACACAACCTCTTATACTGCTCGCCCTGTTGAACCAGCCTCAACACCAGAAAGTTCATCTTCAGATTCTCATATTCCCCTATCTCAGAGAATGGGCAAGAAAAGAGCTCCTCCTGCTCTATTTGGTGAAATTTCTTCTGCTGTTGAAGCAAAGAAAAGTAAAATTGATGTCCCAGAGGGGACTAAAAAGGTAGATGCCAGTTCCTCCAAATTTGCCGAAAAGCCCCCAGTGGCCCCGAGCAAGAAAAGTGCTAATGCTGATGTAATTACAATATCTCCGACCAAGACTTCTTCCTTGGTTGATGCTGCTAACCCTCCTTTGAAGAAATCGAGGAAATCATCCTCGGTTAATCTTGCTGGAACTGCATCTTCTCTACCCGCTGGTGGTAGTAATGTTTCAAAAATCATTCTTCCGAGCTCCTCAACGAGCTCAGTTATACCCGAGGTTCTCGGGGTTGATGAAAAGATTCCTAGGGATACACTGACATCTATCTCCGACCAAGACTTCTTCCTTGGTTGATGCTGCTAACCCTCCTTTGAAGAGATCGAGGAAATCATCCTCGGTTAATCTTGCTGGAACTGCATCTTCTCTACCCGCTGGTGGTAGTAATGTTTCAAAAATCATTCTTCCGAGCTCCTCAACGAGCTCAGTTATACCCGAGGTTCTCGGGGTTGATGAAAAGATTCCTAGGGATACACTGACATCCCTAGCTGCTCGCCATCTTTCTTCAGTAAATTTCTCATACCTTTGGTCTTTCTTTCTTTTTCTTGATTTCTTGCATTTGTATTGACTTTATTGTTTTTCTTATCTTTCAGTTGGTGAACTGTTTCAATACCATCGTGAAGAAGGATCAAGCTATTAAAGCTTCTAGTTCCTCGTCCGATGTTGACGATGCCCTCTTGGGTTTAGCCCAATCTGTGAAAGAATCTCGCCAGCAGTACGTCGAGGAGAAAACTGCCTGGGAGAAAAAATTGGCTGCAGCTGAGGCTGATAAGATGAAGATGGCTGAAACCTCCAAGAATTTGGAGGAGAAGGTGAAAATCTTAGAGGTCAATCAGCAAAAGTGCGATGACCAAATGAAGAAGGCAGAAGAAGAATTGTCTATCCTGCGAGACATCAAAATCCAGAAAGAACAATTGGATGTCAAACTCTCCTCGGAGAAGTTGAAAAGAAAAGTTGCAGTTAGGAAACATTTCAGTGCTGGTTGGGAAAAAGGATGGGATAAAGGGATTGCAGCTATGACATCTCAAGTCAAATATGGGGAATTGAAATACTTCCATGACGGTTGGGTAGCTGCTCTACAAGAGCTAAACATCCAAGACAATTCTGAGCTTTTCCAACGGCATCTCCCTGCCCCTCCTCCACCAATTGTGGAAGAAGAAGAAGATGAACCTGCATCAGATGAATCTTCCATAGCTGTGGATGTCCCAATCTCTGCTTCTCAACCCTCTGTTATTGAGGACATTTCTTCTATGCCTCCTCCTGCCGAGAGGATTTCTGCCGACCAAGCTGTTGTTATCACCGAGCAACCGAGCTCCTCGTCCCAGCCTCCCGAGAAAGTCTTGGGAGACAAGGAAAAGGTGTGAAGTTGTTCGGTATCATTTCTATCTTTTTGTCATTTGTAATCGAACACTGTAATCCTTTTATGATCTAATAAAATACTTCTTTACTCATCGCCGTTATTGATGATTCTTTGTTGATTGTTGTCTTTTCTTGTCTTTAGTTTGTTGCTAGAATGGAACTAATCTCTTCTCATGATACCGAGCTGATGCAGCAATGCCACCAATACTATAGGGCTGGTCATACAGACCTTAATTCTTCTGAAATTGCTGACATTCTTGGTCATGATGCTTCAGAACAGGCGACTGAGGCTTATCGGTATTTGAAAAGTTTACTCGACCGAGCTGTAGCTAACAATGTCGCTTATTATGAATTGATTGAAGAGCTGCATTGTTCCTTGAAGGATCTCCAAGACCAGCACAATGAATCGATGGCTTCATTACACGAGGAATATGAAAATAGATATCAACAACTTTCCTCTGATACAGGTCATAAAAAGATCATTGCTGCATATGACATTAGGGAAAGGACCCTAAAAGGTGAAGTTGAAGCCTGCCGACAAATTGCCGAGATCCTGGAACAAGAAAATAATAGTCTGCAGAAAAGATTGGCTCAATATCAATCTGTTGCCTCCTCTTCTACTGCATTAGTACCAGTTACTGATGAAGGTTTTTCGTTTCTAGAGGTTGAAAACGCCAAACTAAGGCAAGAGCTGGATGACTTGAAAAAGTCTATTATTCCTGTGACTGTTCGGGGACGAGGAAGGAGTTCTCGGGGACGAGGAAGAATCGTCGAGGAGCAAAATTCTCCAGTTGCTTCTCGGAGCCGATCAAGAGTTCTTAGCCGTAGTGTTGAAGAATCTCGCACCCAATCTACTCTGGAAACTCAAGCATTCCAACTGAATGTTAAGGATCGTGCTCTGTCTGATTTGTCTAAGAAAAATTTATCTTTAGAGGATCAATTGGCTGCGATGAAGTCTGATCTGAATAATAAAGATGCTCTTATCAAGAACTTTCTCGAGCAAGTAGATAGATTAACTTTCCAATTCCATAAACAGCCTCGGGAGTTCTGGAATGCCGGCTATAATGAAGCTCTTTACCATTTGGATGATCGCCTCGAAAATGCTAACAACGAAGGTTATAAGCAGGGATGGTTGAACGCCCTGGGTGTATTAAAATTGGAACAAGGTCATTATTTATGGGATTATCATGCTCCTGGATTGCTAGACTTGCCTGTTCCTCCCTATAAATTGGATATGGCATGGATTCCTGCTCGCTCCATTCCTCGGAGTTTGATCTCTAAATATCTTGGTGATTATAACCTTCATTCTCAAGTTGAAGTATCTCGTCCTGAGCACCTGTTGGATACTCCTACAATAATGAATGTCAGAATGCTGAAGGACATGAACTTTATTAATTCTCCTCTTTGTCTAGAGGATCCTCCTGCTGGCGAGGAACCTGTCTCAAAGGACAAAGGAAAGAAACCAATAGAGTAGGAATCTTTAATGTAATAGTTAGCACATACATGTAACATGTAATACATTTTTATCTTAATGAAAGAGTTTCATTTTCTGTTTTGCCAATAGCTATTTTTCTGTTTGCAAATTATATGGTTCATCAACCAAATTAGAATTTATAATAAGCATAAATTGTTCAAAATTGTTTCCAACCAACCAAGGTGGATAAATAATGTTTGTCGACCAAACACAGTTGATGGGTTTCTATCCCTGACCAACCATACTTGGTTCAATTTTCAAATATAAACATGTGTCCGACCAACTAAGGTCAATACTTTTATCCTCGTCGACCAACTACAATTAGTGGGTTTTTATCCCCGACCAACTATACTTGGTACAGTTTGGAATATTTTGTTCTTTAAAGAACTTTTTGTAATAATGTTACCTCCCGACAAACATAAGCTGTAATGCGAGAGTATATAAAGTCTTACCAACCGTAGTTGATCATGCTGGTCTACACCTCCTAATCAAAGGAGTAGTAGGAAATTTTTGGCTCCTTGGAGCATGTCCTCCTAATCAAAGGAGGTTGGCTACTTATAGCACTTTTGCTCCGTAGAGCGCTCCGGAGAGCTTATCCTCCTAACCAAAGGAGGTTGGCTACTTATAGCAATTTTGCTCCGTAGAGCGCTCCGGAGAGCTTATCCTCCTAACCAAAGGAGGTTGGCTACTTATAGCACTTTTGCTCCGTAGAGCGCTCCGGAGAGCTTATCCTCCTAACCAAAGGAGGTTGGCTACTTATAGCACTTTTGCTCCGTAGAGCGCTCCGGAGAGCTTGACTCCGTAGAGCATGACTCCGTAGAGCATGACTCCGTAGAGCAGTCTTCTTCTTGTCCAGCAGTGTAGTGTTCAACACTAATATTCCCCGAAAAACTTTCAACAGAAAGAAAATGGTGAACCATCCTCGTTTTATTCATAATGAAGGAAATACTTTACATTTTTCATTACTGATAATACTTTCGCAGGTGTTCAGCATTCCATGCATTTTGAAATTCTTCTCCTTCTAGAGTTGCTATTCTGTAGGTTCCAGGTCGAACAACCTCTGTAACTCGGTAAGGTCCATGCCAGTTTGCTTCCAGTTTATTCTGTTTCTGAATGACTTTCTTCAGCACATAATCACCCTCCTTCAAATCGCATTTCTTCACCCTTTTGTTGTAGAACAGAGCTGTTCGTTGTTGATAAGCAGCATTCCTAATGGCTGCCTCTTCTCTTACTTCTTCGAGCATGTCCAAATCCATTCTTCTCATCAAATCACTGATCGGAGAGTTGAAATTCAGCACTCTATGCGTTGGGAGACCCAACTCGGCCGGTATCACAGCCTCACTTCCAAATGCTAGCATATATGGTGATTCTCCAGTTGCTGCTCGGGGAGTTGTTCGGTAGGCCCATAATACTGATTGGAGCTCATTAATCCAATTTGCTTTAGCTTCACTTAGCCTCTTTTTCAACCCATTTAGTAATGTTCTGTTCGTCACTTCAGTCTGTCCATTGCTTTGGGGATGTCCTGGTGCTGAATGAAACTTCAAAACATTCGACTGATGACAATTGGCAGCAAATTCTTCATTATCAAATTGCGTTCCATGATCTGTGATGAAAGCATGAGGGAGACCATATCGACAAATGATATTCTTCCATATAAACTGGTATACCTTCTCGTACGTCATATTGATAAGAGGCTCAGCTTCCACCCACTTAGTAAAATAGTCCACTGCAACTACGAGATACTTGAATCTTCCTCGGGTGGTCGGCAGTGGTCCAACCAAATCAATTCCCCACATGGCAAATGGCCAAGGGGAAGTTATTGGTGTTAGCAATGCTTGTGGAGTTCGTCGGATGGAAGAAAAACGTTGGCACTTGTCACATTTCTTGGCATAGGCTATACAATCAGCCCTCATTGTCGGCCAGTAATATCCCTGTGTCATCACTCTTTGTAAAAGTGTTCGACCTGCTACATGAGCTCCACAAGATCCTTCATGGATTTCTTCAATCAATTCTTTCACCTCGGTGGGATGTACACATCTCTGCAAACCTGCCATAATTCCTCGTCTATACAAAATACCATTAGTTAATACATACCGAGCAGCTTTATACTTCAGTTTCTTGGCAGCGAGTTTGTCCTCCGGCAATTCGCCCTCTTCAACATATTTCCTGATTGGATCCATCCAAGATGGTCCTAAATCAAGGGTAATCACATTCGTTGTCAGATCTTCATCTATGCTCCGACCTTCTAATACTTCAATCGGTATGGTTCTTCGCATCTCGGTACGAGTAGCTGATGCTAGTCGGGCCAGTGCATCTGCTTGTACATTCTCCATCCTCGGTATTCTCACCAATTGAATGGCCTCAAATTCTGTCAACAATTTCATCACCTTTGCATGATATTTGATCATTAAATCTCCTTTAACCGCATACATTCCCATCATCTGATACACAATTAATTGAGAATCACTGAATACCATCATTTGTTGTGCTTCCATAGTCTTTGCTAGATTAAGACCTGCTATCATGGCCTCATACTCCGCTTCATTGTTAGAGGCTTTGAATTGGAATCGCAAAGCATATTCCATGTCAATCTCGTCTGGAGTGATCAAAACAATTCCTGCTCCACAACCAGCTGTGCAGGATGATCCATCTACATATAATCTCCATGTAGGTATTTCGTCTTCAAATTTCTTATCTGTCAGAGTTCCTCGATAAAATATCTGCTGTTTTCTTCCTTCATCCCCCGGTATCTTTCGCTCCTCGTCAGTCATCTGCTCGTACTCTTTTACCAACCGTGGCTGGTCTGAGTTTGAATATAATGATTTCTCTACATCCACAAGTCCTTTTACCAACCTTGGTTGGTTTGGACCTATTTCTGCTGATCCTGTATCGTCCACAGGTAGGTCAGCAAATGTTTCTGTTGATCCTGTATCGCCCACAGGTAATTCAGCAGGCATCTTTTGCTCCTCGGGGGTATCAGGGTATGTGAACTCTGCTATAAAATCTGCTACAGCCTGCCCCTTCAATGATGATCTGGGCTCATACACAATATCATATTCACCAAGTTCTACTGCCCAGTACATCAGTCTCCCTGATTTTTCTGGCTTATGGAGGGCTTGTCTCAATGGCATATCAGTATAAATAATGATGGTATGGGCTTGGAAATATGGCCTCATTCTTCTGCTTGCTTCAATTAGTGCCAATGCCAATTTTTCTAGCCTTGGGTACCTGATTTCTGCACCTCGGAAAGCCTTACTTGTGTAATAAATTGGCTTCTGGACTCCATTCTCCAATCTGATCAACGCTGAACTGACTGCGTTCTCTGATACTGCCAAATACAAATACAACTTTTCTCCTGTTATTGGTCTGGACAACAATGGAGGTGCTCCCAAATATTTCTTCAAGTCTTGAAAAGCTTTTTCACATTCCTCATTCCATTCAAAGGTTTTTCGAAGTGTTTTGAAGAATTGTATGCATTTATCAGTTGCTCGAGATACAAATCTGTTGAGCGCTGCAACTCGTCCGGTAAGACTCTGCACTTCTTTCTTCGTCGTCGGAGATCGCAGCCCTAGAAGAGCTTTGATCTTATCTGGATTTGCCTCAATACCTCGCTGACTGACGATGTATCCGAGGAACATTCCTTCTCGTACTCCAAAGGTGCACTTCGTTGGATTAAGCTTCATTTGGTATTTATCCAATTGATCAAAAGTTTGACTCAAGTCAACCAAATGATCAGCAGCTTTCTTGCTTTTAGTGAGCATGTCATCGACATAGACCTCCATGTTGTGGCTGATTTGTTCGGTAAAAACCTTGTTCATCAACCGCTGATATGTTGCACCTGCATTTTTTAAACCAAAAGGCATAACATTATAACAATAAGTTCCCCTAGGGGTAATAAAAGAAGTACTTTCCCTGTCTTCAGGTTTCATTTTGATCTGGTTGTAGCCAGAGTAAGCATCCATGAAGCTGAGTAGCTCGTGTCCCGAGGTAGCATCCACCAGTTGATCAATTCTGGGCAATGGAAAATGATCCTTGGGGCACGCCTTATTGAGATCGGTGAAATCGACACACATTCTCCATTTGTTGTTTTTCTTCTTTACCATCACCACATTAGCCAACCAATCTGGATATTTTACATCTTCAATGAATTGGGCTTTCTGGAGTTTCTCGACTTCCTCTTGTATGGCCTGGTTCTTCTCGGGACTAAACACCCTTCTTCTCTACTTTACAGGTTTAATCTCCTTATTCACATTGAGTTCATGACATAAGAAATTTGGATCTATTCCTGGCATGTCTTCATGACTCCAAGCAAAAGTATTTTTCCTATTCTTCAAGAAAGTTATCAACTCCTCTTTTATTGACATATCCAACGATGAACCTATCTGGGTTATTCGTTCAGGATGTTCGTCGTCCAAAATAACATTTTCTGTAGATTCCATCACCTGTCCTTTTACAAGTTGAGATTCATCCCTGGGATCAAGAGTTTCAATTTCTGTACCTTCCTCCACCTGGTAAGTAGTAGTCTTTTTCATCGATCCTTCTAGTTCTTCTTGCTCGGCCGACGAGTAATAGCATTCCCGAGCTACTTTTTGATCACCTTTCACCACTCCAACTCCAAAATTTGTTGGGAATTTCAAACATTGATGTACTGTAGAAGGAACGGCTTCGAACTTCTTCAATCCAACTCTTCCCATGATGATGTTGTAGGCTGACTGCACATTCTTATCCATCACAAAGAATCGTATTCTTTCTGTTCGACAAGCAGGCCAAGTTCCAATGAGTATATCCAACTTGATCGTCCCAAGTGGAAAAACTTTCTCGCCAGCAAAACCCAGAAGGGGTCTGTGATAAGGTTCTAATTGGGATAATTTCAAATTCAAGCTATCAAAGCATGAATAGTACATGATGTCTGCCGAACTACCATTATCTACCAACACCCTTGAAATGATCACGTCCTTCATTCTCATTTTGATCACCAAAGGATCATCATGAGGGTAAAGAACACCTGCCAGGTCATTTTTTGAAAAACCAATTACTAGCTTCTCTTTGTTTATCTTCCTCGGACGATCATCCTCGGCCAGGTTTATTCGTTGAATATATGAGCAAGCTTGAGCTTCTCCGAGATAAGCTTTTCTTTCTGCAGTAAGGTCTCCTCCTCCTGCATCTCCCCCTGTAATAACGTTACAATGAAATGATCCAAAACGTATGGAAAATACCTCTCGTTCAGGTTTTCTTGGCTTCTTGGGAAGATCGGGGTCATCATCTGGATCCTCTTCATGGTCCCTCCTCTTTTTCTCCTCTGCACGACGAGGAGATCTAGATCTCTTTCTAATTCTGTCCTCATTTGTCCTCTCACCTCTGCGATCTACATACCTTGATAATTTTCCTCTTCGAATGAGTGTTTCAATCTCGTTCTGAAGGGCTATACAATTTTTGGTCATATGGCCATGATCTTTGTGAAACTCGCAATATTTGTTCTTATTCCTCATGTCTGGATCTGTCTTCAGTTTCTCTGGCCATTTGATTTCCTCGTTATTCCTGATTTCTTCTAAAACATGATTAATACCCATTTTCAATGGAGTATAATTATCATACTTCTTTAGGGCTTCCAACTTTATCCTGTTATTCCTGGAATATTTGTCACCACCATTATCTTTCTGATCTTTCTTTTTAGAGTTGTCGACCTCCACTTTAACTTCTTTATCCATATTCTTCTTCGCAGTCATAGCCTCCTCGGCATTCATGATTTTGGCCGCTTTTGCCATCAATTCCGACATATTTTTAGGCGGATCTTTGGCCAGAGTATAGTATAGCTTGTTAGGCAGCAAACCACTCATCAAAGCAGTGATTGCTGTCTTTTCTTCATAATCTATGACTTCCAACTTCTCGTTATTGAAACGAGTTATGTAATCTCTAGTACTTTCTCCTGATTTTTGTCTAACACTTAGTAAGTGCGCTACTCGCTTTACTGGTTTTGCTCCAAAACAAAAATTACCAATAAACAGCTCGGCTAACTGAACAAAAGTTGAAATCTTACCCCGAGGAAGATTATTGTACCATATCTGTGCAGATCCGGTAAGAGTTCCCGAGAATGCTCTACACCTCATCTCGTCGGGGACAGCGTAGATATCTGCAGCAGCTTGGTATTGCTCTATATGAAGTACGGGATCCGTCTTCCCATCGTACTTGGGGGTCACTACAGGTGCTTTGAATTTCGACGGTGTGGGGAAATCCACAATGGCTTGCACAAAAGGTGTCCCTTGAACAAAAGTTCTCTGTAAGGGGTTCCTCGCCTTAGCCATTTCTCCCAGTCTATCCTCCAATCGTTGAATGGAACCTTTCCATGCTTCATTCCCTTCCTCGGGCCGCTTAGTCCGAGCAACTGATTGCTCTGACGTAGCTTCCTGAGATTTATCTCGGCGAGTAATTGGTCGTGATTGTGCAGATCTTTCTCTCGAACCTGGTGGTGGTCGAAAACTTCCTGATGGAGTCCTAGGTGGACTCATGTTCCTCCTTGGTCCTAACCGACTGAAAGGAGACACCCTGCTTAATCTTTCTAAAGCGCTAGTTCTCTCCGGAGAAAGAGAGATATGTTGATCTGTATCCGTAGCCCGTATTGATGAAGTTCGCCCAGGTTGATAAGAAGAATCATTGGATTCCCCATTGCGATATGACCCAATACGTCTGGATCGTGATTGCCCATGATCAGTCCTTTGCCCTGAATGAGTAGGTACACCGCCTTGAAGAGTTTGAAGAAGTTGCCTCATAGATTCTTGCATGGCGGTTTGTCCCTGAGCCAGATTCATCATAATTCCGGCCAGATCTGGAGATGCAGATGGATTTGGAAGATTTCCAGTATTTCCAGCATTTCGATTACTGGATTCTGGATTATCTGCCATTGGTGACAAATGATTTTTATGAAAAACGATAACAACAGTCGTTTCCCACAGACGGCGCCAATCTGTTGATGTAAAAAACTAGATCACTCTAATTCTTCAATCACAGATAAATAAATAAGACAAAGATTTTTAAAGTGGTTCGGCTAGGAATAAAGCCTACGTCCACTGTTATGTTATTGCTGAGTGTTTGTGGAATTCTTGATTACAAGTTCTCTCAAGAAATTCCGGTCCCCTTGAATGGGATTGATACAAGGTATTTATAGCCTCAAGGCTATACATGAAAGGTCCAATACATTAAATGATATACATATGAATGGGTAATACATTTAATGCGGCGTGTGCGTCAAGAATCTAATGAATAGTTGAACAGTTGTCCGTCTGATAATTGATGACACGGCCGAGGTGCAGTTCGGACCGCCTTAGTTGCTCGTTGATTAAGAGTTCCTCGGAGCGCTTAGAGTATCTCGGGATGATGGAGTTCCTCGGATGGAGTTCCTCGGCATGATAGAGCTCTTCGGTGTATTCTCGTTGCTCGGTACCAACCATAGTTGTTCAGTAAATGATCTTCCTCGCTGTTATTGTGCCACGTAGATTGACACGTGTCTTCATACTATTCGTCCACATCAGCATATTAATTTTAGTATCAACAACGACGTACCACCACTTCCCGAGCCAGACTCTTCCTCATACGAGGCAGACAAAAGCAAATAAAAAGGAACTAAAATCGCATCCTGAACGTGGGGGGTCACCAAAGATATCTAATACCAAACATCCTTCACCCAAGTGGTGGAGACCTGGATATGCTACAAAGAGAAATAGAAAAAAATAAATCAGTCAATATGAGGCAAAGGAAGAAATAGGGAAATCAAAAGGACAAAGAGATGATAAGTATATCTCTAGCTGGAGGACCTACTCAGTCAAACCCAACTCCTCCGGATCCATCGCATTAGGACGGTGTAGCAAATGTAGCAACCTTTCATCAGCCCGCCAAATATTATAAGAAGTAAGGGCTAGTCACATAAAAGAAACCTCTGAGGTCATCGCCACAGCCAATGATGACGCACCACCAACGTTGTGGGAGGACCCCACTAGCTGACTTGAACATGCTAGGAGGCATCAACCAGATCGACACAAAGTCCAAATAATTATATGTCACCGCTGTGTTAGTATCTGACGATTAAGGCTCATCCATCATCGTCGCTACCCGCGCATCATCCGACATCTCCCGCACTCACATTATATACACTAGGGGAATTGATGGTGGCACCGCAACCTCATCCTTCACAACCTTTCGGACTACTTTCCTTGAGGTACCAGGAGTAGCCAAACTCATGCTCCAGTAAACACCGCATCTGAACATTCCCCCTAGTCAACCCCATGTGCTGAATAGTCATCCCCCACATATAAAAGGTCACTTGCAAATTCCTGAGAAAGAGTGAATAAAGATAAATATCAGAAAAGATCATAAAGGAAAAATGATCTTAGAAGAGAATGAAGGATTTACCTACTCACTCGTCAGGCCGTTCAAGACCGGACGCACCGTATCCAGAGAGAGAGACTTCTTCAATTATCTGTTGGACCTTCGCCATCTATACATTTGACAGAAGTCCCCAATAGACTCATCCTTCAAAGCTATCAGTTGGGTGTTAAACCCAATCACATCACACATTTGTAAAAGGCAAAAGGTCAGCAACTAAGAAATCAAGAATAAAACGCATAAAGGAAAAATGCAAATGCATAATGGAAAATGCGTAAAATAAAGAATACCTCAAGAATATACTTGGATCCAGTAAAAGTTTTTTGGGCAGCACTGACTGAACGAATTAAGAGAAGAATAAAGGGTCATCAAAGTCAGCTCCCCCAGTCATAAAGATGGACATTCCAAAACACCCTCAGAAATGGAAAAAACCATAAGTGGATGATGTTGCCACTCGTCCCCACCAAGAAACCTCCCAACACCAATAGAATAAACAAATGGGCCATCTGTCACACCTGCAGCCCATCCTCCTCATCAATCATCCTATTCAGCAATAACTCCCTCAGAAGAGAAAAACGAAGGGAGTCCCCAAAAACTACCCTCTCCACATCACCTAACGTCGCCATCACCACCGCTGGTGTCACCCTCAAAGTCCTATCCACCTCAATCTGCACCCCATTGCAGTCCAGCCCCAGCAGTTGCTGCACATCTATTGCCCAAGTAGAACTCTTATATCCCCAGTGGAATTCCCAAAATCAATCGGAACCTCCCAGAAACATCTCCAAAAGACACTATAAAAATTGAAAATTTCCCAACGAAGAAAACGTCCAACCTTCGGATCATTCCCTCTTCCCCAGTGGAACCTAAAATCAAATTCTCAGCAGAATCGCAAGATACATATCCCTAATGGAGTCTCCAAATTTAACCAAGAAATCTTAATCCCTCGGAATTGGCTTTGACCTGTAGAATTGGTCATCTCTACTTAAGCCCTCAGAATTGGCGTTGACCCGCAAAATTGGTCATTTCAACTTAAGCCCTCAGAATTGGCTTCGGTCCTTAAAATTGGTCACCTCTATCTTAAGCTCGCAGATTTGACTTCAACCCGTAGAATTGGTAACCTTTAACTTAAGCCCTCATAATTGGCTTCGACCCTCAGACTTGGTCACGTCTATCTTAAGCCCTCATAATTGGCTTTGACCCACAGAATTGGGCATCTCTACTTAAGCCCTTAGAATTGGTTTTGACCCTTAGAATTTCTCACCTCTATCTGAAGCCCGTACGATTGGCTTTGACCTGCAAAATTCATAACCTCAAAATTAAGCTCTCAAATTAGCTTTGACTCACAGAATTGATCGTCTCTACTTAAGCCTAAAGAATTGGATTTGACCCACAGAATTGGTCAACTCTATCTTAAGCCCGCAAAATTTGTTTCAACCCGGGTCATCTTTACTTAAGCCCCCAGAATTGGTCATCTCGACTTACGCCCGTAGAACTGGCTTTAACCAGTAGAATTGGTCATCTCTACTTGGGCCTACAAAATTGGCTTTGACCCGCAGAATTAGTCATCTCTAATTAATCCCTCAAAATTGTCTTTGACCCATAGATTTGGTCATCTCTATCTTAATCCCACGTAATTGGCTTCGACCCGTAAAATTGGTCGCTACAACTTAGGTCCTCTGAATTGATCTCGGTCCGCAGAATTGGTCGTTCGCTTAATTTTTACCATAATCTTAACCTTCTTTAGGTCCTCAAAATCTTCCATCCCCAACATTTTCTTAGGTCCTCAGAATCAACTTTGACCCTATGAATCGATTATCCTCATCCCTCAGGTCTACAGAATTGACCTCCTTCCTAAACATCATGTGGTGCCTATTCGATGGCTTTCACTTGTTCCAAGCTCACTCGTTGAGGGTATCTATGTACATCACATTCTAAGACCCCTTAAGTCTCTCCTTAGGTCCCTAGCACCTCCCCGTTTCATTATAAACCCTAGGTCAAACTTTGAGTACCGATCTAAAGGCCATCGGGCACTCTCAAGCCATGTTTGATTTCGGTCAACTCTATCATCAGAGCAAAATCCCTTTAAATATTTGAAGGGATCTGTATTCCCTTTGCAATGGTCCTCCCCATGGACGAATTGGCATAACGGTTCTGATGAATGGACCATTTTACTACTGAAAATCAATCCGGAGGCCACCGGGCGCTCCCGAGCCCCTATTGACCCCAATCAACTTCATCGTCAGAGAAAAATATCTTTAAATATTCGAAGGGCACTGAAACCCCATTCTAAACGTCTGCCCCATATGCAAAATGGTATAACCTTTCGGACGAATAATCAATTTTCCCCTCAAAAATCGATCCTAAGGCCACCGGGTGCTCCCGAGCTCCATTTGACCAAGGTCAACTCTTCAGCTTCAACAATACTGAATGAATCTCTAAAGGGCACTGAATAGAATTCCAACCATCCACCCCTGTGCTATTCTAACTTACGGTACGGACGAATGATCCGTTTTACATCGAAAGGTCACTAGATGCTTCCTAGCCTCATTTGACCAAGTCAACTTGTTGAACTAAGAAAAACTCTTTGGAATGTCTAAGTATATCTCCTAACATTACCAATGGTCCACCCCAAGCATGATTCTTACTTTCCATGCAGACGAATGATCCATTTTTGTCCAACAATCTCACATCCAAAGGATCGACGTGCGCTTTCGAGCCACATTTGACCCAAAGTCAACTCCCAGACCCGAGAGCGGACCAAAGGAAACTTGAAGGTCTCTTAATTAACTTTCTAATGGTACGACCCAAGAACAATTTTCATCAACGAATTGCATTCTACGACCTATTTTTTGAACAAATCTGCACGAGGCTTAAAATTGGTAGGTTCAGTTCCTTGCCTATCCGTAGTGTGTTTAGTGTCACCTGCCGATGGGTAGGACTAGGTCCATCCCACTCGGCATCCCCTCTACCCTATAAATAGAGGGAATGACCTCACTTCCAAGGAACACCAGAGATCCATCAGCAGCAGTGATCTCCGTAGGATTCTCTCAAAATCAGGGAAGTTGCTCCATGTTAAGCTCCATTTAAGCTTACATTCCCATCCTTTTCATACCCAATTTGGCAAAATCACATTCTTTCTCATCCTACCTTCATCTCACATTCAAGGGAGCTTATCCAAGATCAAAGATCAAGGTTCAAAGAAGGTCCGAATCATTCTCTCTCTTTAAATATCTTGTTTTGTATAAATTTTATTAGATTCATAAGTTAGTCCTTACTTTAGTTCATATAATATCTACATTTTTATTACTATATTGCATATACTTTATTTTCTACAAAAAAAGAAACAAAAAGAAGGTTACACCCATAAATTCCGAACGGGATTATCCATCACACCTTTTCAAAACTAAAAACATTTTTCTACACACACACATATAATAAAATCTCGTTCGAATCTATTGGATAAACCCCACACTTATGCCGCATGCGAACTACATGGACTTTGAGGCCTTTATAGGCTACGTAGGCATTTTGGATTAAAATCCGAGACTCGAGTCCAATTTTCCAATTTTTCCAATCTTCCAATTTTTAATTTCTCCAAATTTCCAATTTACCCAAAATTCCCCATTTTCATATTCTTACATAATTATATATATTATGTTTGTGATTATGCTTAGCGTTTCATCCAACACATGTTATCGTTTCATCATAATGATAAATATAGTGATAAATGCATAAATTATATTTTCTATATATTATTTTGGGAAAATTTCTATGGATGACCTCACTATCTCTTCCATGGTATGAGTTAGGTGATTCTGATCTCCAATATATATGCATGCACACACACTTCACGAAGAAGTAAAGGAAAACAATAACACAAGCCCATGAGAGACCGAAAGGGAGGGATGGGTCCTTAACAACTTCCCATTCCGTAACTTAGCCCCCGAACCCTTCGAACTATTGGTTTTGTATGCATCAGTTTGTCTTTGATGCCGTTCTCTCAAGGCGACGATATGTTCTTTTGTCTGTTTTGTGCAAAATAGGTTGGCGACTCCATCTCTTTACATTTACCCCGAACCAATGACGGCCGAAGTGTTCTTATTGTAATTTATCTTGCTATAACCTAAATGCATGTTTTAGAATAAAATAAAATTGGCTAAAATTGGTTTACACAAGTTTCATTAAAAATTGGTGCTGCATTTTACTTTGGGTTAAATTGTTTAAATTTAATATTTAATTTGAAAAAATTAAAAATTGACTTTTGTTTAGACTCTTCCATACATCTTACACTTTTAAAAATTAATCTAGTTATGTGTCTTTAAAATCAAATCCAATTTAATTGAACCACATTTTAATTTTACTGAATAAAATTAACTACCTGTTGGTGATGCAATTATTACGTGAAAAAATATAAAGAAATCAATTAATGACCACATGATTTTTTAGTGAAAATTTGTTCAAGAAAAACCACTATCACACCCATCCCCAATCAATCAAATAGTACTAAGAAATCATATTTTATAATGAACAGATGTAACTTATACACAAGACAATAATAATAGTTATAATGAATAGACACAACTAGTACCTAGCCCTCGAGTTCATTGGTGCTAAGGAAATTCCACCTCCATGGTAGATGTGTATTGGGTGGAGGAACGGGCCCCACCCAATACAGATTGCGGTGTTTACGATGCGTGGGCCCAATTGAAGGATCAGTTACATTTTATATTGTAATATAAATATTCCAATATATGAAGATATTAATCTATTAATTGGATTAACAAAAAACGAATTGATTTTATTCTTTTAAATGACTTATCATAATTAACCAACACTCAAGGAACTTAAGCAGTTCATCGAATACTTTCTTCAATGTAGTGCACCAAAAACTAACCTCCCCCATGGTGAGCACTTTCAATTCATCCTTTTATTTTAACCTTCAAATTAGTTGTTTTGCATTTGCGTGAAGCATAAGAACCATCATTATTGCCCTCTCAAATTATCAAATAATCTTTATGAATATTTAAAAACTAATATTTGTAAGAAAACTATAATCGATATCCCTATACATATCATACCGCTGATCTGTCTCAGATCCTAACTACACTTTCTCTCCACTCTGATTTCTAGCTCTAGATTGAAGTCTTTAACTAATAATGAACCATTTGCATGTCTCTTAGCCAGTGACATAGTAACTGCCCTGTCAATTTAATCATCTCATCATAAGATCTTGAAAAAGTAAATAGGAGACTTTTGTCATGTAAGGAGAAGAAATACTTTTCCATGGTCCAATGAGCTTCTCAAATCATCACACAATGCAACATACACTGAATGAAGATATTATCGGTTCTTGATGACTTGAGACGATTTTACTATGACATAACACATGAAAGAGATGAACTCTAGGCTCTATTAAATCAATTATACTTACATAAGTGCAATGAAATGAATTAGGGAGTGCCATCGGATGTGTTGGAATGACCATAAAATTTAGTGACAATAATTATTTGGATTATTTTGGATACCACACGAAGTTTAGTGTGTGCAAATATAGTACACCTAGAGACACATATAGTCATTTTTTTAATTACTAAAATAAGCCTTTTGGGGTCATGAAGCGGTCGACGAGATTTTTCAACTCCTTCGTTCTATAAATCAGCCCTATAAAAGAGTAAAGAAAACAACGAACTCATTAATATACCGACAAATTCACAAATCGAGAAATTGTTACATAAATATGATGGATACAGATAAAGGAATTCTCAAAGCAACAAATAGAATAAAGAATACAGATAGCATGGTTCATAGTTTTTACATAATAGGAATAATATTTTGCACAAGTGTCACATAAAAATACAAAGCCATTATAAATCAACATAGATGGAGGCTTGGTATAATCATTATGATAAGACTTTAACTTATTCAATCTAATAACTGTGATTGGAAAGTAACAATCATACTCGAGTTAAAATATACCTAAAGCCCATATCATGAACTATGAAGCTAGTTATAAACGCATTTATAAATGAGCATGACACTTGTATCCAGATTTTACTTATGTGTGTTTATAAACGTCAAGATTACAAGATGAGGACGCAATCGACTCTAATACAGGAAGAATGACATGTTTATCCTTTATAGAATATTGATAAATATGTTCTTCATTTTGTTGACAACAAGAATATAATAAACATCATTACTCATTCACTACCCGAATATATGACAATCAAAATGATTAGCTTTAACATATATGTAGTCTTATCCCAATTGGCATATCCTCGAACAAAACAATAATGAAAGTGAAGTCTTAATAGGCCTGCTGCAATAATAGGATATGTGTTAAAGTTTAAACTAACAATAGACCTTATTATGTCAAAACAATGACCAAAAAAAAGATGAGAAAAATCAAAGATGAATGATTTATACTCACTGCTCAATATTCGGCCTATGACCCTCCCGAGGATTACCAATATAAAGCAACAAGTTCACTTGTAGATAACAAATAGTAAACTAAGCATGAAAAAAGAAATATTAACTAATAAATAACAACATAAAAGAAATACAAATCATATGCATATGCTAGTTGACCTGGGTATACCTAGCCTTGATGATGACCCCATATTGGATATCCCCAGTCCTACAAAAAATCATTGATTGTCAGTGAAAAAACATATATTGATATTGAAGGGTCTAATACCACCACAGAAGACGAAAAACCTAAATATACACAATTACTGCAATCCTTTAATCATTTCTAGTATCTTTAAAAATTAAGCACCGAAAATAATGTCACCCCTCGAACATTTGTAATGTTTTGTCAAAACATATATACTTATCTTAATCTTCCATAATCCTTCGTATAAGTAGAACCCAAACTCCAAATTTCCAACTAGGCACTATACATCTACTGCTACCTTATAATAATAGACAAATTTTCAACATAGTTCTAACATAATTCTAACATAGTTCATTATGCGAAAGTGGGACTAAACTAAACCCTAGTTTCATATAATACAAATTTCACTACATCCACTCAAAATCAGTATATTTTTCAAGAAGTCAAACCAATGCGGTGATTAATTAGATGTCAAAGAAAAATGTTAAGCTCATTGAATCCTCTTGAGAAGCTGTAACTGCAAAAATTGACTTTCTTTATCTGAATCCTTTGGATGAAACTTTGGTAGAGACTCTGTTGTTATGATATTCAAATCTCAGAGATGAGGAGTGAGAAAATTCCTCCGTTAAAGGTGAAGGTGATTCTCTCGTGGATAACTTGGGCTTAGGATTTCTGATTGCATTAAGGAGTCGCGAATGAAAGGGGAGAGTTTTTAGGTGAGTTCATTTGGGAAGGAAAAATGAGTGGGTCCAATTTTCGTGTGGAGTGTGTTATAATAATTTCTCTATTTTTAATATTCACTTTTAAATTATGAACTAAAATTAATAACACATATATTAGATTACTAAGGGTAAAGTCATGTAAGAAATAGTAATAGAAAATATTGTTATTAATCCAAAATTTAGTTTATTACTAAAAGCTTGTTTTGGTGTAGTGCATCCCTCGCATGCCATCGGGATCCAGACATAACACATGCCAAAACTGGGCTACCGGGTCGGAATCTCACCATCGAACCCAAACAAAAACATAAACAACGTAGGCGATCATAAACATATGTTTGGGGATTACAAACATACCACATCACTCCCCACTGGTCTCCAAATTAATACCTATCCTCACACATGGATATCGCCAAGCAACAGTACTATGACCTATTAAATAAATCCAACACCTGTTGATCAATGCCATGGTGGATAGCCCACTACGTCCAACCTCCAAACGATAACCCTACCGAGTATGTATGTTCATACATATACACATCAATCACATGTATATATATAGGTAACCCACAATATATATATATATATATATATAAAGTATTGACTACGTACGAAAATCCCACAGCGTATTAGTCCACCAAATCTCGAAGTCCAATCCAACTTCCCAATTATATAATTTAGCGTTCATTCACTTGATTTTTGATTCGTCTCACTCCAACCATCTATTTGTAGTCCTAACACGCGTATCAGTCCATGATAATATTCCCCGATAGTCCTAAACTACCTCGAAAGTCCATACGCCCATTTATCAAAGACTAACGGGTCAAAATAATGCATAATAAAATTTCGGAAAAGCCAAAAACCAAATCGGCGCGCTTGGCAGACTGAACCAATTTGCTAGATCGAATTTTTTTGCTCCCCCAGCGAAACAGTTCGATTTACTGGGCTGGCCATCGTCTTCTTCCTCGGGTTTTCACCTCGTAAACCTTTCAATAGAGGTCCCAACCCTCCCAAAACCACAAATTGACACCCCGACATCAATATATAACAAACCCAGAGCTATCTAACACCAAATTAAACTCGAATCCATCATCAAAACAAATATATTCCTAAATATTAATCAATTCGTTCAATTTGGAATTTATTAAACCTTTAAAGTTCATTGATTCTAACACCCTATCAATATTCTCATGTTTATATACATAATCCCAACATTATATTATGAATTTATAAAATATTCATTATCAATCATTATCAACTATGATCAGAGGTTAATCACAAACCAATTCATATAATAAATTCTCAAAAGTTTTCATCTTTTAATTCCCGAATTTGTTCCTAATTAATTATCAACATAAGACTATTGTAAATTGCAATCTAAATCAAGTAATACGAAGTATCAACTCATAGAGATGACTTGAATCCAGATATGTTCTTCCTCTTTTCTCCAAGTTATGTTCTCTCTTTTCTTCCATTTTTCTCTTCTCTTAATCTTTCCCTTCATCACAATTATGCGGAGGAAAGAATGAGGTTGTCATCCACCTCCCCAAGAATAAAATACTTCTTAATTACATCCTAATCCCATTTTTAGTTGTAGCCCGAAAGGTAAAAAACATTCATACCCCCATACGGGCCCAACTACATCTAAAAAGCCTCTGAAATCCAATTATAACCCCTGAGTACGTATTCTGGACTATTTCGACCCATTTTAGAACATTGGTGCACCGAAAAAGGTCATCAGATTCACCCAACTAAAAATATATAACCATATAATTAATGGGACCCGACACGTACAAACAGTACTATGGCCATCCCCGATCCTCGCCATGCGGGCGGGCGCATGGAGGAAGGAACCTTCGGGTCCCGCGCGTCCCTCTCGGGAGCGCTTCGACCGACGTCGTTTGAGATATGGTGTAAAAATGTAGAGAGATTCAGATTCTCCAGTCTATTTTACTCAAAATAGACAAAAGAAAAAAGGGAAGCCACCCGGAAGGATGGAATCCAAAGACATACTGGTGCATGCGAAACCAAAATGATTCGAGAAGGGTTCGGAGGCTTAGTTAGGAAATGGGAAGGTGTTAGGCACCTATTCCGCACTTTTGGTCTCTCATGGATATTTGTTATTTTCCTTTATTTTCCCCTGTGATATGTGTGCATGTGTGTGTCTCTCTCTCTATATATATATAGTGGAGGTAGGAATCCTCGACTTGTATCATGGAAGAGAGAAAGTGAGTCATTCGTAGGAAGGTATAAGAATAATATTAGAAAGTAAGATTTACACGATTACCCTTACGTTGATCGTTATAATGGAACGATAACGCATATGGAGTAATACGTCACTAAGAACAAGTATATAGAAAATAAGAAGATTGGATTTAGAGAAGATAGAAAATGAGAGAAAAAGTGGAAAAAAGGACTCGAGTCTCGGGTTTTACCCCGAGACGCCTACGTAGCCTATAAAGGCATCAAAGTCCACGTAGTTCGCATCCAAAACTAGGGTGGGGTTTATCCCATAAATCCAAATGGGGATCTCTTATTTGTGAGAGTGTGTGTGTGTGTGGAAAAAAGTGTTTTAGTTGTGAGAAAAGTGTGAGAAAAGTATGAGAATCCCTATTTGGAATTTATGAGCAAACCCTTTTTTTTTTTGGGTTTTATTTATATGAAAATAGGAAATGTGCAGTAATACTAAATAAGAAGTATATTAGGATGTGTGAGATGAGATAATAAAAGTGCTAAGTAATAAAACAAGTTATTGGGAATTTAAGAGAATTTAAGAGAGAGTTTGAGAAAGTTGGACCTTCTTGAAGATCTTGAGCTTTATCTTGAATGTTGGAGAGCAGCCCTTGCACTTAGATGATGATGGAGAGCGGCTAATTCAATAAGTTTGATGAAAAGGATGATGAAAAGTGGAAGTAAAAAAGGGATTTGGAGGTTGAAATCACGCTGCATTCGAGAGAGGTTTCTGGGATTCTTTAAGGGTGAATTTTATCAGATCTGGTCTCCTTTTGTAAATGAGGTGAAGGCCTCCTTTTATATGCCGAGGTAACTGCCAATTGGCATTTACCTATTCCTGACTGTCGGCACCTTTCGATAGGCAGGGTCTGGAACCTGCCATTGGGCAATGCGCTTCAGGCTTTTTTGGAAAATGGACTGCCGAGGGCAAACCGTTGGTCAGAATCGTGCACGGGGCATAGCATTGGAAAGGTAATTCAGAGATATTTGCAAGTCCTTGGACCACTCCCTAGTTTGGGTGTTGACTATGGGTCAAATATGGCTCGAAAGCGTTTGTCGATCCATTGGACGCGGAATCATTTGGACGCAAACGGATCGTTCGTCCGCATGGTAAGTCCCAACCGCGCACGTGGCGGACCGTTGGAAAGGTTATGAGATGTACTTCGACTTTACAAAGAGTTTGACCCAGTTTGGAGAGTTGACTTTGGTCAACGGGGCTCGAGAAGCATTCAGTGACCTCTTGGAGTCAAACGGATTGTTCATCTGCATGGAAAGTCAGAATCGTGCACGGGATGGACCGTTGGAAAGGGGATTCAGCACCCTTTGAATATTCATTGAGTCTCGGTTGAGATGAAGAGTTTGAGTTTTTGGTCAAACTGAGTCGGGGAGTGTTCGATGGCTTCTAGGCCAGTACTCGGGACATGACCTAGGTTTGTAGTAATGAAAGGAGGTGCTAGGGACCTAAGGGGAGTTGGAGGTAATGAAATGGGGTGTCCATAGAGCCCCTCGACGGGTGAGTTTGGAACAAATGATAGCCGTCGAATAGACACCATATGATGCGTTTGAGGGAGTATGACCAATTCAGAGGGTCGAGGCCGATTTTGAGGACCTAAGGGGCGTGCTGGGGATGGAATGACGATCGAAGTTTTAGGTCGATTCTGAGGACCTGAAGTGATGTTGGGGGATGACCAATTCTTTGGGTCAAAGCCGAACCTGCGGGTTTAGGGTGAAGATCTAATAACCGAGGTCAATTCTTACCTAAGAGTGGTGACGACCGAGGACCGAGGTCAATTCAGAACCAACTCAAGTGACGATCCAAGACCGGGGTCAATTCTGACCTAAGAGTGGTGACGATCGAGGACCGAGGTCAATTCTGACCTAACTCAGGTGATGATCCAAGATCGGGGTCAATTCTGACCCAAGAGTGGTGACAACCAAGGACCGAGGTCAATTCTGACCTAACTCAGGTGATAATCCAATAACGAGCTCAATTCTGACCCAAGAGTGGTGACGACTGAGGACCGAGGTCAATTTTGACCTAACTCAAGTGACGATCCAAGATCAGGGTCAATTCTGACCCAAGAGTGGTGACGACCGAGGACCGAGGTCAATTCTAACCTAACTCAGGTGACGATCCAAGACCGGGGTCAATTATGACCCAATAGTGGTGATGACCGAGGACCGAGGTCAATTCTGACCTAACTCAGGTGACGATCCAAGATCGGGGTCAATTTTGACCCAAGAGTGGTGACGACCGAGGACTGAGGTCAATTCTGACCTAAATCAGGTGACGATCCAAGATCGGGGTCAATTTTAACCCAAGAGTGGTGATGATCGAGGACCGAGGTCAATTCTGACCTAACTCAGGTGACGATCTAAGACCGGGCTCAATTCTGACCCAAGAGTGGATAAAGATTGGATTTTGATTCTGCTGGAGAAAGGGCCTTGTGATTTTGAACTGAGCTCTGGAGATGATAGCTGGGTAAGCTTTTGTTTCTTTAGGAGACCTCGCAGGGGGGACAACCTATTTTGGTGATGTAAGAGAATTCCTCTGGGGAAGTGATCAGGCGATCCTTAGAGATCCTCCGGAGCTTTGTCGGGAGGAGATTCATTGAGTTTTGAGGATCCCTCTGGGGAAAATAGGTTCCGCTTGAGGGAATGCGGAATTTTCTTTGTGAAAATGTTCAAAGTCCATCCTGGGATTTTTAGGAATTTTTCAAGGATTTTTCGGGCCTCTCTGGCATTTTCTGGGAATTTCTGTAAGAAATTTAAGGTGGGGTGCCAGTCGGGATGGTATGAGGGGTGCCATTCGGCAGTGGCATAGACTTTTGGGCTACCTCGGGAAGGTGAGGAGTTAGTGTCGACCGGTATGGTAGGTGAAGACGCCGATCGGCATCGAGCTTGGCATCCTATATAAAGGGGGCGAATCCCTTTATTTTTTCACAGCTTTTTTTAGTTCTCTCTTTCTGCAATTTCTCTGTAAGTCATTCTAGCATTCCAATTTTTCAAGAAATGGCCGTCTTTGTGAGCACCACAGTCCAGCGGGAGTGGTTGACGATTGATGACTGGGCGAATGTGGATTGGAGGGACAGGGTGCCTCTTGATTTGGGGAGTGATAACTCCTTTGATGCGTTTGAGCCTGTTGCGGATGACCGGACCTTGCTGCGGGAGCCATCGCATCATCGCTCTTCGAGAGTGATTCCCGACGGTTATGTAAGTAACCTAACCTTTGGCATTCCTTTCGTTTTTGGTGTTTTTTTTCTTTCTTGACTTCTGATGATATTTTTTCTTTTTGCTAGTCTGATATTTCCTTAAAGAAAATGCGTGCTCGCGGGATGATGGGGCTCAGGGATGTCTGGGAGAATCTCCCACATGTGGTGTGTTGGGTGGTCTCATCAGTGGGTTTTGGGAGGTTGGCATCTGCGCTGGATGAGACGCCTCGTTCGACAACGGTCCTGTGTGCTTTAGGAGAGAGGTGGTGGGATACTACCCACACCTTCCATTTCGACTTCGAGGAGATGACTGTGACTCCCATAGACGTGCAACAGCTATTGGGGCTGAATTGTGATGGAGAGCAGATAGAGGTAGATCGCTTTTTGCGGGTGAGACCGGGGGCAGTGCGGGCGGCACTTGGTGATATAGGGAGGATAGTCTCTGGGGATTCTATCCGGCTATCCCTACTAAAGGATGTTCTATTAGGTAGGGAGATTAATGTTGATGATGGGATGGAGGTGAGGCAGATGGCCGGTTATTCATTTTTCTGGTGTTGGGAAGTTTCATGGTGGCGTCGAGCGGCGACGTCGTCCATTTGTGGTTCTTACCGTACATGAGGATGTTTTCGAACATCCCTTTCTATGACTGGGGGAGTCTGACTTTGGCGACCCTTTACTCTTCTCTGGATGCATTCAGCCGGTGCTACCGGCTGACCTTTACTGGGTCCATGTACCTTCTTGAGGTATTCTTTAATTTGCGCATTTCTTTTCATGCATTCTCTTTTTCCTTTCATGCATTCTCATTTTCCTTATGCGTCTCTTTTTGCTTGTGAATTCAGACGTGGTTCTATGAGGTGATTTTGTGCAATACCCCACTGATCGCTTTGAAGGACGACACTGTTGGGGACTTCAACCGATTGTATCGATGGCTTAAGTCCAATCGGCAGTCGAAGGGATCTCTCTCTCTGGAGGCGGTGCGTCAGGTCTTGAATGACCTGACCAGTGGTAGGGTAAGACTCTTTCCATTTCAGTCTTGGTTTTTGCACCTTCTGATCTTGTATTGATTTATGCTTGCTTGGAGATTTCAGGTGACCTTTTATCCCTGGGGGATAACTATTCAGGATGCGGGGGCAACCGGGGTGAATGCGCGGATGAGGCATTTGCTAGCGCACGAGTTCGGCCATTTTTGGTATGTCGGGGAGAGGGTGGTTCGTCAGATTTCTGAGGAGGAGGTGGTGGTGCCACCCGCATAACCTTCTATGCCTATAGGTGGGAGCGACTGCTGTCGGAGGATGAGAGGATCGCGGCGATGATCGACGAGTCCTACTTGTTGTACACCGATACGGCTGCGCCGTATGATTATATGAACTTTACGACGAGCTGGTTGATGGCGCCCAGCATATATGATGCCTTATATTTTCTTACTGCGGGTTTGAGTCGATAGGTGGGATCTTCCCACAGTGGCGGCGATCCGAAGACATCAGCGGCGGGGGCGACCTCAGAGGTCCCTTTTGTACGGTTGCATACCCCTTCGTACAACATACAGCGAGCTGATGGAGGGATCATGCCTATGTTGCACCGTCCTCATGCGATGGATCCAGAGGAATTGGGTTTGACAGAGGAGGTCCTTCGACCCGCGGTATACCTTTCTGTTCCTCTCTTTCTTTCTTTTCTATTTTGGTTATTTCTGCTTTGATACTGATTTTGGCTTTCCTGACATCAAGTTTGGGTGTCGACCACCAGTCTTCGGCGATTGCCCATATTCGGGATGCGATTCCTGTTCCTTATTTTTTCGTGTCGTCCGCTTCGTCCGAAGAGGACTCTGGCTCGGGTAGTGGTGGCGCATCGTCTCGCCGTAGGGGAAAGAGAGCATGTCGCAGGGGTTGAAGCTCTTAGTGAGAGAGAGAGAGAGAGAGAGAGAGAGAGAGAATGTGGGTTCAGGTTGAGTCCCGTTGTTTTTTCTTTTTCTTTTTATTTCCTTAAAAGCTGATGTAATATAGAACACAAATAGATGCAATGCAATGGAGTTTTTTATTATCTTTTATTGAATGACGAATGCATGCACGTGCGCTTTTTACTTTGCTGCTGAGCCCTTTAAAAAGAGTATTTTTGGAATTTTTTGAAGGAAAGTTCTTAATTAAAAGGGGAATTTTATGAGGAAAAAAGGGGATTCTTGAAATTCTTTCGAGAATATCAATTTATTTATATTGAGTTTTTTGATTTGACAAAAGAGGAAAAGAGGGAAATTTCTAAAAATGGGGGGTTGCCGATCGGCAAGCACCCTGTCCTGCCTATCGACAGTTCAGTCCAGTCCCATCAATTCAAAGCTTTGATTAGTACCCTCTTCAGCCTTTGGTACATTGTGGGGTAGGATTCCCTCCGATTTCGGCAGGGATTATGTCCCTTGTGAGGGTTTTCAAGTATAAAAAGGGGCAAGGGTGGAGTGTTTTCCTCACACCTTTGCATTCTTACCGACTTGCCCACTATCTGTTAGTTTTGCAAAATGGCTCTCCCTGGTAGCATTGAGTTTGCCAACTACCTCAAAGCCTTGGAAGTTATGTGCTCTTATAATGTTGACTATGATACTTTCAACATGCGTCAAGTCTCCTTGTGGCGTAATCGGCCTATTGAGTGGAACGTACTGATGGCGGCGGTACAATTCTGGTACCCCGAAGACTATGTATTCCGCTTTAGGTTGGATAAAGTTTTTCCTACCTACGAGGAGTTTTCTGCCATGCTGGGTGTAAATCCCAGTGTTGCTGCGGCTTTGCTCAAATTTTCCCATTTTCCCAAAGATTTATTAGCCAGGCTTCTTCATATTTCGCCTTCAGCGGCCAGATCTTGGTGGTGCTGGAGGAATGATCTCCCTCCCGATGGTGCTGCAATCCATGCATTTGCGGGAAGTAGGTGATGCTGGATATGCTGGAGCCGTTGTTTTGGACCTAGTTTCAAAATTACTGTTAGTGACTGGGGAACTACTGGTGGACCCGCAACTTGCAGCCATTACATCATGGATGTCATACTGCCACAATCCTGCGACGGTGATACTAGCGGAGACTCTGAATGGCTTGGATGCCTGGAGAGAAAGTCGTTCTGACTTTTTGAGGGGTAACCCCGTGATGCTGTTCATGTGGTTGTCCGAAAGATTTCTCTTGGCGACCCCTCCAGAATATCCCTTATCGGCCGTACCCAACTTCTTTTCATGCTACTTCATCAGTGTTGGCCTGTATGTTGAGAACTGGGAGCATTGGCTTGTGGAGCATGGGGCTCGTGGTTTGTATTGGTCAGTGCCTTGGTGGGGGAAGTTGCAGCCTATTCTGGAGCTAGGAGAGTATTCATACGTGCGGCTGGTTGGTCTCAGGCAGACCTCCTTTTATTTCCCCTGGCGGCTTCTGCACCAATTTGGCTGGGCCCAGGTCGTGCCACCTCGAATCTCAAATTTCTTTTCGGTAGAAGATTTGACTGAGTGCCTGCGTCTGTTGCTTAGATCTCTATGGGAAAATTGGCATCCGTCGACCCGTCCCTCTCAGTCGGTCGGGAAGGTTTGGCATGTCCCCAAAGATTATATGAAGTGGTTGTGCAGGAAAGTAGTCAGCAAGATGTTGGCAGTGGAGACTGGACAAAGATGGTTTGTTTTATCCAACACCATGGAAGGGGGTGTTGTGGTTTTTTCGAAGATGGTTCGGGCTCATCGGTCCATCGAGTGTTTGAGGCACTCTATTCAGGCAGGGAAAAGTTGGGGACCTTAGGATGTAGATGATGAGGGTGTAGGCTGCTCTGGTAGCTGTGGGTAGGACTCCTGGGGAGTTTATTTGGATTTTATGATAGTAGGGGGAAGGGAGTTATCTGTTCCTTTTCTTATGTAATCGATACGATAATTTCTTATTAATGAAATAAGAAAGTTTCTGATCATCCAGATGTGCCTTTCGATGAGTTTTGTATTTTTAATTATCTATACTAATCGCTAAGGCATACATAATCCTTTTATTCAAGTATTCCTTAGAATGAACTGCCGTTCTCGGAGGTAAGAAAATAATGGTATTTTGTGAAAAAGAAATAGGCCGTGCTCATGTAAGACGTATGAGCTGCCTACGTACCTCTGGGGTTTTTAAAAATTATTATTTTTTATTATTTTTTCTGAAAAAATGTTTTTTTTTGCAGAGGATCAGGCCCACGTAGTTCTGGGTAGAGGGAAATGAAGAGTTTTTTTAGAATAGAAGGGGGATGAGAAGAGTCGTAGCGCACCGAGATTTCAGACTAGGGGTATAATTTCTTGAGACAGTTCAGGTTGACTGGATGAGCCATCTCTTCCCCATCTAGGTTAGCGAGCATGGCAGCACCACCGGATAAGATTTTCTTCACAATGTAGGGGGCGCTCCAATTGGGCTTGAATTTCCCTCTAGGGTCCCAGATGCGTTCTGTTATCTCCTTGAGGGCTAAGTCTCCCTCTCAGACACCGCGGTCCTTGAATATCTTATTGAATGATCGTGCTATTCAGTGATGATACCCTTGTATGCGGTAAAGATCTTTTAATCTCCTTTCATCTAGGAGGGTCAGCTCATCGAGACGGCTTTGGCACCAGTCTTATTCGCTAACTTTGCTTTCGAGCATGACGCGTAGCGAGGGTACTTCTAGCTCCACAGGTAGGACTGCTTCCATGATGTAGACCAGGGAGTAAGGGGTAGACCCAGTAGAGGTTCGGATTAAGGTTCGATATCCCCAGAGGGCGTACGGTATCTGATCGGTCCAATCCCTATAGCTTTCGGTCATCTTGTTGATGATGGATTTGAGGTTCTTGTTGGCGGCTTCAACTGCACCATTAGTCTGAGGAGGTCGACAGGGAGAAGATTTATGTCTCTGAATCCCGTACTTATTAACTAATTCTATGACTTCTGCTTCGAAATGAAACCCGTTATCTGACACTAGCTCGTGTGGGACTCCATATCGGCAGATGATATTTTTCTTGAGGAATTTGGCCACTTTCTTGGATTTTAGTAGTGCGTATGACTCAGATTCGACCCATTTGGTGAAGTAATCGATGGAAACTAGGATGAACTCATGTTCGTTTGAAGCCTTTGGTGTAACCTTCCCTATGATGTTGATACCCCAGGTGGAGAACGACCAGGTAGAGGTCATGTTATATAATTCTCGAGGAGGCAAGTGTTGAAGATTGGGGAATTGTTAGCATTTGAGGCATCTCCGAACATAGGCGGCGCAGTCTTGGGATATGGTGGTCCAGTAATATCCCTGTCGGATGATCTTCTTGGCAAGCATGTGACCGTTCATGTGGGGTCCGCATTCCCCGCTGTGGATTTTCTGCATTATTTTCTCAATCTCAGCTCCTGCGATACAATGTAAATGAGTTCCATCGAAGTTCCTCTTGAGTAGAGCTTTATGACAGATGATGTACTGGGCGGCCATTCTTCGTAGGGTTGTTCGATCTTTCTTATTGGAACCCTCGGGATACCTACTATGTTTGAGGAGGCACTAGATATCATAGTACCAGTAATCGGCTCGTTCGAGATCTTCGGTGGAGACAAGCTCGATATGGTAATAGTGGGTTGGTTTGTCTTGCTTTTGAACTAGGAAGGGGGTCATTATTATTCCTTCGGGCATGTCGACCATGGAGGCCAAGGTAGCAAGAGCATCGTCTAGGTTATTCTTTGCTAGGGGTAGGTAATGGAAGGTGATATCTTGGAATCGGGAGGCTAAGTCTTCTAAGTGGGCATAGAAGGGTTGGAGCTTTTCTTCTTTGACTTTCCACTTTTTTAGCACTTGACCAATGATGAGGGTAGAATCCTCATAGACATCGAGGTATTGAATACGTTTCTTGAGAGCAACTTTGAGGCCCACTGTGCATGCCTCCTATTTCTTCATGTTGTTGGTGCAAGGGAAATCCAATTTGATGGCGATGGGAGTGTCGGAGTCATCTGGGGCGATCAAAAGTATCCCAATGCCATATCCCTTTTTGTTGGCATCGACGTCAAAGAACATTTTCCATCGAAGGTGGTCCGAAGCGGTGCAGAGGATATTTTTATCTAGGAATTCGTAGATCTAGACATATGCTTCTTCTACGGGGTAATCAGTGAGGTAGTCGGAGATGGCTCTTCTTTTAACGGTTTTTTGCGTGACGTACACGATATTGAACTCAGTTAGGAGCACCAACCATCGGGCCATTAGACTGGATAAGGAGGGTTTCTCAAGCAGGTATTTGATGGGATCCATTTGGGATATAAGTTTGATGGGGAAGGCGAGCATGTAGTGTCACAATTTTTGGGTGACCCAGACAAGTGCGACACACGCCTTTTCCAAGGCAGTGTAATTGACCTGGTAATCGACCAATTTGCGACTGGCGTAATAGATGGATCTTTCTTTGTGGGAGTCTTCAAGGTATTGGGCTAGCAAAGCCCCAGCTGCAGTGTCGGCTATGGTTAGGTATAGGAGCAAATGGAGACTCGGCTGTGGTGGCATGAGCACTGGAGGTTGGGTAAGATATTATTTGATCCGGTCAAAAGCTTCTTGGCAGGCCCGTTCCAAACTTTGGTTCAATCCTTTCGAAGGATCTTGAAGATTGGTTCGCAGATGAAGGTTAGCTGGCAGATGAACCGGCTGATATATTGTAATTTACCAAGAAAACCTCGGACTTCTTTCTCTGTTCGGGGAGGTGGCATCTCAAGTATGGCCTTCAACTTTGCAGGATCTGCTTCTATCCCCTTCTCATTGACCATGAATCCTAAGAGTTTTCCCTTTGTAATGCTAAAAACACACTTATGTGGATTGAGTCTCATCTGATATCGTTGCAGTCGTTCGAAGAACTTCCGGAGAGCGGGAACATGACCTTCTCTAGTTTTGGACTTGATAATCATATCATCCAGATAAACCTCGACTTCTTTGTGAATCAGATCTTGCAGGATGGTTGTGGCAGCCCTTTGGTAGATAGCCCCAGCATTCTTGAGACCAAATGGCATAACGGTGTAGAAAAAGGTTCCCCATGGGGTGATGAATGCGGTTTTTTCTTGGTGGTCTGGGTGCATCTTGATTTGGTTATATTCGGCAAACTCGTCGATAAATGACTTGAGAGCATCACCGGCTGTGTTATCCACGATCATGTCGATATTGGGTAGCGGATAATCATCCTTTGGAGAAGCTTTGCTTAAATCTCGATAGTCCACACACATTCGAACCTTCCCTCCTGATTTTGGCATAGGTACTATATTGGCTAGCCATGTGGGATATTCGATCACACAAATGAATCCCACGTTCAATTGTTTGACCACCTCTTCCTTGACCTTGAGTGACCATTCGGTGCAGAGCTTTCTCAATTTCTGTTTAATCGACTTGTAATTTGAGAGAGTAGGGATCTCGTGCTGAGCTATTTCAGGATCAATGTCGGGCATATCATCATACGACCATGCGAAGACATCCACGAATTCCTTCAGTAATTCTTTGAGTTGTGCGAGCTCATGCTCATCAAGGGTGGCCCCTATCCTAATCTCGCGCAGTTGGCTACTAGAACCGAGATTAATAACAATAGTCTCTTCTTCACTAACCTGAATACAGTTATGTTGTTTATTATTAACCTTATTTAGATCACTTAAGAATTATTCATTTGCAAAATCATCATCATCATCAAAAGTTTGATTAGAATCCAAGCAGTTAATGTAAGGCACAACAAGATACTCAAAATCTTCGTTTATTTCATTGATAGGAAAAATAGCATTGAGAACCTTATCAAAAGAGGTCTCATTACATTTGAACAAGGATACATAACATAAGAAGAAATAGGGTAAACATTGGGGTTAGGGTAAATTTTAAGAGATAGAACAGGCGCAGCATGCCAGTTGAGGAGGGGTGTATCAACAACTTTAATCAGATGGGATGGATCCATTGATGTATTGCCTGAATGAACCATGCAGAGTGCCAACCCCAGTGTCTGTAAGTTGAAGGAATCTTCAGAATCACTTTCCTCAGTCTCTTCGGTATCTTTGATGAGCAGTTGTACTCGGTGTTTGAAACTTTTGGCCCATGGGTAGCTCTCTTAGAAAAAGATCTCCATTCCAGGCTTCATTTTCTTGTCTGTGTGGTCATACCATGGTTCTGGAAAATCGCAAAAGGGGAAGTCTTCGCCTTCTTTGATGAATCGTCCATTCAAGGAGTCTCTTGGTATATTTTGGATGCAGTCTAATCTTTTCTTTGGTCGAGACTGGTGGATCATTCTGAGCTCTTGTTCTGATGGTTGATACCCCAAGCCACAAGGAGGAAAATCTTTCTTCAGTTCGATGGGCTCAAGTATCCCTTACTGCCTTTGCCCTAGTCCCAGTCCGAGCATAAAGTGCATGTTTTTGAACATCTGAATTACATTGACATTGACACAAGGGTCATATTCTAGACAAACCCTTTCTTTGAAACCATCCCCTGCCGGGAGTAGGAGTGGCTCAACTCGGAATCCTGATAGGAGCATATCATTTGACCCGTGCTGTATCTCAAGGATTGGACTACTGGTGCTTGCACCCTTGACATTTTCGTCATCGCCCAAAATGGTGATGACTCGCCCGTTGGCGAAGAACTTTAATTTTTGATGGAGTGAGGAAGACACACCCTTGATACTGTGTATCCAGGGTCATCTGATCAACAGGTTGAAACAAGCTGGGATGTCTATGACTTAGAATTCAACAACAGGGTTTATAGGGCCAACCCCTATTACAAGTTTTATGGATCCCATCACCTCCCGACGAATATTATCGTAGGCACGTACGGTGGCGGAGGTTGGAGCGAGGTCACTTTCTTTCAGTGCTAAACACTTGAAGGTTCTCAGAGGGCAAACATTCACGACGGATCCATTATCGATAAGGGAGAGTCGCACGGCCTTCCCCATAACTTCGACGGAGATGTTGAGTGCACGATTGTGAATTAGCCCAATTCTGGGGATTTCTTCTTCAGAAAATGATAGCATTCGGGTAGAGGTCAAGGATCCGACCAGATTTACCGCTTCTTTTGGTGAGGTAGAGGGATGAACTGTGGGTCCAATGAGCAGCTTGATTAAAGCATTTCTGTGCAGCTGGGAAGACATGAAAAGTCCCCATAGAGTGATGTTAGCTTGAGTTTTCTTCAGTTGATCGAGGATCTTGCTCTTCTCAATGGTCATCTCTGGCATAGGAAGGTTTTCAATGCCCTTCCCTTTGTCATTTGCTGGTAGCGAGTTTGGAACCTGGTATTGTCTCCCTGATCTGGTCATGTGATTTACTGGAGAAGGGAAGAATATGAATCCCATTTCCTCGTCAATTTTAGGTTGTTCTGCCACCCTGTTTATTTCTTCGAGGAGTTCTTCAAATGATATCATCCCACATATGTTGGTTACTGGGCTAATTCTTCCTGAAGCTTGTTCTTCGCTCGAATCTTTGAATTCTTCCCCCTATCCGGTAGCAACAATTCTGTCTTTGCATGTAAAGTCAATGCATTCCACAAATTCAACAACTTCATCATACATGTCTTCCCATTATGTGTGGATATATGTGATTGAAGGGACCAAGCGCCCTTATAGCTTCGAAGTTTCAAGTAGTCCGGTGATAATACAAATGTTATTGGTTTGCCTAAATAATTCTGTCATAATCTAGACAACATCATGTAGGATGACTTCGTCGGTTGGTACCACCCACTTGTCTAAATTTTAGGCCTATTTCCATGCTTCCAAGAACAGTGTACTGAATCTCTAGCAATCGATGACCATCTGTGAGGGCAATTTCAGCTCGAACTCTAGGAGTTGGTTTAACACCTCTGACAATTCCATACTTCCATTTTTAGAACGGTTACGAACAGTGATGCATGCTCTGGTAAGGAGTGACAGTGCCTGATCAGCGAGGCTAATAGGGTGTAGGAGGAAATATGGGCAAATTTGAAGAGGTTTAGAAGAGTATATGGGTGTGATTTGAGTTGAGGGATCGAAATCCGAGTTTTCTTTTAAGAAGAGGGCATTGGCATGATTTGGGAGTGGGTTGTGAGTAGTGTTTGGCTTAGGATTGGCTGGTGGGGCGATGGTGCCCCGGTCAATGAGATCTTGGATTATGTTTCGAAGGTGGAAGCATTGGTCGATGGTATGGCCAGCAGTTTGGTGAAAGGCGCAATGGGCATCGGCCTTGAAGTTTCTTGGGACTGGATTTGGCAATGGACGGGGATCCAAGGGTTTGATGAGGTTTCGGCTTAACAGGGCTTGGTAAACTTTGGAGAGGGGAGCATGGACTCAGTGTATTCCCTTTGTATGGGGGCAGTGCGAATTTATGGTGCCCATGATGTGGTTAGTTGAGAGATGTTATTGATGGTTGAGACTGTAGCACTGGCAGGCTTATCATACTTTCTAGGGGTGAACTGTCCAGACACTTTTTACGGTTCAACCTCTATTTTAACAAGGCTTTCCTCGATTTCTAATCCAGCCTCTCTGAGAGCTCGGAAGTGGGGATATTATTGTCCTCCCATCATCACTCGTACATGGGGCAAGAAGTTCTTCTTCACTATGTTGACCTATTCTTCCTCGGATGGCCGATTGGTCATGGTAGCTACTTGCTCCCTCCACCGGGTTATGAAGTTACTGACTAATTCTCCTGGATTCTGTTTGAGTAGATCTAAATCACGACGGGTGACCTCAAGCTCTTCGTTGTATTTATATTGCAATATGAATTCTCGGGCTACATCCTCCCAGCTACGGATTCTGGATTCCTCGAGAGACAAAAACCATCGGAGGGCACTATCCTTAAAAATTTGTTGAAACAATTGAACCATCACTTCTTCAGAAGCCCCTAGTAGAGTCATTGAACGATGATAACTGCGAAGATGAACAATCGGGGGTCCACTCCCTCCAAACTTCTCGATATTTGGCATCTTTAACTTCTCGAGAAACCTTGCTTTAGGATAAGGAGACATGTGGGTGTAGTCCATGTAATTCCTAGAGATCCTGACTTGGTCAAACTTCTTGGTGAGCATCTTGAGTTCCTCTTTGACTTTATTCAACTCCTCCTCCTTTGGATCAATGACCACAAGCAGGTTAACCATAGGTGGGGAAATGTTTAGCATAGGAAGCTGGGCAGGCGACGGCCCATTGACAGGAGGGGTACGTGGAGCGTGCTGATATTCTTCGGGAACCCAGATAGTCTCGGGTGGACCCCTAGCATGAGGGAATAGGGCCTCGAGCTCTTAAGGAATTGGAACTTGGTTTCGTTGCATCTCTCGAACCTCGATTTGGAGGTTGTCAATCTTGGACACGAGCTGAGCTAAGACTGTCATCAGATCCGGCTGTATGACTGTCATCAGATTCGGCTGTATGACTGGTACTTGATCTGTATTCTCCATGGAAAGTGGATGGATTCTGTACTCAGAAGAAGTAGTAGAGGAACAGATGAAACTCCGAGGTGATTTGACTGAAGACCGAAGCCAATAGGGAGCCAGGCCAAGGTCTTGCGATCAACCTGAGAAGGCGTATAATGGGATTTATTTTTGGAAAAAGAGAAGAAACTATTTTTGGATTTTTGATGAAGAAGGGAGAAATGTTTTTGGATTTTTGATAAAGAAGGGGGAAATCTTTTTGGATTTTTGATAAAGAAGGGAGAAATGGTTTCGGAGACGGAACTCAACATGATTATTACAATTATTATGTTCTCACTTGTATTTAATTCTCCTAAATGCAATGCCGGATGGGACCCGAACCTGGAAAAATGAGGTTTTTAATATATGTAAAGCTACGGCTGGACTTGTAACCAAGCTCACGAACAGGGTCCCATTTTAAAAATGCACAAAAATTTGGGCGGCAGGTCGACCCGGAATTTTAACAGAGTTTCGGGTTGAAACCGACAATCTAGAGTGCGTGTCCTAAGTTTGACACCTATATGCGGGTATATAGTTAGTTGGGTGAATTGGAATGGGTTCCCCCCCTTTGGCGTGACTTCCACGATATACGTCTTACTTTTGCAGGCAATTGGTACGTGTGCACAAGTCATTTGATATACCTGAGTGTACATGAATTGCCTCACCATATACCTCGTGGGGACGATACGTGTGAGAGAAAATTTGATATACTCGACGTACGTGAACGAATTCCCTGCGATATACCTCCCTCATGACTTCGGTCAAGCGGTATGATGAAGGAGAACTGTTAAATATACGTCGAAGGTACTTGGACAATGGAAGGTGAGAGTCATATCGCTTAGGCTAACTGCGACCTGCCGGACCAGCACCCATCACGAAGTGACCCTCCAGTTACTGTGTAAAATTTGGTCAATAGCAATGCTCTTTGGTGATGTCGTGTGAATCATGCATGATTCTCTTATTAGTGGTATCTTATGATGAGAATGATTTTTCTTGATTATGCCAAACAGGGAGCAAAGTACAAGTACCAAAGGTAAACCAAGTATGGATGAGTGATGCGTGCAACATAGGGTTATATGTGATCCTAGGTGCACGTGGTGTGGAGTGTACATGGAGAATTTTCTACAAGTGTGTGAACATAAGCATAAGCATTGGATATATATGAAAAAGGGGAACATGCAGATATAGGGGGGATATAAACAAATATAACATCCATGGAAATAGAGTCAATCCCTCAAAACATACACATGTCCCCAGCAGAGTCGCCACTGTGGCCATCCCCAATCCTCGCCATGCGGGCCGGTGCATGGAGGAAGGATCCTTTGGGTCCCGCGCGTCCCTCTCGGGAGCGCTTCGGCTGGCGTCATTTGAGATGTGGTGTAAAAATATAGAGAGATTCAGAGTCGCCAGTCTATTTTACTCAAAACAGACAAAAGAAAAAGGGGAAGCCACCCCGAAGGATGGCATCCAAAGACATACTGGTGAATGCGAAACCAAAATGATTCGAGAAGGGTTCGGAGGCTTAGTTACGAAATGGGAAGGTTTTAGGAACCCATTCCTCCCTTTCGGTCTCTCATGGATTTTTTCTATTTTCCTTTATTTTCCCCCGTGATATGTGTGCATGTGTATATATATATAGTGGAGATAGGAATCCTCGACTTGTACCATGGAAGAGATAAAGTGTGTCACCCGTAGGAAGGTATAAGAATAATATTAGAAAGTAATATTTACGCGATTACCCTTACGTTGATCGTTATAATGGAACGATAACACATATGGAGTAATACGTTACTAAGAACAAGTATATAGAATACTAGAAGATTGGATTTAGAGAAGATATAAAATGAGAGAAGAAGTGGGAAAAAGGACTCGAGTCTCGGGTTTTACCCCGAGACGCCTACGTAGCCTATAAAGGCATCTAAGTCCACGTAGTTCGCATACAAAACAAGGGTGGGGTTTATCCCATAAATCCAAATGGGGATCTCTTATTTGTGAGTGTGTGTGTGTGTGGAAAAAAGTGTTTTAGTTGTGAGAAAAGTGTGAGAAAAGTGTGAGAAAAGTATGAGAATCCCTATTTGGAATTTATGAGCAAACCCTCTTTTTTTTTTTTTTTTTTTTGGGTTTTACTTATATGAAAATAGGAGATGTGCAGTAATACTAAATAAGAAGTATATTAGGATGTGTGAAATGAGATAATAAAAGTGCTAAGTAATAAAACAAGTTATTGAGAATTTAAGAGAATTTAAGAGAGAGTTTGAGAAAGTTGCACCTTCTTGAAGATCTTGAGCTTGATCTTGAATGTTGGATAGCAGCCCTTGCACTTGGATGATGATGGAGAGAGGCTAATTCAATAAGTTGGATGAAAAGTGGAAGTAAAAAAGGGATTTGGAGGTTGAAATCACGCTACCTTCGAGAGAGGTTTCTGGGATTCGTTAAGGGTGAATTTTATCAGATCTGGTCTCCTTTTGCAAATGAGGTGAAGGCTTCCTTTTATATGCCCAGGTAACTGCCAATTGGCATATACCTATGATTGTCGGCACCTGCCGATAGGCAGGGTCTGGAGCATGCCATTGGGCAATGCGCTTCAGGCTTTTTTAGAAAATCGACTGCCGAGGGCAAACCGTTGGAGAGAATCGTGCACGGGGCATACCGTTGGAAAGGTAATTCAGAGACCTTTGAAAGTCCTTGGACTGCTCCCTGGTTTGGGAGTTGACTATGGGTAAAATATGGCTCGGAAGCATTTGTCGATCCATTGGACGGGGAATCATTTGGACGCAAACGGATCGTTCGTCCGCATGGTAAGTCCCAACTATGCACGTGGCGGACCGTTGGAAAGGTTATGAGATGTACTTTGACATTACAAAGAGTTTGACCCGGTTTGGAGAGTTGACTTTGGTCAACGGGGCTCGAGAAGAATTCGGTGACCTCTTGGAGTCAAACGGATTGTTCGTCCGCATGGAAAGTCAGAATCGTGCACGGGATGGACCGTTGGAAAGGGGATTCAGCACCCTTTGAAGATTCATTGAGTCTAGATCGAGATGAAGAGTTTAAGTTTTTGGTCAAACTGAGTCGGGGAGTGTTCGATGGCTTCTAGGCCAGTACTCGGGACATGACCTAGGTTTGTAGTAATGAAAGGAGGTGCTAGGGACCTAAGGGGAGTTGGGGGTAATGAAATGGGGTGTCCATAGAGCCCCTCGACGGGTGAGTTTGGAACAAATGATAGCCGTCGAATAGACACCATATGATGCGTTTGAGGGAGTATGACCGATTCAGAGGGTCGAGGCCAATTTTGAGGACCCAAGGGGCGTGCTGGGGATGGAATGGCGATCGAAGGTTTAGGTCGATTCTGAGGACCTGAAGTGATGTTGGGGGATGACCAATTCTGTGGGTTAAAGCCGAACCTGCGGGCTTAGGGTGAAGATCTAATAACCGAGATTAATTCTGACCTAAGAGTGGTGACGACCAAGGACCGAGGTCAATTTTGACCTAACTCAGGTGACAATCCAATAACGAGCTCAATTCTAACCCAAGAGTGGTGACGACTGAGGACCGAGGTCAATTTTGACCTAACTCAGGTGACGATCCAAGATCAGGGTCAATTCTAACCCAAGAGTGGTGACGATCGAGGGCCGAGATCAATTTTGAACTAACTCAAGTGACGATCTAAGACCGGGGTCAATTCTTACCCAAGAGTGGTGACGATCGAGGACCGAGGTCAATTCTAACCTAACTCAGGTGACGATCCAAGACCGGGGTCAATTATGACCCAATAGTGGTGATGATCGAGGACCGAGGTCAATTCTGACCTAACTCAGGTGACGATCCAAGATCGGGGTCAATTCTGACCCAAGAGTGGTGACGACCGAGGACCGAGGTCACTTCTGACCTAACTCAGGTGACGATCCAAGATCGGGGTCAATTTTGACCCAAGAGTAGTGATGACCAAGGACCGAGGTCAATTCTGACCTAACTCAGGTGACGATCTAAGACCGGGGTCAATTCTGACCCAAGAGTGGATAAAGATTAGATTTTGATTCTGCTGGAGAAAGGGCCTTGCGATTTTGATCTGAGCTGGGAAGATGATAGACGGGGAAGCTTTTTTTTCTTTAGGAGACCTCGCAGGGGGGGATAACCTATTTTGGTGATGTAAGAGAATTTCACTGGGGAAGTGATCAGGCGATCCTTAGAGATCCTCCGGAGCTTTGTCGGGAGGAGATTCATTGAGTTTTGAGGATCCCGCTGGGGAAAAGAGGTTTCGCTTGAGGGAATGTGAAATTTTCTTGGTGAAAATGTTCAAAGTCCATCCTAGGATTTTTAGGAATTTTTTGAGGATTTTTTGGGCCTCTCTGGCATTTTCTGGGAATTTCTGTAAGAAATTTAAGGTGGGGTGCCAATCGTCATGGTATGAGGGATGCCATTCGGCAGTGGCACAGACTTTTGGGCTACCTCGGGAAGGTGAGGAGTTAGTGTCGATCGGTATGGTAGGGGGAGACGCCGATCGGCATGGAGCTTGGCATCCTATATAAAGGGGGCGAATCCCTTTATTTTTTCACAACTTTTTTGAATTCTCTCTTTCTGCGATTTCTCCGTAAGTCGTTCTAGCATTCCAATCTTTCAAGAAATGGCCGTCTTTGTGAGCACCACAGTCCATCGGGAGTGGTTGACCATTGATGAGTGGGCGAATGTGGATTGGAGGGACAGGGTGCCTCTTTCTTTGGGGAGTGATAACTCCTTTGATGCGTTTGAGCCTATTGCGGATGACCGAACCTTGCTGCGGGAGCCATCGCATCATCGCTCTTCGAGAGTGATTCCCGACGATTATGTAAGTAACCTAACCTTTGGGATTCCTTTCTTTTTAGGTGTTTTTTTTCTATCTTGACTTCTGATGATATTTTTCCTTTTTGCTAGTCTGATATTTCCTTGAAGAAAATGCGTGCCCGCGGGACGATGGGGCTCTGGGATGTCTGGGAGAATCTCCCACATGTGGTGCGTTGGGTGGTCTCATCAGTGGGTTTTGGGAGGTTGGCATCTGCGCTGGATGAGACGCCTCGTTCGACAACGGTCCTGTGTGCTTTAGGAGAGAGGTGGTGGGACTCTTTTTGCTTGTGAATTCAGACGTGGTTCTATGAGGTGATTTTGTGCAATACCCCGCTGATCGCTTTGAAGGATGACACTGTTGGGGACTTTAACCGATTGTATCGATGGCTTAAGTCTAATCGGCAGTCGAAGGGATCTCTCTCTCTGGAGGCGGTGTGTCAGGTCTTGAATACCTGACCAGTGGTAGGGTAAGACTCTTTCCATTTAAGTCTTGGTTTTTGCACCTTCTGATCTTGTATTGATTTATGCTTGCTTGGAGATTTCAGGTGACCTTTTATCCCTAGGGGATAACTATTCAGGATGCGGGGGAAACCGGGGTGAATGCGCGGATGAGGCATTTGCTAGCGCACGAGTTCGGCCATGTTTGGTATCGCGGGGAGAGGGTGGTTCGTCAGATTTCTGAGGAGGAGGTGGTGGTGCCACCCGCGTAACCTTCTATGTCTATAGGTGGGAGCGACTGCTGTCGGAGGATGAGAGGATCGTGATGATGATGGGCGAGTTCTACTTGTTGTACACCGATACGGCTGCGCCGTATGATTATATGGACTTTGCGACGAGATGGTTGATGGCGCCCAACATATATGATGCCCTGCATTTTCTTTCTGCGGGTTCGAGTCGGGCGGTGGGATCTTCCCACAGTGGCGGCGATCCGACGACATCAGCGACGGGGGTGACCTCAGAGGTCCCTTTTGTACGGTTGCATACCCCTTCGTACAACATCCGGCGAGCTGATGGAGGGATCGTGCCTATGTTGCACCGTCCTCATGCGATGGATCTAGAGGAATTTGGTTTGACAAAGGAGGTCCTTCGACCCGCGGTATACCTTTCTGTTCCTCTCTTTCTTTCTTTTCTGTTTTGGTCTTTTGTGCTTTGATACTGATTTTGGCTTTCCTGACATCAAGTTTGGGTGTCGACCACCAGTCTTCGGCGATTGCCCATATTCGGGATGCGATTCCTGTTCCTTATTTTTTGGTGCCGTTCGCTTTGTCCGAAGAGGACTCTGGCTCGGGTAGTGGTGGCGCATCGTCTCGCCGTAGGGGAAAGAGAGCATGTCGCAGGGGTGGAAGCTCTTAGTGAGAGAGAGAGAGAGAGATATGGAGATAGAGATAGAGATAGAGATAGAGATAGAGAGAGAGAGAGAGAGAGAGAGAGAGAGAGAGAATGTGAGTTCAGGCTGAGTCCCGTTGTTTTTTCTTTTTCTTTTTATTTCCAAAAAAGCTGATGTAACGCAGAACACAAATAGATGCAATGCAATGGAGTTTTTTATTATCTTTTATTGAATGACGAATGCATGCACATGCGCTTTTTACTTTGCTGCTGAGACCGTAAAAAAGAGTATTTTTGAAATTTTTTGAAGGAAAGTTCTTAATTGAAAGAGGAATTTTATAAGGAAAAAAAGAGGATTCTTGAAATTCTTTCGAGAATATCAATTTATTTATATTGAGTTTTTTGATTTGACAAAAGAGGAAAAGAGGGAAATTTCTAAAAATGGGGGGTTGCCGATCGGCAAGCACCCTATCCTGCCTATCGGGATGTTATGCCCGGTAGCCCAGTTTTGGCACCTGTTATGTCTGGATCCCGATGGCATGCGAGGGTTGAATTCCCAAAATCAATCGGAACCTCCCAGAAACATCTCCAAAAGACACTACAAAAATCGAAAATTTCCCAACTAAGAAAACGTCCAACCTTCGGATCATTACCTCTTCCCCAGTGGAACCTAAAATCAAATTCTCAGTAGAATCGCAAGATACATATCCCTAATGGAGTCTCCAAATTTCACCAAGAAATCTTAAGCCCTCAGAATTGGCTTTGACCTGTAGAATTGTTCATCTCTACTTAATCCCTCAGAATTGGCTTTGACCCGCAAAATTGGTCATTTCAACTTAATCCCTCAGAATTGGCTTCGGTCCTTAAAATTGGTCACCTCTATCTTAAGCTCGCAGAATTGACTTCAACCCGTAGAATTGGTCACCTTTAACTTAAGCCCTCATAATTGGCTTCGACCCTCAGAATTGGTCACCTCTATCCTAAGCCCTCAGAATTGGCTTTGACCCACAGAATTGGGCATCTCTACTTAAGCCCTCAGAATTGGTTTTGACCCTCAGAATTTCTCACCTCTATCTGAAGCTCGTAGGATTGGCTTTGACCTGCAAAATTCATAACCTCAAAATTAAGCTCTCAAATTAGCTTTGACTCACATAATTGATCGTCTCTACTTAAGCCCAAAGAATTGGATTTGACCCACAGAATTGGTCATCTCTATCTTAAGCCCGCAGAATTTGTTTCAACCCGAAGAATTGGTCATCTTTACTTAAGCCCGCAGAATTGGTCATCTCGACTTAAGCCAGTAGAAGTAGCTTTGACCAGTAGAATTGGTCATCTCTACTTGGGCCTGCAAAATTGGCTTTGACCCGAAGAATTAGTCACCTCTACTTAATCCCTCAAAATTGTCTTTGACCCATAGATTTGGTCATCTCTATCTTAATCCCTCGTAATTGACTTCGACCCGCAGAATTGGTCGCTACAACTTAGGTCCTGTGAATTGATCTCGGTCCGCAGAATTGGTCGTTCGCTTACTTTTTACCTTAATCTTCACCTTATTTTGGTCCTCAAAATCTTCCATCCCCAGCATTTTCTTAGGTCCTCAGAATCGACTTTGACCCTCTGAATCGATTATCCTCATCCCTCAGGTCTACAGAATTGACCTCCTTCCTAAACATCATGTGGTGCCTATTCGATGGCTTTCACTTGTTCCAAGCTCACTCGTTGAGGGTCTCTATATACATCACATTCTAGGACCCCCTAAGTCTCTCCTTAGGTCCCTAGCACCTCCCCGTTTCATTATAAACCCTAGGTCAAACTCTGAGTACTGATCTAAAGGCCATCGGGCACTCTCGAGCCATGTTTGATTTCGGTCAACTCTATCATCAGAGAAAAAGCCCTTTAAATATTTGAAGGGCTCTGTATTCCCTTTGCAATGGTCCTCCCCGTGGACGAATTGGCATAATGGTTCGGATGAATGGACCATTTTACTACTGAAAATCAATCCGGAGGCCACCGGGCGCTCCCGAGCCCCTATTGACCCCAATCAACTTCATCGTCAGAGAAAAATATCTTTGAATCTTCGAAGGGCACTGAAACCCCGTTCTAAACATCTGCCCCATATGCAAAATGGTATAACCTTTCGGATGCATAATCAATTTTCCCCTCAAAAATCAATCCAAAGGCCACCGGGTGCTCCCGAGCTCCATTTGACCAAGGTCAACTCTTCAGCTTCAACAATACTGAATGAATATCTAAAGGGCACTGAATAGAATTCCAACCATCCACCCCTGTGCTATTCTAACTTACGGTACGGATGAATGATCCGTTTTACATCGAAAGGTCACCAGATGCTTCCTAGCCCCATTTGACCAAGTCAACTTGTTGAACTAAGAAAAACTCTTTGGAATGTCTAAGTATATCTCCTAACATTTCCAATGGTCCACCCCATGCATGATTCTGACTTTCCATGCAGACGAATGATCCGTTTTTGTCCAACAATCTCACATCCAAAGGATCGACGTGCGCTTTCGAGCCACATTTGACCCAAAGTCAACTCCCAGACCCGAGAGCGGACCAAAGGAAACTTGAAGGTCTCTTAATTAACTTTCTAATGGTACGACCCAAGAACAATTTTCATCAACGAATTGCATTCTACGACCTGTTTTTTGAACAAATCTGCACGAGACTGTCAATTAATAGGTCCAGTTCCTTGCCTATCCGTAGTGTGTCTAGTGTCACCTGCCGATGGGCAGGACTAGGTCCATCCCACTCGGAATCCCCTCTACCCTATAAATAGAGGGAATGACCTCACTTCCAAGGCACACCAGAGATCCATCAGCAGCAGTGATCTCCGTAGCATTCTCTCAAAATCAGGGAAGTTGCTCCATGTGAAGCTCCATTTAGGCTTACATTCCCATCCTTTTCATACCCAATTTGGCAAAATCACATTCTTTCTCATCCTACCTTCATCTCACATTCAAGGGAGCTTATCCAAGATCAAAGATCAAGGTTCAAAGAAGGTCCGAATCATTCTCTCTCTTTAAATATCTTGTTTTGTATAAATTTTATTAGATTCATAAGTTAGTCCTTACTTTAGTTCATATAATATCTACATTTTTATTACTATATTGCATATACTTTATTTTCTACAAAAAAAGAAACAAAAATAAGGTTACACCCATAAATTCCGAACGGGATTATCCATCACTGATGATACGAGAAATCGCACACAGGTAGATCTCGTACCAGCAGATCAAGTGTAAGTGTAGAATAAGTTGATAAAGCAAGTAAATAGATAGAAAACAAGGTATAGAGTGGTTCAGCCCTTAAAATAGGCCTACGTCCACTGTGTTGCTCCGTTCTCATTATATACGATGCACTTTACAATATAAGCCTGCCTAGAGAGGCGTACAAGTATGAGAAATAGGGAGAATACATGGCTGTCGAGGTTCCGGGTGTGCCGGAGGTCAGGCCACGTAGCCCCCAAGTCGTATGTTGAGGTCGTACGGGGAGAGCCGTGCGAGGCTTAAGCAAGCGTTGAAGAGAGTGTTCCAGAGGAGAGGAAATCCATCCCTTATTTCGAGGTGCGGTCCTCTATTTATAAGAGTGATGTGAGGTGTCACGTGCTATGAGCACATGGTCCGTAGTTGGTTGCAGTGGAGAGGGATGCGGCCTATAAGATAGATGATAAGTGCGGCACCATATGCTGAACAGAAGGTGTCGGGCCCTCCAAGGGAGGGGCCGCGGCCTGTGTATGTAACGCGAGTTGGTTAGGGCCGCACCCTGTTGGTTAGGGCCGCGCCCTGTTGGTTAGGGCCGCGCCCTGTTGGTTAGGGCCGCGCCCTGTTGGTTAGGGCCGCGCCCTGTTGGTTAGGGCCGCGGCCTATAAGCCCGCCCATGTATGAGTACCTATCCGTGGCGGGGTGCTATATGTCATATCAATAAGCCCCCAAGCCGTAGTGCCAATTGGTAGAATGTTGGGGCTGCGGCTGAATTATGTACCAACCGCGGATGCTGAGAGATGTTTCGTGCTTATTGAATTATGTTGCGGCCTGTTTGATCCCAGGCAGCGGTGTTGCATGACGTGCCGCGGCCTGATCAAGGCGACGTTTCATCTTCCGCGTTCCCTTATATAAATGGCTTCTGGCCGTGGACTTCTTTACATTTTCGAAACCTTGAGAGAAAATTCTGTTCCTCCTTGTTCTTGCGTTTTCCGGCGACTTTCGAAAGCGGTGTGTGGCGGTTCCGTGGTGGTTGAAGGCTGAGCACCGCCGGTTTCTTCATTAAAAGGTAACTTTTCCACCCATCAACCTTTTAACAGTTCTTTTAACTTCTGCATTCGTAAATATCTCAACCTAGAATCATGTATTCTCCTTCGTATTAGATTTGCCATGCTCTTTTCTGCATAGTTGTTTTGGGATTTGTACTGGGTAATAGGTTTTGAATAGAACATCAATGTTGCAGTTTAGGGTTAAACTTTAGGGCTTCTGAGTTCCCATTGTGTTCTTGAGTGTTCTAGGGTTTTGATCTTCGGATTTACAACTGCTGAAGTAATTACCTGTTTGTGTTTGAGGCCGCGGAGTGAAATAATTTCTTAAATAACTTAGAGCTGCTAAGTCAACATATCCTTCATTGCTTAATAAAAATCATCTGCGGCATGTAGTAAATAAGGGTTGTAACCAGTATTAAATAAAGGTTGCAGCCTGTAGTGACTCAGTTTTAGATTAGATTCCGCGGCTACGCAGAATTTGTCTTTATCTCAATAACTTTAGTCCGCGGCTACAAACATCCTTTAGGGCTCTAGAACCCAACACTTGGCATGTTTAGCCCATCTTGCTACTCCACTTTAATCATATTAATAATCCTGCCGCGGCTTCCTAGGAGCTTTTTAGGACCATATTGGCTGCGGCACCTAACTGCGGTCTGCTTTTCAGGTACTGCTGCAGCCATATGAGCTTTGACCCAGACAACTTTCTGAAGGGCTTTTGGGCAAAGCACTTTGGGACTTCTCCTCCTGAACTCTCTTTCGTGCCCCCCTTAAGATCAATAGGGTCTTGCCAATTGAAGGATTGCCCCAACTGCATAACATTAGATTCTGATTCCGCGGACTCTGATTCTAAGCTTGATTCTCAGTCCGTGCCGATGGAGGAAGAAGCCAATTCGAGCAATCATCCACTGGAGGCAGGAGGTACTGCCGCGGAATCTAGAGACCCCCCAGCTGGTACGTCTGGGAGGGCTGAGCGACCCTTAGCTGCTCTTGGCATCCACAGCATCATGACCCAAGATTGGGTCGACCAGGTAGCGGAGTCCTTCGAATTTCCATCAAATTTGATATGCTCAGCTCCTGCCGCGAACCAAAGGCCGTGCGCGGCACTCACTGATGGGATATGCTTTCCACTTCATGCATTTATTTACGGGCTGCGGTTGCCTGTTCCTGTTCCCATCCGTCGACTTTTTCAAACTATGAAACTGGCCCCAGCCCAGTTAGATCCCAACGGCTGGAGAGCTGTTCTTGCCGCGGTCGTTCTTTGGGAGAATTTGTTCAAAAAGGACATTACTCCCGCGGAGTTTTTCCATTTCTACCGCCCGAAAGAGAACTCTGTAAAGTTCGCGGGCTACTACTACCTTTCCATCCGCGGCAGGGATGAGACCCTATATACTGGGAGGCCAACCAGTGTAAAGAACTGGAAAGGGAAGTACTTTTTCCTTTCTGGAGAGGGGTGGGAGTTCCACCCTGAAGAGAATGAGAGGGAGAGGTCTTTTCAAATGCCGCAGCGATGGGGGACCCCATCCAAACTAGGTATCTTTTTAATAGCCGCGTCCCCTATTTATAATTTGCCACTTTTTTATACCAACCCTTGTAATGTCTTCTGCAGTCCTTGACAATTTGCAACTCAACCCGCGGCAGGAGAGGAGAGTTGCCGAGGCCGCGGCTGTTTCTGCTGATAAGAAGAGATTCAGCACTCTAGTGACCTCTGCCACTATATTCAACGCAGGCTTCTTCCCTAATAAGTCGATCCCCCTGAAAATGGCCGTGGAAGGTAACTTTTAATCTGCGGATTACAACTTGATTTTTGAGTTCTTCAAATGCTTGTGCTTAACATTGTTTCTCCCTTTCAGGTGAGGAAGTGGACAGGGAGTTGCTGAACGCACAATTGGCGGAGATGGACGAGGACGCGGTGGTCCTCAATAATACTGCGCGGAGCAGAAAGAGGAAGAGGGCAAAGACAAAGGCCCCCACCGCGGAACCTTTGGGGGAACAAACTACTGAACAAACTACTCCTGCCGCGGAGAAGCCAACCACTGCTCCCGAATCTCAAACATTTGATGACGATATTGGAGCCAATCTGGCTGCGGCAGGATTGATTCCTGATATGTCTGCCCAACAATCCTCACCTCCGCCACCACCAGTTGTGGCCATTAATGCCAACTTGCCACCTCCACAATTTCGTGGAGGAGCTAGACCTGATGGTAGGCCGCGGCCACAACTAAGACAACCTGATCCCAACTCTTCCTGGGATACCACCGCGAAGGCTGCCAGAAGAATGAAGAGAGCCTTAGATGCCGCGGACCTTGACAGATTGGTCGAGGAAGATCAGGACGACCTGGAGGACTGCGGCCTCCACAGCCTTCTGAGGGTACGTACCTGTCGTCATTCTTTCAACTTTTACACCACATGTATTTTTCATATTTCCTCTTTATTTCAGGCCGCGGATGTGATTGTTGTTCAGAAGAGGAAGTACGAGGCCTTGTACAGGCTGAAGGAGATCGAGAAGAGTGCCCATGCCGCGGACTTGCAGGCTGCACGGACCTCTTCATTTGAAGCTGGGAAGATGTCATCTGCCGCGGCTCTTGAGGCAGCAAAGATGGATTTGGAGAGGGCTAACAAAGCCAGGGAGGAGGCAGAGCTCAACTTTAGCCAGGCCGCGGAATCTCTCAAAGCCTCCCAGGCTCAGACCGTGGCCGCTTCCCAGGTCGCTGAAGTGGCCAATAGCAAGCTTGCCCATCTGCAAAAAAACTATGAACTGCTGGAGGCCAACAATGTCGCGGCCATACAGAAGATGCAGGCGGACCATAAAGACGCCCTTCAAATGGCCATTGACCAAACTGTGGAGTCCTTCAAAAACTCCAAGGAATTCTTCCTTATAAATAACAGGGCCTACCTCCGCGGCTTCCAGGAGCTGCGGCAGAGGGTTATCAAGAATTTCCCTGAGGCCAAGGAGATTGTCCTTGGCTGGAAGCTAAGTGATGCAGAACACCAGGACTGCATTGCTGAGCTTAAGGCTGCAGCTGAGGAAAGAGCCAGGTTGAGAGCCGAAGCTGAGGCGGAGGCCGCGGCAGATGATGAAGAGACTGAGACGGCCGGGGAAGGTGATGAGGTTGATGACAACGACGACGCAGCATCTTGAACTTGTAATCTTTCATCATTCATAGGGCTGCGTCCCTTTTGTCATTTTATCTTTGTTGTGGCTGCGGCCCAGTTTTGTAAACATTATAATGTTAAGGCTGCGGCCATATATTCCGCTTTATATAAAGTTTATTTGTTGCATCTCTTTGCCCACTTTCCTTCTCATGCCTTGATGAATGGTTGAATGTACTTACTTTCCACTTTGCAAATTGAACTTACTCATAGGACTAATAATAGCCGTGGCAACATAGCATAATAAATTAGCAATTTGCCTTTGAATAAACTTGCATGAACTAATAGTGATGGCCGCGGCAGCCTAGCATAATAAATTTGCAGTTTGCCTTTGAATGAACCTGGTCGAACTAATATTAATAGCTGCGGCCCCAACTCTTTGTTGAAACAAGGATTAGATACATGCCGCGGTGCTTTAGTCGCCAGTATGATGACTTGCTTATGATGCAGAGTGTGCCGCGGCTTCATGGCATGGATTCTGAAATCTTGACATCTTTAAAATGCTTCTATAACTGCCGCGGTATTATGACAAATTTCTTCAATAACCGCTTACTGAACCGCCAGTCCAATAATTGATGACCATAGCCATATCGACATGGAGGGGCTTTTGAATATTAAACCCTTTGGACACAAGGCTGCAGCACCACTTTATGTGTGTATTCTTCGTGAAGTCCGCGGCCTGTTGGGACAATTTCATGCTGTAGATGATCGCCTAGGCCGCGGTGCCAATGAAGTATGGCTTTAGGGCTGCGGATTCTCTTCTAGTCTTGTAAGAGTGCCTCAGATGTCTTCAGCCATATTGATGGGCTGCAGCAATTTTCCAGGCTCCATTTTCCAGGCTGGGTTATGTTTTCAAGCCACCCACAGCTAATATACGGGATACTATCAAGCCTCCCCAGGCTGGGCTATGTTATTAAGCCGCCCACAGCTAATGTATGAGACACTATCAAGCCTCTCCAGGCTGGGCTATGTTATTAAGCCGCCCACAGCTAATATATATGAGACACTATCAAGCCTCTCCAGGCTGGGTTATGTTATGAAGCCACCCACAGCTAATGCGTGAGACACTATCAAGCCTCTCCAGGCTGGGTTATGTTATGAAGCCACCCACAGCTAATGCGTGAGACACTATCAAGCCTCTCCAGGCTGGGTTATGTTATGAAGCCACCCACAGCTAATGTGTGAGACATTATCAAGCCTCTCCAGGCTGGGTTATGTTATGAAGCCACCCACAGCTAATGTGTGAGACATTATCAAGCCTCTCCAGGCTGGGTTATGTTATGAAGCCACCCACAGCTACTGATATACACAAAGCCCTCCATAGCCAGAGATTATAAGCCTCCCGGCTTGATGACGCGTCCCAAGAGATGAGAACAGGCATTGTAAGCCCCCGTGGCTAATAAAAGCTCCTTGAATCCCCGGACGCTTTCATGATTGTAATCATCATATGATAAGATACAGTTGCACATCGTGAGGGGAACTTTTGAGCTAATTAAGACCGCAATCCCTCCATAGGTGCATCCCAAAATAGTAATAATCTTCCAAGATAATGTGTTATTCTTCCCTTGGAATCTGTTTAAGACAAAAGGTCTTCTTGTGAGATGACAAATTATGAAAACAAGAGAGGAATGAGATATGGCAAAATTTGCTAATCCATATATTTATATATGTATGTTTCAGCTGATGGCTTTGCTAATAAAACATAAAATCTTGAAGATAAAGGCTGTAATGAGCTTCCTCAAACATAAACAGAAAGATCTGAAAAACAGAAAAACTAAGGGAGAGATGTGGCCTGCGGCCTATGTTAGGTCTGGCTGCAGCCTTTAATCATTCTTGAGGAACCTCCTCAGCATCCCTTGCCCAATTAGTCTTTCGATCTCATCCTTCAGAGCATAGCACTGCTCCGTTTCGTGGCCATGGTCCTGATGGAATTGGCACTGAGCGGCTTTGCTTCTCTTGTGGGGCGGAGTTTTCAGCTTTTCTGGCCACCTCAAAAGTTGATCTTCCTTGATGTACTCAAGTATCACTTCAATCGGGTAGGCCAGCGGGGTGTAGGGCCCTGACTTCTTCTCTGCCTTCCTCTTTTGGCCGCTGATTGCCTCTACAGCTGCATCCTTTGAAGATGCCGCGGTCGTCAAGCACGCGGGTGCTGCTGAGATGAGTGCCGCGCCCGTATTGGGTGAGGCCGCGGCTTCTAGCATGAGTACCCTCTGAGTTATGTAGTTGACCTGGGTCTGGAGCGAGGCATGGCTGTCATACAGATGGTTGAGATGGCTGTACAGCTGCACAATTTCGTCTTTGACTTCTGTGCTTTGACTGGACTCTCCTTCCATCCTCTGCTTTTGTTAGTCTTTTACAAAATATATATATAATCTGAGACAAAACTAACAGCAGTAAGTAATCTCACAAATAGTGGAGTAACCAAGTAGAAAAATGGGGATGCAGCGTTTGCACTGTCACATGGGCTTACTGCCGCGGCCGCGGCCAATAAGGCACATAAGTGCACTGCCGCGGCCTTGTATGATATACACCAAGGTTGAGCTAGAGACCACCTGAGTCCATCCCCTGATGTTTTGAAGCTTCTGTATTACAACTAACCCAGTAGAGGTCGCGGTATGTAAGGTAGTTGAACTACCACACCGCGTCCCTACCTAGGCAGTGAAGGCACAATCCCAAAATTGAAGCCCGGGAACTGAGTTTTTCTCCCAAAACTTGTGGAGAGCATACCTACTAGGGTCTATCCATGAGGACATAACCTCTCGATGCACAAAGTGGCACAGCTTGAACGATAAACCCTAGATCACAGGCCATGTACAATAAAACAGGAATAGGTACAATCCTTCCCTAATCGTTCATCTTTTTGGGGTTAAAACCCATCGTGCTTTTCAGCACCATCTAGGTGGAACGATATCATCGGGGAATGCAAAACAGATTTAAAGTTATGAAACAGAGGTCCAAGAGTAGGTCTGGACTTGAGAAATAACCATCAAAGGGGTGAATATGAAGCAGAGCTCAACTAACCAAAATTCACACATGAGATTCTGATCCAAAAGATCCCCATGTGTAATATAAGGTGTTTATGAACTCAAAATGTAGAGAAACAAGATTGAAATATCTCGTTCCCACAGACGGCGCCAAACTGATGATACGAGAAATCGCACACAGGTAGATCTCGTACCAGCAGATCAAGTGTAAGTGTAGAATAAGTTGATAAAGCAAGTAAATAGATAGAAAACAAGGTATAGAGTGGTTCAGCCCTTAAAATAGGCCTACGTCCACTGTGTTGCTCCGTTCTCATTATATACGATGCACTTTACAATATAAGCCTGCCTAGAGAGGCGTACAAGTATGAGAAATAGGGAGAATACATGGCTGTCGAGGTTCCGGGTGTGCCGGAGGTCAGGCCACGTAGCCCCCAAGTCGTATGTTGAGGTCGTACGGGGAGAGCCGTGCGAGGCTTAAGCAAGCGTTGAAGAGAGTGTTCCAGAGGAGAGGAAATCCATCCCTTATTTCGAGGTGCGGTCCTCTATTTATAAGAGTGATGTGAGGTGTCACGTGCTATGAGCACATGGTCCGTAGTTGGTTGCAGTGGAGAGGGATGCGGCCTATAAGATAGATGATAAGTGCGGCACCATATGCTGAACAGAAGGTGTCGGGCCCTCCAAGGGAGGGGCCGCGGCCTGTGTATGTAACGCGAGTTGGTTAGGGCCGCACCCTGTTGGTTAGGGCCGCGCCCTGTTGGTTAGGGCCGCGCCCTGTTGGTTAGGGCCGCGCCCTGTTGGTTAGGGCCGCGCCCTGTTGGTTAGGGCCGCGGCCTATAAGCCCGCCCATGTATGAGTACCTATCCGTGGCGGGGTGCTATATGTCATATCAATCACACCTTTTCAAAATTAAAAACATTTTTCTACACACACACATATAATAAAATCTCGTTCGAATCTATTGGATAAACCCCACACTTATGCCGCATGCGAACTACATGGACTTTGAGGCCTTTATAGGCTACGTAGGCTTTTTGGATTAAAACCCGAGACTCGAGTCCGATTTTCCAATTTTTCCAATCTTCCAATTTTTAATTTCTCCTAATTTCCAATTTACCCAAAATTCCCCATTTTCGTATTCTTACATAATTGTATATATTATGTTTGTGATTATGCTTAGCGTTTCATCCAACACATGTTATTGTTTCATCATAATGATAAATATAGCGATAAATGCATAAATTATATTTTCTATATATTATTTTGGGAACATTTCTATGGATGACATCACTATCTCTTCCATGGTATGAGTTAGGTGATTCTGATCTCCAATATATATGCATGCACACACACTTCACGAAGAAGTAAAGGAAAACAATAACACAAGCCCATGAGAGACCGAAAGGGCGGTATGGGTCCCTAACACCTTCCCATTCCGTAACTTAGCCCCCGAACCCTTCGAACTATTGGTTTTGTATGCATCAGTTTGTCTTTGATGCCGTTCTCTCAAGGCGACGATATGTTCTTTTGTCTGTTTTGTGCAAAATAGGTTGGCGACTCCATCTCTTTACATTTACCCCGCACCAATGACGGCCTAAGCGTTCTCATTGTACTTTATCTTGCTATAACCTAAATGCATGTTTTAGAATAAAATAAAATTGGCTAAAGATGGTTTACACAAGTTTCATTTAAAATTGGTGCTGCATTTTACTTTGGGTTAAATTGTTTAAATTTAATATTTAATTTGAAAAAATTAAAAATTGACTTTTGTTTAGACTCTTCCATACATCTTACACTTTTAAAAATTAATCTAGTTATGTGTCTTTAAAATCAAATCCAATTTAATTGAACCACATTTTAATTTTACTGAATAAAATTAACTACCTGTGGGTGATGCAATTATTACGTGCAAAAATATAAAGAAATCAATTAATGACCACATGATTTTTTAGTGAAAATTTGTTCTAGAAAAACCACTATCACACCCATCCCCAATCAATCAAATAGTACTAAGAAATCATGTTTTATAATGAACAAATATAACTTATACACAAGACAATAATAATAGTTATAATGAATAGACACAACTAGTACCTAGCCCTCGAGTTCATTAGTGCCAAGGAAATTCCACCTCCATGGTAGATGTGTATTGGGTGGAGGAACGGGCCCCACCCAATACAGATTGCGGTGTTTATGATGCGTGGGCCCAATTTAAGGATCAATTACATTTTATATTGTAATATAAATGGAAAAAAAAGTAATAGCAAATGTAACTTTTATTCTCAATTCCAATATATGAAGATATTAATCTATTAATTGGATTAACAAATAACGAATTGATTTTATTCTTTTAAATGACTTATCATAATTAACCAACACTCAAGGAACTTAAGCAGTTCATCGAATACTTTCTTCAATGTAGTGCACCAAAAACTAACCTCCCCCATGGTGAGCACTTTCAATTCATCCTTTTATTTTAACCTTCAAATTAGTTGTTTTGCGTTTGCGTGAAGCATAAGAACCATCATTATTTCCCTCTCAAATTATCAAATAATCTTTATGAATATTTAAAAATTAATATTGTAAGAAAACTATAATCGATATCCCTATACATATCATACCGCTGATCAGTCTCAGATACTAACTACACTTTCTCTCCACTCTGATTTCTAGCTCTAGATTGAAGTCTTCAACTAATAATGAACTATTTGCATGTCTCTTAGCCAGTGACATAGTAACTGCCCTGTCAATTTAACCATCTCATCATAAGATCTTGAAAAAGTAAACAGGAGACTTTTGTCATGTAAGGAGAAGAAATACTTTTCCATGGTCCAATGAGCTTCTCAAATCATCACACAATGCAACAGACACTGAATAAAGATATTATCGGTTCTTGATGACTTTAGAGGATTTTACTATGACATAACACATGAAAGAGATGAACTCTAGGCTCTATTAAATCAATTATACTTATATAAGTGCAATGAAATGAATTAGGGAGTTCCATCGGATGTGTTGGAATGACCATAAAATTTAGTGACAATAATTATTTGGATTATTTTGGATACCACATGAAGTCTAGTGTGTGCATATATAGTACACCCAGAGACACATATAGTCATTTTTTAATTACTAAAATAAGCCTTTTGGGGTCATGAAGCGGTCGACGAGATTTTTCAACTCCTTCGTTCTATAAATCTGCCCTATAAAACAGTAAAGAAAATAGGGAACTCATTAATATATCGACAAATTCACAAATCGAGAAATTGTTACATAAATATGATGGATACAGATAAAGGAATTCTCAAAGCAACAAATAGAATAAAGAATACATATATCATGGTTCATAGTTTATACATAATAGGAATAATATTTTGCACAAGTGTCACATAAAAATACAAAGCCATTATAAATCAACATAGATGGAGGTTTGGTATAATCATTATGATAAGACTTTAACTTATTCAATCTAATAACTGTGATTGGAAAGTAACAATCATACTCGAGTTAAAATATACCTAAAGCCCATATCATGAACTATGCAGCTAGTTATAAACGCATTTATAAATGAGCATGACACTTGTTACTTATGTATGTTTATAAATGTCAAGATTACAAGATGAGGACGCAATCGTCTCTAATACATGAAGAATGACGTATTATCCTTTATAGAATATTGATAAAGATATTCTTCATTTTGTTGACAACAATAATATAATAAACATCATTACTTATTCACTACCCGAATATATGACAATCAAAATGATTAGCTTTAACATATGTGCAGTCTTATCCGAATTGGCATATCCTCAAACAAAACAATAATAAAAGTGAAGTCTTAATAGGCCTGCTGCAATAATAGGATTTGTGTTAAAGTTTAAACTAACAATAGACCTTGTTATGTCAAAACAATGACCAAAAAAAAGAGGAGAAAAATCAAAGATGAATGATTTATACTCACTGCTCAATATTCGGCCTATGACCCTCCCGAGGATTACCAATATAAAGCAACAAGTTCACTTGTAGATAACAAATAGTAAACTAAGCATGAAAAAAGAAATATTAACTAATAAATAACAACATAAAAGAAATACAAATCATATGCATATGCTAGTTGACCTGGGTATTCCTAGCCTTGATGATGACCCCATTTTGGATATCCCCAGTCCTACAAAAAATCATTGATTGTCAGTGAAAAAACATATATTGATATTGAAGGGTCAAATACCACCACAGAAGACGAAAAACCTAAATATACACAATTACTGCAATCCTTTAATCATTTACAGTATCTTAAAAAATTAAGCACCGAAAATAATGTCACCCCTCGAACATTTGTAATGTTTTGTCAAAACATATATACTTATCTCAAAATACAATCCAAGTATTTAGGGTAATCTTCCATAATCCTTCGTATAAGTAGAACCCAAACTCCAAATTTCCAACTAGGCACTATACATCTACTGCTAGTTTATAATAATAGACAAATTTCCAACATAGTTCTAACATAGTTCATTATGCGAAAGTGGGACTAAACTAAACCCTAGTTTCATATAATACAAATTTCACCACATCCACTCAAAATCAGTATATTTTTCAAGAAGTCAAACCAATGCGGTGATTAATTAGATGTCAAAGAAAAATGTTAAGCTCATTGAATCCTCTTGAGAAGCTGTAACTGCAAAAATTGACTTTCTTTATCTGAATCCTTTGGATGAAACTTTGGTAGAGACTCTGTTGTTATGATATTCAAATCTCAGAGATGAGGAGTGAGAAAATTCCTCCGTTAAAGGTGAAGGTGATTCTCTCGTGGATAACTTGGGCTTAGGATTTCTGATTGCATTAAGGAGTCGCGAATGAAAGGGGAGAGTTTTTAGGTGAGTTCATTTGGGAAGGAAAAATGAGTGGGTCCAATTTTCGTGTGGAGTGTGTTATAATAATTTCTCTATTTTTAATATTCACATTTAAATTATGAACTAAAATTAATAACACATATATTAGATTACTAAGGGTAAAGTCATGTAAGAAATAGTAATAGAAAATATTGTTATTAATCCAAAATTTAGTTTATTACTAAAAGCTTGTTTTGGTGTAGTGCATCCCTCGCATGCCATCGGGATCCAGACATAACACGTGCCAAAACTGGGCTACCGGGTCGGAATCTCACCATCGAACCCAAACAAAAACATAAACAATGTAGGCGATCAAAAACATATGTTTGGGGATTACAAACATACCACATCACTCCCCACTTGTCTCCAAATTAATACCTATCCTCACACATGGATATCGCCAGGCAACAGTACTATGACCTATTAAATAAATCCAACACCTGTTGATCAATGCCATGGTGGATAGCCCACTACGTCCAACCTCCAAACGATAACCCTACCGAGTATGTATGTTCATACATATACAAATCAATCACATGTATATATATATAGGTAACCCACAATATATATATATATATATATAAAGTATTGACTACGTACGAAAATCCCACAACGTATTAGTCTACCAAATCTCGAAGTCCAATCCAACTTCCCAATTATATAATTTAGTGTTCATTCACTTGAATTTTGATTCGTCTCACTCCAACCTATCTATTTGTAGTCCTAACACGCGTATCAACCCATGATAATATTCCCCGATAGTCCTAAACTACCTCGAAAGTCCATACGCCCATTTATCAAAGACTAACGGGTCAAAATAATGCACAATAAAATTTTGGAAAAGATAAAAACCAAATCGGCGCGCTTGGCAGACTGAACCAATTTGCTAGATCGATTTTTTTTGCTCCCCCAGCGAAACAGTTCGATTTACTGGGCTGGCCATCGTCTTCTTCCTTGGGTTTTCACCTCGTAAACCTTTCAATAGAGGTCCCAACCCTCCCAAAACCACAAATTGACACCCCGACATCAATATATAAAAAACCCAAAGCTATCTAACACCAAATTAAACTCGAATCCATCATCAAAACAAATATATTACTAAATATTAATCAATTTGTTCAATTTGGAATTTATTAAACCTTTAAAGTTCATTGATTCTAACACCCTATCAATATTCTCATGTTCATATACATAATCCCAACATTATATTATGAATTTATAAAATATTCATTATCAATCATTATCAACTATGATCAGAGGTTAATCACAAACCAATTCAAATAATAAATTCTCAAAAGTTTTCATCTTGTAATTCCCGAATTTGTTCCTAATTAATTATCAACATAAGAATATTGTAAATTGCAATCTAAATCAAGTAATACGAAGTATCAACTCATAGAGATGACTTGAATCCAGATATGTTCTTCCTCTCTTCTCCAAGTTATGTTCTCTATTTTCTTCCATTTTTCTCTTCTCTTAATCTTTCCCTTCATCACAATTATGCGGAGGAAAGAATGAGGTTGTCATCCACCTCCCCAAGAATAAAATACTTCTTAATTACATCCTAATCCCATTTTTAGTTGTAGCCCGAAAGGTAAAAAACATTCATACCCCCATACGGGCCCAACTACATCTAAAAAGCCTCTGAAACCCAATTATAACCCCTGAGTACGTATTTTGGACTATTTCGACCCATTTCAGATCATTGGTGCACCGAAAAAGGTCATCAGAGTCACCCAACTAAAAATATATAACCATATAATTAATGGGACCCGACACGTGCAAACAGTACTATGGCCATCCCCGATCCTCGCCATGTGGGCAGGCGCATGGAGGAAGGATCCTTCGGGTCCCGCGCGTCCCTCTCAGGAGCGCTTCGACCGACGTTCTTTGAGATATGGTGTAAAAATGTAGAGAGATTCAGATTTTCCAGTCTATTTTACTCAAAATAGACAAAAGAAAAAAGGGAAGCCACCCCGAAGGATGGCATCCAAAGACATACTGGTGCATGCGAAACCAAAATGATTCGAGAAGGGTTCAGAGGCTTAGTTAGGAAATGGGAAGGTGTTAGGCACCCATTCCGCACTTTTGGTCTCTCATGGATATTTGCTATTTTCCTTTATTTTCCCCTGTGATATGTGTGCATGTGTGTATATATATATATAGTGGAGATAGGAATCCTCAACTTGTATCATGGAAGAGAGAAAGTGAGTCATTCGTAGGAAGGGATAAGAATAATATTAGAAAGTAAGATTTACACGATTACCCTTACGTTGATCGTTATAATGGAGCGATAACGCATAGGGATTAATACATCACTAAGAACAAGTATATAGAATATAAGAAGATTGGATTTAGAGAAGATAGAAAATGAGAGAAAAAGTGGAAAAAAGGACTCGAGTCTCGGGTCTTACCCCGAGACGCCTACGTAGCCTATAAAGGCATCAAAGTCCACGTAGTTCGCATACAGAACTAGGGTGGGGTTTATCCCATAAATCCAAATGGGGATCTCTTATTTGTGAGAGTGCGTGTGTGTGTGGAAAAAAATGTTTTAGTTGTGAGAAAAGTGTGAGAAAAGTATGAGAATCCCTATTTGGAATTTATGAGCAAACCCTCTTTTTTTTTTGGGTTTTATTTATATGAAAATAGGAGATGTGAAATAATTCTAAATAAAAAGTATATTAGGATGTGTGAGATGAGATAATAAAAGTGCTAAGTAATAAAACAAGTTATTGAGAATTTAAGAGAATTTAAGAGAGAGTTTGAGAAAGTTGTACCTTCTTGAAGATCTTGAGCTTGATCTTGAATGTTGAAGAGCAGCCCTTGCACTTGGATGATGACGGAGAGCGGCTAATTCACCAAGTTTGATGAAAAGTGGAAGTAAAAAAGGGATTTGGAGGTTGAAATCACGCTGCCTTCGAGAGAGGTTTCTGGGATTCGTGAAGGGTGAATTTTATCAGATCTGGTCTCTTTTTGTAAATGAGGTGAAGGCCTCCTTTATAGGCCCAGTTAACTACCGATCATCATATACCTGTTCCTGACTGTCGGTACATGCCGATAGGCATGGTCTGGAACCTTCCATTTGGTAGTGCGCTTCAGGCTTTTTCAGAAAATCGGCTGCCAAGGGAAAACCGTTGGTCAGAATCATACACGGGGTATACCGTTGGAAAGGTAATTTAGAGACCTTTGAAAGTCCTTTGGAGCGCTCCCGGGTTCGGGAGTTGACTGTGGGTCAAATATGGCTCGGAAGCATTTGTTGGTCCATTGGACGGGGAATCATTCGGACGGAAACAGATCGTTCGTCCGCATGGTAAGTCTGAATCGTGCACGGTGTGGACTGTTGGAAAGGTTAGGAGATGTACTTCGAGATTCCAAAGAGTTTGACCCGGTTTGACCCGGTTTGGAGAGTTGACTTTGGTCAATTGGGCCCGGGAAGCATTCGGTGACCTCTTGGAGTCAAACGGATCGTTCGTCCGCATGAAAAGTCGAAATCACGCAAGGGATGGACCATTGGAAAGGGGATTCGGCACCCTTCGAAGATTCATTGAGTCTTGATCAAGACGAAGAGTTTGAATTTTTGGTCAAACTGAGTCGGGGAGTGCCCGATGGCTTCTAGGTCAGTACTCGGGACATGACCTAGGTTTGTAGTGATGAAAGGAGTTGCTAGGGACCTAAGGAGAGTTGGGGGTAACGAAATGGGGTGTCTACAAGTACGTCGCATGTATCTATTTAAATCCATCGTTCTAACTCTCTAACGATATAATATAATAATCAATCACTTTCCATACATAAAACAACAATATAATAATTCACATATCTACTTACTTATCACACACGAGTAAATATTATTATTATTATTATTATTATTATTATTATTATTATTATTATTATTATTATTATTATTATTATTATTATTATTATTATTATTATTATTATTATTATTTTTAATAGTAATAATAATAATAATAACAATATTAATAATAATAATAATAATAATAATAATAATAATAATAATAATAATAATAATAATAATAATAATAATAATAATAATAATAATAATAATAAATACTAATCCTTAACTCGCTAATTAATATTCACTGAAACCAACATAATTTCCCCAATTAAATTAATAATTAAATGCACATGTGTAAATGAAATATTCATAAAAGTACGGGGTATTACACTACTCACCATCCACTTGGAAATCACAATATTAGGCCTCATAATCATCATGAATATGATTGTCTTCAACATCGGAAGACTGTTCATTTGAACTCACATGACTTGACATAAAAGTGGTGTATGAGATTGCACACGTGATCTAATGGACCAATTTATATAATTAAATGATACACACACATTTCAATTTTAATAAAACTTTATCTTCAATTGATTATGGTGTGCGTACGTTATGATTTTTAATTTTTATTTCCAAGCCAAGCATGCAAATAAACACGAGATGAGCAAAAATCCCTAAGAAGGGAAAAACCTTTTTAATTCAGCACTATTGAGAGTTTTGAATACAATCGACTTACAAAACACTTAGTTACACTAAGTAAGCTGCGCGGAGTCTTCAAAACTTCAACAGATAAGACTCAGCTCCAGAGTCGTCCACGGGTAGCGATCCACCCTGGGTATCCACCGACCAGCCTCGTCTTCTTCTTCAAAAGTGAAACCTCGTCTCACAATCTCAGTAGTAGAGAAAAGTCTCTATAAAGTATTTCCAGCGAGAAATCCTTTTTTTGATTGGTAAAGGTGATCTAGAATAATTCCAAGGGGATTAGAATATCAAATGTGATATTTTATCACAAAAAGAGAACTCAAAAGGTGTTTTGGTTCATTTAAAAGAGTTCTTGAAGTATCTGATCTCATTCAGTCTTTTTATAAGAAGGTTGGATAAAAAGGATAAACACAAAACATTTGGAATGGATAATCCTTAAAAAATAAAAATTTGTCCGATCTTTCGAATGAAATGGTATCTCGTTCGAATGACACACTATACCTTGTTAGAACAACTTCGAACGGAGTCTTCAAATGAGATTTTAGAGGAACGTGCAAAATTCCTCGCTAGCATCTCATTCAAATGACTTCAAACGATATTCACAATCTATTTCAAATGGCTGTCAACTTCGTTTGAATGAAGCATCATTTTTCCAGCGATTTTCCTTAGAAAAATTTAAGTTCCTTTAAATAAAAATAACCTCATAAAAATAATTAAACCCCAAAGAGTAATCAAAAGCCTTTTATCACTCACGATCACAATCTTGTTGCATGCATGTTGAGATGAATAAATCTTCCTATCTTTAACAATCTTCAATATAGTCTACGAATACCGAAAACTTGTGACGGTGTCGTGTTTGTGTAACGGGATACGCCAAACCAAACCAAATAAAAATACGAGCAATTATGAATTTTTCTCTTAAAAATATCTCCCCGGGCTATTCTGGTACAAAACACATCCTAATCCAAATTGAATCCTATCGACTTAATACTATTAACTACCCTCCAAAAATACAAAATTAAAGGAACGTAGAATTTGTGCAAGTCTTCGAACCAAAACTGGATCTTTCTTTTGGCTAGCGTTTTCTTCATCTTGTGTGGGTCAAAATGATCATCATCCAAGAAAAACATTCTACACACTTAAGACAAATAAAATATCCTGATGCATAGAGTTTTAAATAGAAAATAAAATTCCCTCTCAATTTATTCTCCCCCTTTTTGTCCGTAAAAGACAAAGGAGTCGAAATTAGTCATTGAATATTAGCATCACATGAAGAAGTAAGATATCATCACAAGTATAACAAATTAAGCATAGGTGATAATAATCTCAAAAAGGTAAACAAGATGGAAACTCAGTTAAAAAGTGCCATTATTTTTTGAAAAAAAAATCATTTTTCCAAAAAATAAAAGTATAAGATGTTCAAATGCAACACACCATGAATATACACTAACATATCTGAATCATGAATGCAAAATATTGAGGTGTGAACTTTTTCCATATGTAAATAAACATATATAGTCATAACATGTGTGCATGAAGTTTTGAGACATTTCTAACGAAAAAGATCAAAGTCTACCTTGGGCGTAAAATTTGTGAACTAAAGTGAGATTGACTCAACTTAATCAATTTGTCATGAACATAAATGATTCTCGCACCAATGACACCGAACTATGTAGTTTTTTATGAGAAATTTTAGTTGTAAAAACCCATTGATGTTCGACTTTAACTCCTTTAAAATCTCACATATATAATCATAAACTCTCAATGATTTTTGAAGAAATTATCAATGAATTAAAATTGGCCTGCCACTTTTGTTTTAATGTGCCTCTAATCTTTTTAGGCTCTTTTATGCAAATGGAGACTTTGATTCCATTGCTTAACATTTAATAACATTTTTCAAAAAAGTTAACTCAAATTAGGGCATTGGTTTTTACATGCACAATTTTATCTCTTTTTACATTTGGTTCGTTATAAAGAAAAATTGAGATGAGAACATCTTATTCGACAAGTGACAAGTGAGTGTGTTGTTTAAACAAGTTCGTGCACGTATGTAATAAATGTAAATAGGAGTCAAACATGTAGGATTTTATATTTTTAAGAAGATGAAAATATTCCACCAGATTTATTAGAATATATGGCAGAATAGGCCTACCATGGTAGCTTGTACAATAGATTAAAAAACTTAAATAATTACAAAGAAATTAAAACAATGAAAGAAAGTTATTTGAGGATTTTGATTGATTACATTCTATGGAGATCCATTATGTAGTGGTCTTTAGAAAGGATAGGAAGATCTTTAGAATCATCGAACAAGGAGAAAGAATGAGAATGAACTTCATAGTTTGCTATAAAGTTTGCAACATCGTTTGTTTCTCTCCATGAATGAGTAAAGGACACTGATAGATGAAATTGAATGTCCTTGATTGAAAAAATTACCTCAATGAGGTTCCAAGGAGGAGATTTAATGAGACCATTTAGAACATCAATGGTGAATTTAGAATCATATTCCACTATAATTGTTTAAAGGTTAAGACTTAAACAAATTCTTAAACCTTTGAGAATTGCTAAGTTTTTTTCTCTATTATTTGTTCATATACCTTCAATGGCTGAAAAGGCTTGGACAATAAAACCCTTAAGATTCCTAGTAATGCCACCTGAGCCTGCTGGTCCTGGATAACCTTTAGATGCTCCATCTAAATTTAATTTGATTACATCTTCAATTTGTCTCATCCACTTAGTCACTTGGAAGGAAGACTTCATTTGCTTGTTAATGTGAATCTTAAATATGTGGGTGAATTTTTTGTAGACTTCATCTTAAAGTAGAATTTTTTGTTTGAAGAAATAAGTTCTGAGACTTGTTTGATAATTTACTGGCGGTCCATGTTACCTCCCTCAAATCTACATTGATTTATGTTCTTCCACACCTCCCAAAGTATAATGCCAGGTATAATGATGAATAATAATTGAATGAAGTCTTGAACAAGTCTCCTAATCCACGAACATATGAGTAGAAGATTTAATTATGAGAATAATACATGCAATCCAAACATATTAGAAAAGTGTTTCCAAGTATTTAGATCAATAGGCCTATTTAAGAACAAGTGCTCAACGGTTTCTTAATGATTATGGCAGAATGAACATATAGAGGTCAATGGAATCCCATAGTTTGAATGGAGGCATCTAAAGGAACAATTTGATGGAAGCATTTCCAGAGGAATATTGAAAGTTTATGAGGGTAGGCAGAGTTCCAAAGGAATTTGAAAATGATAGAAGTTGGTTTGGTAATTCTAATGTTATTCCAAGCAGATTTATAAGTGAAAATGCCATCTGATTTAGGTGTCCAGTACCTTAAAACTTCAATATCAGTGGTGAGTTTTCAACAGTACCTGATACCTTTTAAACTCTCCTTTGAGTTTGAAACACTCCTAAGAGAGGCCTGTTTTTGTATTTATTTCGGTAAAACTCTGACCAAATATTAGGATTGGTTTTAAGATCCACCAAATCTTTAAGATGAATGATTTGCATAAGTCATTTAAGAGAATAAATCGAAGAACACCTTCTTCCACTGGCAGGCATAGGTCATTCCACTTCAACTAATGATGTTTAGATCAATATTATTTGGAAGATCCCCATAAGAAATTGTTGAATAACTTATGAATAAGGAGGATGGTTTTATTATGAGGTTTTAAGGAATTAATTGTGTGAATTGGGATAGAAGAAAGGACTGAATTGATTAAAGTTCTCTTTCCTGTAAAGGAGAGGAATATAGTTTACCAAGAAAATAGCTTATACCTGATTTTTTGGATGATATCCTCAAAATAATTATGTTTTCCCCTCCCATAGTAGATAGTACATCCAAGGTATTTCAATGAGTACTTCTTAAAATATAATTTAGTGAGTTTAGAGATGATCTAATTCTATTGATAGGAACTGAATGGTGCACTTTGAAGTTGCTCTCATTAATTGATTACCTAACCTGAGGCCATTTCATATATTTTCAAGAAAGATATGAGATTTTTTAGGCTATTAGGGCTGCCATTGCAAAACACTATGGTATCATTAGCATGGGTAAGGTTCCTAATTACTGGGATATGTCTATAGAGAGAGAAAAGGTTTTAAACATGTAGAAACTTGTCATCAAAGATCAACGGAATGACTCCACATATATTTAAGCACACTCATGAAATAACGTCATGTGTCAAAACATTATGAAAAACTCACATGGAAATACGGAATGAATGAGTGATCTGGACATCTTAAATGTTCATTGATATATGGTGACATCAGACAGTACAAAACTCTTTCTGTGATTTTCAAAAAAAATTATCAAAATAATTTTTTTTTGCCTTTTTGACCTTTTGTAAAAAATTGAAAATCTTTTGGTATTTTTAAAAAATATATGAAAAGAAAAATAGACAATTACAATAATAGTAAAATCTAGTAATAAGGATGTAAGATATGAGCAAGATGAGCACCTTATTCTAAAAACAAGTATCAAGCCCAAAGGAGTTCTCAAAACGAGACGGCATCCTACGATATTCCTCTATCAAACATTTTGAAGTTTTGACTAAAAACTCTAATTGCTCTTAAAAAGTCTCAAAATCTCCATAGTCATGTGAGGGAGCATGCAGAGTAACACGTGTGGGAGTGCATGTAGTAACATGTGTAGGAACACATACTGGGGAACATATATATGAGAGCCTTTCCTTAGCTTAAAAAAGAAGGTGACCTCTATGTTTACAATGGGTACAAACATAAATGGGCTTGAGTCCACCTTTCTCAAAATGTATAGGTGGGTTAGGTCTCCTAGGTTGGTTAGAACGAGGGCCAAATGGACCCATCATAAACTCAGGAATCATCTCGGGTGAGATTTTAGAAGTGGATGCACCTCATAGTTTATTCCTTACCTCTTAAGGTTACCTAATATGGGACCGAGGAGAATCTTTCCAACCTTACTAGAAGTGTCCTCTAAAGTGACCTTGACCTCCCGATCATGTTCGAGATCGCTCTCGAGTTGGGATATGAGGGCTTCAAGTTTCTCACGAGTCTTCAATGAAGATTGAAGATATCTCGTAATACTAGCCATGGTGTCGGTTAAATCGGTCTTCTCCCTATATACAACAATCAACTGCTCACATAAAGAAATATTCATCTTCTCAAGTTGACTCACCAATGCCTCACACTGTCTCAAGACTTTCACTTCCTTTTCTAAATCACAAACCCTAAGAGATAAATCTTTATTCATCTTTTTCATTTTAAAGTCTCACTGTAAAGATCACTAAAAGCTTTTTAGAGCCCACCTTCTCCTTCACTAAAATTCTCATCCTCACACTCACTCTCTCCAAGATGAATCGAAACATCTTTGAGGTACTCACATTTAGAAATGTCCTCATTAGCGTGAGATAAACTAGAAGTACTAACATGACTGGCCATGAATGCAATACATGGTTCATGTCGTGATTCATCCCCTGAATCCACCAACTCGACGTCGCTGTCGATAAGAGTGGCCTTATTATCAACTTTTTTGCCCTTTCTCTTAGCCCTAGTGGGAGACGCATGTCCCCTGTGCCCTTTGACATCACACTCATAGAATCTTGTCTTTTCTCTTTCTCAGAAACCTTCTCGACCTCATCTTTATTTTTATTTTCCTCAAAGGTCTTTTCTTTGGAAAATTTGAGAAATTTCCTAAATTTTTTTTTGCAGAAAGGGCTAAGTCATCCGGTTTAAAATTGAAAGAGTTGGCGCTTGCGTTCAATTAAGAAATAATATAATAAACACCTTTTGAACCCAATTTAACCCTAAGCATGCTACTAGGTGTGATTGAAACAATATGAAATCATGCAATAAATATTCAACACACAAAGTTTAAGGAAAAATCCCCCACAGGGGCAAAACCATTTGTATATCACTATAATTTGTAAAAGACGGTTTACAATCGGATTACAATGAAATACAGGTTGACTAAGAATTACCCTCGGGTATCGGATTCTGTAGTCGCGGCTGGAATATCCCTTTCCAGTAGGGTTGGCGGCTGGAACTATCCCTGTCCAGTAGGGCTGCAATGAAGAGGAAGAAGCGGTCCACTTCACAAAGGGTTGAACAACATCAATGGTGTTCTTGGGTTACAAAACTTTGATTCACATAGATATGGAAGATGTGTGAATCTAAAAACCTAGAATCATAGGACTCAATAGGTGAAGACTTTAGGGTTGATATGCTCTGATAATCGTGGGAAAGTCTTAAGAAAACCAACTACTGATCGTGGTTTAAATAAGGAGTCAAAACCCTAAAAAATCTGCTACACGATCTGGCAGAATTTATCCTCGTCGAATCGGTCCGGTCATTTAGGCGGATCGGTCCGGTTAACTCGGATCGGTTCTTTTTCTGAAACCGGATCCATCCGGTTGGCATCGGATCGGTTCGGCATTTTGGCTTTATCGGTTCGCTATGGATCCGGGGCACACTGGCTTCACCTCAGCAAGCGGATCGGTCCGGTCCCTTTATTTCTTTTCTCCTTTTGATATTCGGATCCGTTGATGAGCATATGATTCTTGAATTTCCTCAACGGTGTAACGGCGTACGACATATAAAATGCTAACGGACACAAACGTCCTTACAAATCTCCCCCTATGTCTATGCCGGTACATACATAAAAATAAACATCCGAATTATATGCTGAACCGATCCGATGCCAACCGGATGGATCCGGTTTCAGAAAAAGAACCGATCCGAGTTAACCGGACCGATCCGCCTAAATGACCGGACCAATCCGACGAGGATAAATTCTGCCAGATCGTGTAGAAGATTTTTTAGGGTTTTGACTCCTTATTTAAACCACGATCAGTAGTTGGTTTTCTTAAGACTTTCCCACGATTATCAGAGCATATCAACCCTAAAGTCTTCACCTATTGAGTCCTATGATTCTAGGTTTTTAGATTCACACATCTTCCATATCTATGTGAATCAAAGTTTTGTAACCCAAGAACACCATTGATGTTGTTCAACCCTTTGTGAAGTGGACCGCTTCTTCCTCTTCATTGCAGCCCTACTGGACAGGGATAGTTCCAGCCGCCAACCCTACTGGAAAGGGAGTCTTCTAGCCACGACTACAGAATCCGATGCCTGCGGGTAATTCTTAGTCAAAAAAACTTGTATTTCAGTGTAATCCGATTGTAAGCCGTTTCTCTTACAAATTATAGTGATATACAAATGGTTTTACCCCTGTGGGGGATTTTTCCTTAAACTTTGTGTGTTGAATAATTCTTTTATGATTTCATATTTTTTCAATCACACCTAGTTGCATGCTTAGGGTTAATTTGGGTTAAAAATGGTATTTATTATATTATTTCTTAATTGAACGCAAGCGCCAAAGAGTACAAGTGAATAAGATTGCATCGATTGTTCTTCAATTCTTCAGGAATCTTTACGCTTTTCTCATCAGGGTGTGTATCATGGGATTATCAAGGATGTACCTACACACATGAGACAAAGCAAAATACCAAGTGACATATCGAGTTTGAAATGAGACAAACATATATACCAATTTATGAACAAAACTCAAAATTTGAGTTTGAAATGAGACAAACATATATACCAATTTATGAACAAAACTCAAAATTTCAAATCTCCCCCATAATAAGATAATTCTTTCTCCCCCTTTTTATGATGTCCACAGATAGACAAAAGAGAGAAATAAATCAAGCAATCAAGTACCGGGGTGACACAAGGCATAAAATCACACCATGAATGAACATAAAACAACCAAGTCGGTGATAGCGTAAATGAATGGGTGTGATCAAAATTCGATAGGAAAATCAAAGCATACAAGCATGACATATGTGCACGATGAATATTGGATATTCCTAACGAATGAACTCAAATGCTCCCTTTGGTGGAAAAGAGTGACAGTATGAGATATTGACTATATCAACTCTACAAATCGAAGCTCAAAGTGATTTCTACACCAATAACGTCCAAAATGTTTTTCATGCTTTTTCAGGACTTTCAAGGAAGTGCAAACCCGTTTTTCAATCTCCAACCAAACTCCCTCAGATTTATATTTTTAATAGAGGTATACTAAATTCTCAAACTTTGGAGAATTGATGGTGAAAACCTAAATGACCCATATTTGGCATGAAATGCTTTTTATTGCCTTATCAATTTTTTTCGGTCTCTTTTAACCTCTTAGGACCTCGGATATTAAAATTCCTCCATTTTTTGGTCCTTTTTAACGGTGGCTTTTGCGCAAAGGAGAAGAATCAACTTTCGCAGCCCCTCCCCGTTAAGAAAATATACACACAGTCTCACCAAAACGGTTTTTACATGCAATCCAATCTTGTCAAGTGTTATCGCATTTTATACATTGTATAGACAGGATTGAGATGGAAACACTCAAGCCAACATGAGATTGACAAGTGCAGCAATCAAATATAGCCGTGCATGTGTGCAATAAAGGATATAGGAGTCAAGCATGTAGGAAATATCACTAATTACATCTCAAGGACTCCAATCAATGTTAAGCACATGGATGAAATGATGTAGCCTCTCAAATCTCTATAAAACAGTCACATGGATAAATGGAATGAAGTTGTGACTTGGCTATCTTAAATGCTCATCCATAAAAACAAAACTCTTTTTGAATTTTTCAAAAAATTTATCAAAATAAAATCTTTTTGAGTTTTTTCTAAAAATTTTCTAAAAAGAGAATCTTTTTGTATTTTTCAAAGGATAATAAAGAATACATAAAAGCTGTACAACAAATCTATGGTACATATAAAACACACTAGCAATAGGAAGCATATGATATGAACATGAAGAAGCATCCTATTCTAGACATAGACCAAACCCTCAGTCAACTGTGCAAATCCCCAAAGACTTCCTAAGACTCTCAAATCTAAGGGCATCTAAAGGTTTAGTGAAAATATCGGCTAACTGACGGTCGGTAGGAACAAAAATCAGGGTTACGACCTTCTCGTCAACTAACTGACGTATAAAGTGTTCGCGTAACCTGATGTGTTTTGTGCGCGAATGTTGGACAGGATTGCGGGATATGTGTATCGCGCTCGTATTATCACAGGAAATGGTCATGGTGTCCTGTGAAATCCCATAATCCTCCAACATTTTCTTCATCTATGTTGAATCAACTCTTGGATTTTGGGTTAAAATTTCCCGTCGAGATGACTATTGATTGTCCAAAATTCAATGGCTTGTTCATTAAAGCCCAAAAACAGGAAATCAGTCTATGCAAAATGATATCCTTCGAAGATCAATTGGGGGAAATCAATAAGGTGACCATGTAGCCGTAAGTAGATGAAGATGCGGGGTTTTCGTTCTTCCCCACCTCAGTAAATCACATAACCAGGTAAGGGAGACAGTACAAATATTCGATTCCTCGTGTGACTGAGACAAATAAGGGAAAGGGAGTTACCGAAGAACTTTCCATGCCATAAATGACCATTGGAGAAAGTAAAGTCCTTAACTAGATCAAGAAAACCCAAGCTAATATCACTCTATGGGGGATTTTCCTTTCCTCCCAGTTGCACCAGAATGCTCTAATAAAACTCCTCATCAGGCCTCAAATCTAGGTAAAGTGCGGCTAAAAAGTGCTAATCCTAACCCCTATGCCTTTTACCCTGTCCCGTAACCTTCACGCAAACCCATACCGAACCCTCGTGTGTTTAGTTTGCACCCTCAATTTTATTTTTATTTTTTATTAATTTTTTAGATTTTTATTTGAGTCGCTTTTAATTTTTTAGATTTATTTTATATTTTGTTTAAAATTTTGTACATATTTTTACGATTTATTTGTGTCGACTATTGTTATTTTATTTTTTTAGGTGTGAGTTTATTTTTATTTGGTTTTTAGTTTTTATTTTTAGTTTCATTTTATTAATATTTTATTAGGTTTATTAGTTTTATTTTAGTTTAAGTCCTTTTTATAGGATTAGAAGTGTATTTTTTTAGACTTTATATTGTTTAGTTTTATTTTATAGTTTTGTAAAATTTTTAATTTTATAGGATTTTAATTTTTATAGATTTTATTTTGAGTCTTAGTTTATTTTTTTAGGCTCACAAACTAACACACACACACACACACACACACACACACACCACACTATCCCACACACACACCCTAACTCCCAAATTGCCCCTAGCTCCGTGGACACATTATAAAAGGAAGACTACAAAACCCTAAAAATGGGGGGAGGAGACTCAACAAGAAGCATTGTAAAGAGAAAACCCTTGAGAGAAGAATAGGGAGAGAAACATATTTCTAAATATTTCTTCTATTTCATCTAGAGATTTTGTGAGAAGTAATTGTGAGTGATTGAATTGTATGAAGAAGATACAGTTCAATTTGTCAAATTCAAGGCACGTTTATTCTTTGCAATTAATACGCCATTTAAATCGGACCTAGAAAAGTGTGGCACAATAAATATTTGCCTAGGTCCAATGAGGTTGAAAAGGAGAGAGTGTGCCAGCAATCAATGTCCAACTTATTTAATTAAATTCCAATTTTAGCGAGTCTTAACTCCTGAAAATAATTGTGACTGATAAATGAAATAAATCAAACACGAAAGACAATCACAATTTTAGGAAAAATCTCCCAAAGGGGCAAAACCTTTTTATTTCACTATAATTTGTAAATCTCCACTTACACGGATTACAATGAAATATAGTGACACGTGAATTACCCACAGGTGTCGGTTCGGTGTCTTCAACAAGAGATCCCGCAAGAACTCCAAGATCAGCAGTGGAAAATCAACCTTCTTCTTCTCCACAAGAACTCCAGATGAGTAAAACAATTTTCTTGGGTTTAGAGGATTCACATAAATGATTGGAAATTGTTTGTGAATCAAAACAGTGTATAAAATATGAAAAATGAAGTCTGTTTTTAATGCAGAAGAAATGCAGAAACGTCAGTGCCAAGACTTGAAAAAATGTGTAGAATGAACACTACTTAAATATAGAAATCGAGACGGTGGGTCGCTCAAACTAAATGAGGTGTCACTTAAACGATGCCAGGTATCGTTAGAACGACTTCATGCGACATGAGCTGTCGTTTGAAAGATAACCTCTGTCGTTTGAACGATCTGAACGACGTGTACTTGTTCACCTCTACACTTAGAAAAAATTCTTAGTTCGAGATAAAATATTTCAGACTTCAAAAATTTATTTTAAAAATGTTCCCAAATATTTATGCAAATATTAAAAACTCCAATTAAATTATTTTACCATAATTGCGAGTGGAGTAGTGGGAACAGATGAATATTGAAGACGCACGATGCATGATGGACAATGTTGATGTACTACGCACGTATGAAGGTAGTAAGTGCGTGATAACTTTGGATCCAAGTCGAGGCTATCATGGATGAACGTGGAGACGTGCCAAATGTAGCGGTATCAGACATACTTGCAGTGATCTAGGATATACAGAAAGATTTCCTAGATACTAAACGAACGTTTATAAAATCATGTCCTTACAAATCTCCCCTTATGTATATGCCTGGACATTCATAAAAACTATCCGAATTATGCCACCCAAACCAAAAGATGCATATAATTTAATATTCCCATTAAACCCAAAAAGTGGAAATACTAAATGATATGTGTTTAAGTTCTTGAATATCTTCAAACTTTCTTTGTCATCATTTGGGTGTGCAAAAATAATCGTCAATTAAGTACCTACACACATGAGACAAGAAACAATACCCGTGATGCGCAATAATTTGAAATATGGTGATAAGAAAAAATAAGTATCAATTTGTGCTCAAGAAAATCACTATAAAATCAAACAAAAATCCTCCCCAAATAGACAAATATGAAGAACACAAAGAAAATGCAAATGGAGAATGTCACAAGGTAATCAAAATTTATCTTTTTAAAATTTTCAAAATTTTTCTTACAAAATATACAACGATAAATCACACCATGAAACAACACCAAAACAACCAAGTCGGTGATAGCAAAAATGTAGGGATGTGAACAAATTCAATAGGAAAATCAATACATACAACCATAACATATGTGCACGATGAATGTTAAATATTCCTAACGAATGAACTCAACATATTCCTTAAGTGTAAAAATTATGGAATTAAAAGAAATTGACTTAATCAAATCAACAAATCAAAGCTCAAAGTGATTTCCACACCAATAACATCCAAAACGTTGTAACGCTTTTTCATGACTTTTAAGGACGAGTGATGATGCTAGGATTAACATCACCAGATAAAGAGGTTGTGGAGCTCAAACACAGAAGAACAATGGCAACAATAGAGATATATGTATATAGAAGGAGGTGAGTAGAAGAGGAATGAAGACAATGATGTATAGTGGTACAACCAATCAGGCCTAAGTCTACCGTGAGTGTGTGATCCACTAAGTATGGGCACTAATGGCCTTGGATACAATGCACATAAGTTTTCTTTCTCTACCGTGTGTACAAAAAGGATTTTTGCCAGGGTTGCAATTCTGGATCCTTTTACAAGGTTGAAGGTGAGTAGTGTACCCTCCAAGCATGAATTGAGCATGTGAATGATGATCTAGCCAATTCCCTGTTGACACCTGGCTAGGACACTTGTAGGTAATAATGATATAATATACCCTCACATGAGGGAATTATATTGTTATAACGGTTTAGTCCACGTGCTACATGAGTCTCAAGCGCACTGTGCCACGCGTCTCCCAAATCACGTGCCATGATGGTCTCACCGTCGGCTTATATGATGGATCGAGGTTGATGCTGACTTAGTGGACGCCCTGATTACTAGATGTAGGATTTTTATACTATCGACCTCTATAGGGTCGGCCAGTCGTATGGTCTTCTGAACTATCTCAGGCCCAGGTTCCAATCTGTATGGGCTAGGGCTGATTTGGGCACCCAAACTACTCGTCAATAGTAAGGTCGGCCTCCATAGGGTCATCCGATCGTACTGTTTCCAATGATTGGGTCTTCCAGGCCGACCCTCTATCTTCAGTATGACCCCATGGGGGTAAAAATACGTCTAATCCCTCGTCCTAGATAAGGCTACCATCGTCCTGGCCGAGGGTATATTTTGGTATATCAATCACCCCTAACCCTTAGTCATCGATGCTGTCGAGGTGGCTGAGGGGTAATAATGTCTTTGGATGTTGTTTTAATGAGTGGTCGAGCTGATGGGTGACACTTGTCAGGTTGGTTGTTGTCTTATCAGGTGTCAATCATCATTTTTGCATTCCCCAGAAATGACGGCTGCACATCACACTTGGGACTTTATGCCCCAATGATGATTCTCCTCGTGGGTTGTGCACTACCTTAGTTATTGGGCCCAATAATGACAAAGTATTTAAACATTTTGGAAATACTTTCTTCTTTATTCTTCTTCTTCTTCTTCTTCTTCTTCTTCTTCTTCTTCTTCGCGCGCATGATCTCTCTCTCTAGTTTTTGCAGCTCAAACCCCATTTTAGCCTTTTCTCCCGTGTTCCAAGATTTGTTCATCTTCGATCTTCACCCTAGGTAACCTTTCTACCATCCTTTCCCTTTTATCCTCCATTTTCTTTGTATTTTTCTTTGGGTATCTTCTGCACATGTTCTCGGGTGGTTTTATAGTTTTTCGGCGTATAAACTCGCCATCCACTAGTGGTTATAAGTCTAGACATCGGGTAATAGGTTTTCCTTGGTTCCTCCTCCACTGTTTAATGGTGGTTCTATCTTGAATTTTGGCATTTTGAGGTTCTCCAGAGAATTTATGGTCCTCTTCTCCGGTGAAACTTGTTCTTCCTATTCTTGGGTGTTCATCCATAAAACCTTTCATATCTCTAGGTACAATCCAAAAGTCAACTTTGTCAACTATTTAACTTGTTTATAGGTTATTTGAGAAAAATCCTCAAGTGTAGGGTCTTCCTCTTAATGATCCAAAGGCTTTATAATTTAGCTTAGGAGTTTCTAACTTTGAGAGAGAGGTGTTTTATAGAGATTTGGATAATAGAAGAAGAGAACGAGTCTAGACGTAGGGCCGACCCTATCTGGGTACGACCCATTTTCCCAATTTCATTAGATACCATTTTACAATCGTCATATCATCCATATGAGGGTTAGAGTAAAGAAAAAGTCATGGATACACGAGCCAGAGCGTCATCTTCTTTTGGTTCTGGGAACTTTGGAAGAGACGACCCCTCAAGCCTTAACCCCCACGAACAGGCCAAGGGAACAGTTAACCCTAAAGCTGTCCCTATTACTGCTATGTCCCCCCTTTAATTCCAAGCCACTTTTCCAGGTGGCCCCCCACACTTTGAGAATGAAGAGGCCGACGGAGATGGGGATGATGGTAGCGGAGACGAGGACAAAAATGATAGTTCAAATGTTGAGGAAGAGGTCGCCACTTCAACGGCCTCGACTTATGTCTCATCTGTCAAGGATCGTGATCTTTTATTATGGAGGCATTCCTTTGGTGTAAAGCCTAATGTAATTATGAGGATCCCCGATGAAGATGAGAAGGTCTTCTAGGGGAGAGAGGGAGAAGTCTCCATGTACGAGCAGATGTTTATGGTCGGCATCAGGTTCCCTCTGCATCCTGCCATAGTTGACATACTCTCTTCTCTTGGGGTTGCTCCTACCCAGCTTCCTCCTAACTCCTTGAGGATCATCCTCGTCTATATCTCCCTTTGGAAGAAAAAATTTATTGACGAGACATCGGCTAATCTGTTCCTGGCTTGTTATAACATTACCTCCTCGTCCAATCAACCTGGATACTTCCATTTAGGGGCTAGAAGATCAGACAAGAAACTCCTCCATGTTGTACAAACTTCCAACCATGACTGGAAAAAGAGGTTCTTCTTTATTTCTGGGGGTTGGGAATTACCCTCCGGGGTTGATCCCCTAGAAGATAGCCCGAGGGTTCCAAGAGCATGGTCTAACCCCTCCGTGAAAGTAAGGTCAGACCTTGGACTTTTCTTAGACGAAAGGGCCATAGTTGATTATTTAATGGAGCAGGGGAAGGATTGTGCCATTCCCAAATTTAAGGATTTAATGACCCCTCGTCTCCTTAGAGAAGTTGGTCTGAGGGTCGTCCCCCTAATATAATTACGTGAGTTACCTTTTGTCTCGATTTCTTTTAAGTGTTCCCTCTTTTCTTTTGTCAACTGACCTACCATCTTATTTTTGCAGATCGGCCTCCAGGTACACCTGATTCTCTCTGGGATATGTCAGCTCCAAGTCTACTGGCTGGTCTCAAGAAGAAAGGTAAACAGCCTCAGTAAATCCAGAAGAAAGCAACTGAAGTGGGGCCGATGACTGTGGGGCCGACCCCTGTGGACTCATGAAAGAGCAAAAAGAGAGATGCTCCTGCTGAAGGTCAGCGTCATGACACCACGAGGGTGAGGATGGATGTCGCAGATCCGCGCACTGAGGGGATGAATTCCTCCTCCTTTATAGATGCCTTATGGTCGTCCAACCTGACCATGTTAAAGGCCAACCCCACCTCTATGATTGCCAATAGGAAGGCTGCTAAGGCAGCCATGTTCTCTTCCCCATCCTCATTTGATTATGACTTTTTAGCTAAGATGACTTCGCCCAAAGTCTACGACTTTGGGCTTCACACTCTGGCCCAGGTATTATCACATCCCTTTTGTTTATAATTCAAGAAATATCAACTGTAACCTCGTCTAACTTTTCTCTTGCCATTTTCAGTCTGTCTGCGTCTTTACCTCAGCACTGAAATGGATGGCCGAGAACTATCCAAAATTTTAAGAGGCTGAGAGGGCCATTCAAAATGAGGCCGACATGAAGACTTAGCTGGAAAACGTGAATAAAGAGCTAGAGGGTGTGAAGGCCAAGAACTCTAGGGTTCTTGAGGACCTCAAAAAAGAGCATGATGAGCAGTTAGGGCAGAAGGATAGTCTTATTAAGGCCAAAGACGAGCTATGACCAGTCAAGCAACGCAATTTAAGTCAGACCTCGAGGCAGTAGTTCAGAGGGTTGGAGATGATGCTGTGGAGGCCTATAAGATTTCTAATGAATTCCAAGGTTTTGGCCTTGAGTATCTAGAGAGAGGGACAAAGACGTCTTGTCGGTGGGTTATCTTGAAGTTTTCAGACACAGTGTCGGCCATTCGCCCATCCCTGGAAGCTGCAGACTTAGAAGACCCTTTGATGGCCGAGGCTCTGTCCCATGTGGAGTCTCAGACGGCTGTTGAGTGGACCGGTACGTCTGAGGATCGGCCTACGACCAATGTTGCTGAACCCTACCTTACCCTCTGAGGCAGCTCTTTAGGGTGGTCGTCTGTGACGTATACCTTCTGATGTAACTTTATTTTTTGCCATCTTTTGAACATTGTATTATATCTGTATTTTAATGAACAATGCTCTTCCTTTCAGTTTCCATTATGTGTTATATTTGTGCTAACCATCTTCCAAGTCCTCCATCGTCTTTCTTGAGAGTGAATGGAGGGTCATCCCTACCATTCATCCTCATCATAGTCGAGGGTAGATATCCATCAGATTAATGATGTTTTCAATTATTAAGTCCTCCCTCGTCTTTCTTGATAGTGAATGGAGGGTTATCCCTACCATTCACCCTCATCATAGTCGAGGGTGGATATCCACCAAATTAATGATGTTTTCAATTATCAAGTCCTCCTTCGTCTTTCTTGAGAGTGAATGAAGGGTCGTCCCTACCATTCACTCTCATTATAGCCGAGGGTAGATATCCACAAAATTAATGATGTGTTAAATTATCAAGTCCTACCTTGTCTTTTTTGAGAGTGAATGGAGGGGCGTCCCTACCAGTCACCCTCATTATAGTCGAGGGTGAATATCCACCAAATTAATGATGTTTGATATGGAAAATTCAACACCCTGTTGCTGCTTCAATCACCACATGGTGCGACACCCACATCTTTGGCCTCATACAGGATGTGCCTTCTGCAACACATGCCTAACTAGCCCACTGTCGCAGCCCTTCAATCACGAGATGTGGTCCCCTTTACATATTACAGGGTGCGGCCCTAGTGTCTTCATTAATAGGTCGCGGCCCCAATCCATTACAGTAACAACACAGTACATGATCCTACTATAAATATTGGTCCACACCTCGAGATAGGGGATCCGAGTTCAAATTCTAAAATACTTAGCGAAGCCTTGCCAAATTCTCTCTATGCAACCTCAACATAGAACTTGGGGGCTACTCACCTACATCGTAGCCATATCTTCGGCACTCCCGGAACTGCTACAGTCATGTATTCTTCTCTCTCATATATCTAATACGCCCATTGTGGCATTGTAAACTTGTACAACAATGATATGAATATAATGAGAAGGAGTCACCAAAGTGTACATAGGCTCTTTTATAGCCGAACCTCTCTATATTTTGTGTTCATGTCTCTCTACTTGTTTTATTTCTATTCTTTACTTGACTTAATGATGTGAGAATGACTTATGGGCGATTTCTCGTATCATCAATTTGGCGCTGTTTGTGGGAAAAAAGATATTTCAATCTTATTTCTCTATATCTCGAGCTATTAAACACCTCATTTTATTCACGGGGATCCTTCGGCTCATCGTCTCATGAGTAAGTTTTGGATACGAAGCTCTATTTATATTTACACCCTTAACTGGGTATTTCTTATAGTTGTATCTATTATTGGGTCTTCATTTTATGACCTTAGATCTATTTTACATACCCCTGTGATATCATTTCATCTAGATAATGCTAAAAAGCATGACGGGCTTCAACCCCTTAAATATGAATGATTAGAGAAGGATTATATTTACTCCTAATTTTGCTGTTCTTGACCTAGGATCTAGGGTTTATCAGTGGAACTGTGCCGTTTTGTGCATTATGAGGGTATTCTCTCAGTAATAGACCCTAATTGGTATGCTCTCCACATGTTTCGGGAGAAAAACGTAATTTTTGGGTACTAATTTTGGGATTGTTCCCTTCACTGCATAGACAGGGATGTGGCCTGACAGTTCAACTGTCTTCCTTATCGCGACCCCTACTAGTGCGGTTCCATTACAACAACTTCAAATCTCTGGGGAAAGGATACAGGTGGTCTTCAGCTCAACCTTGGTGAATATCATTCAATGGCTATGACAGTACACCTACGTGCCTTACTGGCCGCCACCTCATCAGTAGTATCATCCAAAAGTGCAAACGTTGCATCCCGACTTCCTACTTGGTTAATCCAATACTTCTGTGATTACTCACTTCTGTTAGTTTTGTCTCAGAATATATATACATTGAAAAGACTAACAAAGCAGAAAATGGAAGGAGAGTCCATCCAGAGTAGAGAAGTCAAAGATGAGATTATGCAATTGTACAATCACCTCAACCATCTCTATGACAGTCATGCTTCACTCCCGACCCAAGCCAACTACTTGACTCAAAGGGTCATAATTCTAGAGGTCGCAACCTCATCCAATGTGGGTGCGGCACCCAGAGTCATTGTTGGCGCGGCCCTATCAGTTCCATCCATGGAAGTAGGCTGCAGGAGCCAGAAAAGGAAATCAGAGAAGGTAGAAGGGAGAGCTAAGGCCTACACCCCGTTAGCCTTCCAAATTGAGGACATCCTTGAATGAATAAGGGAAGATAAGCTGCTCAGATGGCCAGAGAAGCTGAGGGATCCACCTCACAGAAGGGACAAAGCCAAGTGGTGCAAATTCTACCAGGATCATGGCCACGACAGTGAGCAGTGCTATGCTCTGAAAGATGAAACTGAGAGGATCATAAGGAAGAGGATGCTGCAGCAGTTCCTCAAGGATTCCTGAGGGATTCAGCCTAGCTAAATAGGCCATATGCCCATTTTTCATGCTTATGTTTTGTATTTCATCTGTTTCTATTTTACAATGAAACTCTTCCTATGCTGTTTGAAATTAAACTTTGTATTGTCATTACAAAGTAATATATATATCTATATATATGTATGTGTGTGTGTGTGTGTGTGTGTGTGTGTGTGTGTGAATAAATATATGAAATCAATTTCACTCTTATAATGCCATATTTTGATTTTCATTTCCATGAAATGTTATCTTATAAAAGACCATTTTGTCTTAAACAGTCATATCTCGATTCGAGACAATATGTTATATCGAGAATAATAATATCTAAATGGTCCCATAATGCCCGTCGAAGATGCCTGATTATCCAAAAGTAAATGAAAATTGAAAATGGCAAAAGCATCTATCGAGAGCAGCTATCTGAATTGGTCTATAACTTCACTTATAGAAACTATATTCCTGCATAAATGGCTACATTCTGGAGAGCATTTATCAGAAAGCATTATTAGCCATGGGGTCTTATAGTGCCTGTTCTTAGCTTTCGGGATGCGTCATTAAGCTGGGAGGCTTGTAGTATCTAGCCTGGGGAGGCTTAATAGTATCCTATATATTAGCTGTGGGTGGCTTGACAATAGAACCCAGCCTTGAGAGGCTTGATAGTATCCTATATATTAGCTGTGGGTGGCTTAACAACATAACCCAGCCTGGGAAGGCTTGATAATATCCCATATATTAGATGTGGGTGGATTAACAACATAACCCAGCTTAGGGAGGCTTGATAGTATCCCATATATTAGCCGTGGGAGGCTTAACAACATAACCCAGCCTAGGGAGGCTTGATAGTATCCCATATATTAACTGTGGGTGGCTTCATAACATAACCCATCCTGGGGAGGTTTGATAATATCCCATATATGTACAAACGTCCATTTTTAAGAAGATAAAAACCATATACCATTAGCACTGTAGCTTAGGGGATCATTGCCCTACAAAGTGAAGTTTTAAAGCCATGAAAGGCAATCAAAGCGACCTTCGAGAAGCTACGATAGAAGCTTAATGCAGTTAAAGCAACCAATGAAAAGCCATAGAAGATGTTCCATGGAATTAAAGCGACTAAGAATGCGGAGACACTGGCATCCTGAAGCATGAGAAAGCTACACAGAATAGATGGCTGCAGCCTGAGATAAAGGCAATGTCAAATGCTGTAGTAGGCTAGCACTTGACTAAGATGCTGCGATATAAGAAGGTTAATGGTATCAAGACTTAATAAAATGGAAAAGTTAAATAGGATGCCAAAGAAGTCAAGCCGCATCCCCAAAGCCATTTTTCCTTGGCACCACGACACAAACATGGTATGAATTTTCTCAAGGAAAAGCTAGTTGCCACCGTCTTAAACCCAAACTCAATATTGAAGTGCATTTTGTCAAAAAGAAATTGTATGTTCAAGCAATCAAAGATGTATAGAGAAAGCACTCATTCAAGAGTTGAAACAAGCAAAGCAAAAGAATAAAAATCTACTAGAAAAGGAGGCAGAAATAGTCAACATTAAAAGAGGTCGCAGCATTAATTAACAAGTTCAAAAATGAAAAGGGACGTAGCCCATATATGTGACGTTCAAGAAAATTCTAAGGGACGCATCCCTATATTGACAGTTCAAAAACTAAAAGATGTTACAGCTTTTATGAGGTTGCATTATCATTGACATCTCCTTCATTATCCTCCGTAGCTGTCTAAGTCATCAGTAAGCTTCTTTTCCCTTTACTCTACCACAACCCTAATCTCAGCTACACACAGGTCGTGCTTAGCATCACCTAATTTCCAGTACATGATTTGGTCCTTGGACTCTAGGAAATTTTTAACAACTCTGTGCCTCAGCACTTGAAAGCTGTGGAGGCAGGCTTTGTTATTAATCTGATAGAAGTCCCTAGATTTCTTGAAGCTGGCAACAATAAGGTCCGCACCATGTTTCAAGGCTTCAAGTATGTTGTCTCTCAACTGATCTCAAGGCCGCGACATGATCATTAGCCATCTTCTTTATTTTATTTTCAGCTGCAGTCACCTTGGTTTGAGCAACTGCAACCTGATTCGCAGCCTCTAAGGCCTAGGCCTTAGTGACTTTCAAGTCATCCGTAACTTGTATGAAGCTCTGCTCAGCCTCATTTTTAGCCTTAGTGGTAGCCTCTAAGTCTTTCTTAGCCGTCTCAAGTGCTGCAATAGAGGAATCCTTTCCCGCTTAAAAGGAGGACGACCTGGCTGCGTCCAAGTTTTTCTTATGAGAAGTCTCCGCATCCCTATAAAGTTTGTAAATCCCATCATACTTCATCCTCTGGGACACCACAATGTCCGCGGTCTGAAAGACAAAATCCATTGCACATTAACTTTTGGCAAAAACGTTATAATAAATAGAAAGTGGCGAAGAAATTACCCTCATCAGGATGTGGAGAGCATACTCTTCCAAGTCTTCGTGGTCCTACTCAACAAGACGGTTAAGGTCCACATTATCTGAAACCTTCCTCATTCTGCGGATAGGCCTCGCAGTTGTATCCCAGGAGGAACTGGGATTTGGTTCCCTAAGTTGAGGCCGCTGACGGCCATCAGGACCAACCCTTACCTTGCTCTGAGGGGTTGGAAAGTTGGCATTTACTTCCATCATGTTCTGAGGAGGAGATACAAAAGGAGTAATATGTATGGGGTTGTACCCCCTTGGAAACCCCCAGAGGACATTAGCTCGAACGCAGCAAGTTGGAGAGCTATATCATCGTCCAGTGCATCATTTTGGGCCCCAAGTACTGCGACCCTCCCAAGAGAAGGATTTGTTACATCAGCTTCGACAATGGCCGTGTATTCAACCGCAAAAGCCTTTTCCTTGTTAGCCCTCTTCCTCTTTCTTCCCTTCTTGGCGGCATTATTTAGGGTCGTGGCATCAGCATCCATCTTTGCCAACAGGGCTGCCAAGAGATCTCTGTCTATCTTATCACCTAGAAAGCAATGAAGTAAATATTTCAGTACTGAAGACAACTCCCGAGGAGTGACAAATAAAGGGGATTATTACCTTCCACGGCCATTATTTTTGCCAAAGATTTGTTGGGGAAATATCCTGCATAAAAAATGGAAGTAGAAGTTACTAAGGTGCTGAATTTATTTATCTTTATCCTTGATGGTCGTCGCCCTTCCAACTCTTCTCTCCTATCGCTCACTGAGCTCTAAATTATCAAGGGCTACACAAGTGGATTATGTGTGTGCAATACAATAAAAGGAACCGTGTGAATTGTGAGATAGGATGCGACATGTCATCAAAGGATGTAGCCCTGTATACCTAGTTTGGATGGACGTTCCCATTGCCACAACATCCTATATGATTTTTCTCTTTGAAACTCCTTTGGATGAACCTCCCATCCTCTCCAGAAATATAAAAATACTTCGCTTTCTAATTTTTTACACTTGTGGGCCTCCCAGTGTAAAGGGTTTCATCCGTTCTACAAATAGTAAGGTAGCAGTACCACGCAAATTGCACAGAGTTCTCCTTTGGCATGTAAAAATTAAAGAACTCCGTGGGAGTTATGTCCCTGTTGAACTTATGTTTCCATCGTACTATTGAGGCAAGAATTTCCCTCCAGCCATTGGGATCTAGATGGGTTGGGGCTAATTTCATTGCGTGGAAAATTCATCTAACTGGAACTGGGATAGGTAGCCATAACCCATACACAAATGCGTGAAGGGTGAAGCAGATTACACTATCAGTAATAATGGAGCAAGGTCTTTGGTCCGCGGTGGGAGAAGTACAAACCACAGTATCATGAAATTCAAACGCTTCAGCCACTTGGTCGACCCACTCTAGAGTCATAATGATGCGAATATTTGAGGCCGAGGAGTTCCCTCAGATCTGCTAGATGGACCAACAGGTGCATCCCTAGCCTCAAAAGACCCAGTAGCCGCCGCATCAGTATCTATTGGGTTGTTACTAGAGTTGGATCCCTCTTCCATTGGCATGGTCTCAAAATCCTTCCTACAAGCAGAATTCGCGAAGTCAGAGTATATAACGAGACAGTTTGTGCAATCTTTGAGCTGGCAAGGCCTTATTGCCTTTAAAGGATGCACCAAAGAAAGTTCATGGGGAGAGACTCTAAAATGTTTGTTCCAAAAGTCCTCGAGAAAGTCATCAGTATCCTAACTCATATGGCTACAAGAAGACCTGAAAGGCAGAAAGGGTCCGCAGTTACGTTACGCCGTAGCCAGTATGATCAGGAAGGCCTCTTGAAGGCCGCAGAAGGTACAATGAAATAACATGTTTGAGAACATCAATAGATGTCTTAGAAAATTTAGTTAACTACACTAAGTGTTGGGCTCTAGATTCCTAAGAGTTCAATTTCTTCCGCGGTATATTTTGTTGGGGAAGGAGTTGTTAGATATATTCTTGCGCGTCACAGCCCTACGATCTATTAAAGGGTAAGATGGATTTTTCAACTCCAAGTTGCAGATTGCTAACTGCTACAGCCTACATATTTTGGGGTAAAAACCTCATATACCGTATCCTATTTAAATTTTGGTTTTCCACTCCATCATGTCTGCCGTAGCTAGTTGATCCAAGTGTTAGAAGTTACGGTTCATGGGTAAAGTGGCTACGGACAATGAATTTAAAACTAGACCCTAAATTAGGGAATTATCGTTGGTTTCAGCAGGATGCCATAACAACATAACACAAGTCCTGGCCCAGATGACGCAGACAGATATATAAACAGTTTATGGATGAAAGTTATCTAGTTTATGGATCGAAGACCTAGAATACAAAATGTCTCTATAAAAAACATCAAGAATAAAAGGGGAAGCCAGAAACTTAGAACTCTACAGTTGTCAAATTTCAATTATAGAAGCCTATTTCTGTCATATGAAGATTTATTCAAAGAACAAGAGCAATTATTCAATAACGATTTTGCAACAGTTACAATTATTTATCATTCAGTTATGAGTTCAATTCTTGGAAATTAACAGTTAATCAATAAAAACCCTAAGTTTCTATCAAGCCGTTGGGGGTTTTCTTAGAAAAGATATATATTATCGCAAATCCTAAATTCTCGGCACATATTTGAAATATATACATAGAAACGTGATAGAAAATGAGAAAGATGGGGGGAAAATACCTGGGAATTGAGAAATCGGCAATGCTCAGTCTCAAACCTCTTCAGAACCACCACATACAGCCTTGAAAAGTCATCGAAAAGATAAAGGGAAGAAACAGACAAAGTTTAATTTTTGATTTGCTCTCAAGGTTTTTGGAAACGTAATGAAGGCCACAGCCAGGTCAATTTATATAATAGACCACGGGAAGATGAAGCATCGTGATGATCCGACTGTAGAAGCGTTACAGCACCGTGACACCTTTGGGAAATCATTTTATTCCGGACATAGCCCCATCTCATTGATATGATCGATATATTACTTTATAGATGCGATAGGATTTAAAGATTATGAAACTACTCAGTCGCAACACCAATCGCCACTTCTTGGAACTATGACTTGGGGGCTTATTGATATGGAAAATACAACACCCTGCCTCGTCTTCAATCACCACAGTGTGTGGAACCCACATTTTTGGCCTCATACAAGATGTGCCTTATGCACACATGCCTCACTAGCCCACTGTCGCAGCCCTTCAATCACGGGATGCGCCCCCCTTTACATATTACAGGGTGCGGCACTATTCTGTTCACCAATAGGCCGAGGACCCAATCCATTACAGTAATAACACAGTACTTGATCATCCTATAAATAGAGTTCCACACCTCGAGATAAGGGATTCGGGTTCATATTCTACAATACCTGACGAAGCCTTGCCAAATTCTCTCTACGCAACCTCAACATACAACTTGGGGGCTACTAACCTACATTGAAGCCATATCTCTGGCACTCTCGGAACTTCTTCAGTCATGTATTATTCTCTCTCATCTATCTTGTAGGCCCATTGTGGCATTGTCAACTTGTATATCAACGATATGAATATAATGAGAAGGAGGCACCAAAGTGGACGTAGGCTCTTTTATAGCCGAACCACTCTATATTTTGTGTTCATGTGTCTTTACTTATTTTATTTCCATTCTTTACTTGATTTACTGATATGAGAACAACTTATGGGCAATTTCTTGTATCATCAATGTTTTCAATTATTAATTCCTCTCTCATCTTTCTTGAGAGTGAATGGAGGGTCATCCCTACCATTCACCCTCATCATAGCCGATGGTGGATATCCATTAAATTAATGATGTTTTCAATTATCAATTCCTCCCTCATCTTTCTTAAGAGTGAATGGAGGGTCGTCCCTACCATTCACCCTCATCATAGCCGAGGGTGGATATCCACCAAATTAATGATGTTTTCAATTATCAAGTCCTCCCTCATCTTTCTTGAGAGTTAATGGATGGTTATCCATACCGTTCACCCTCATCATAGCTGAGGGTGGATATCCGCCAAATTAATGATGTTTTCAATTATCAAGTCCTCCCTTGTCTTTCTTGAGAGTTAATGGAGGGTCGTCCCTACCATTCACCCTTATCATAGCCGAGGGTAGATATCCACCAAATTAATAATGTTTTCAATTATTAAGTCCTCCCTCGTCTTTCTTGAGAGTGAATGGAGGGTCGTCCCTTCCATTCACCCTCGTCATAGCTCCCTACCATTCACCCTCATCATAACCAAGGGTGGATATCCACCAAATTAGTGATGTTTTCAATTATCAAGTCCTCCCTCATCTTTCTTGAGAGTGAATGGAGGTTCATCCCTAGCATTCACCCTCATCATAGCCATGGGTGGATATCCACCAAATTAATGATGTTTTCAATTATCAAGTCCTTCCTTATCTTTCTTGAGAGTGAATGGAGGTTCGTCCCTACAATCCACCATCATCATAGCCGAGGGTGGATATCCACCAAATTAATGATGTTTTCAATTATCAAGCCCTCCATCATCTTTCTCGAGAGTGAATGAAGGGTCGTCCCTACTATTCACCCTCATCATAGCCGATGGTGGATATCCACCAAATTAATGATGTTTTTAATTATCAATCCCTCCCTCGTCTTTCTTAAGAATGAATGGAGGGTCATCCCTACCATTTACCTTCATCATAGCCGAGGGTGAATATCGACCAAATTAATGATATTTTCAATTATAAAGCCCTCCCTCATTTTTCTTGAGAGTGAATGGAGGGTCATCCATACCATTCACCCTTATCATAACCGAGGGTGGATATCCACCAAATTAATGATGTTTTCAATTATCAAGTCCTCCCTCGTCTTTCTTGAGAGTGAATGGAGGGTCGTCCCTACCATTCACCCTCATCATAGCCGAGGGTTGATATCCACCAAATTAATGGTGTTTTCAATTATCAACTCCTCCCTTATCTTTCTTGAGAGTGAATGAAGGGTTGTCCGTACCATTCACCTTCATCATAGCCGAGGGTGATATCCACCAAATTAATGATGTTTTCAATTATCAAGTTCTCCCTCGTCTTTTTTTAGAGTGAATGGAGGGTCGTCCTTACCATTCATCCTCATCATAGCTGAGGGTGGATATCCACCAAATTAATGATGTTTTCAATTATCAAGTCCTCCCTTGTCTTTATTGAGAGTGAATGGAGGGTTGTCCCTACCATTCACCCTCATCATAGCCGAGGGTGGATATTGACCAAATTAATGATGTTTTAAATTAAATAATCCTCGATGTTATTGATAGTATATGGATGAGGTTGTCCCCATCCAGGCTGTCGTATCACCGAAGAGAATTTAAGCCTACTTCACCACGAATGATGTTTTGTAGCTTAGAGTGAATTAGCCCGACAGATACCTAAGTTAACAAACAGAAGATGAGGGGCCAATAAAATGTTTTCATTTACATTCCAAGTTTTCTATGAAACAACACATTTATTACAATTGTGAACAAGTAAGAAATCGACCACGACATTATTGGTAATATTTATTCAAATGATTTGCATTCCAGGGGTTTAAAAAGGGTTTCCCCTCAAGTCTCTCTAGCCTATAGGTTCTTGGGACAACTTCATTGGTGACCCTGTAAGGGACATACCAGATTGGGTGGAGCTTGTTAGGTTTTTTCTATGTCTTTTTGAGGACTAGGTCTCCCACAACGATTGGCCTTTTCTTTACCCTCTGATTGTAAAACTTGGTTGTCCTCTGCTGGTAGGCTGCTTGTCTTATCACATCATCTTCTCTTTTCCTTCAATCAAGTCTAGATCAAGTCTCCTTTCTTCCATATTTCTCTAAGGATCATACATTTGAACTCCGTGAGTAGGAAACCCAATTTCAGTGGGGATGACGGCTTCCGAGCCATATGCCAACACAATGTATACCTCCTCGACCCATCTTCCTTTTGCCTCTTTGAGTTTTTTATTTATCCCATCCAGGATTGTTCGGTTGGTAACCTTAATTTTCCTATTAGCCCGAGGTCTCCCAGGGGTATAGAAGAACTGTTTGATCCCAACTCTTTCGTAATATTTCTACAGGGAAACATTCTTGAACTGGGTCCCGTTATCTGAGATGAGGGTGTTGTGAAGACCATACATATATATGATGTTCTTTCAGATGAACTAAAAGGTCTTTTGTTTAGTGATCACGATCATCGGCTCTGCTTCCACCCATTTTAAAAAGTAATCTATCACTACGATCAAGTAGCGATAGTTATTGACAGCCCTAGGTAAGGGTCCTACCAAATCGATTCCCCATACTGCAAATGACCACGGGGATGTAATAGAGGAAAAAGGTTGATAAGGCTGGTGAGGGATGGTGGCGAACGTCTGATATTTATCACACTTCTTCACATACGTCGTAGCATCATTCGTTAAGGTCGGCCACCAATATCACTGGGCGACTATCCTCTTAGATAACAACCATCCCCCAATATGGATTGAACAAGATACCGCGTTCACATCTTAAACGATATGTAACCCCCAACAGGTGGACACTCCTGAGAAAAGGGAGCAAGAACCCCTTTTTGTACATGGTGTCTCCGATGATCGTGAATTTTGTAGCTCTGTACCTCAACTTCTTCCTTTCTGGTTTTGTCTCTGGCATCTCCCCCTCTTTGATGTATTTGATTAGAGGGTCCATCCATGAAGCTTCCCTAATTATATTTAAGTAAGAGCCAAGTGTTCCATCTTCATCTTATATCGTTGGCCGGAGTAGAATTTCCACTGGCACTGTTTTCCTGTTATCTATCCTAGTCGCTGAGGCTAGTCTAGCAAGTGCATGGTCTCGACCATTATCCAACTGATGTATCCTATTAAACTTTAATTCTTTGAATCCTTTTAATAGTGACTTTACTCTCTCGAGATATTTGACCATTATCTCATCCTTAGCCTCGTATGCTCCTAGTATTCGATTCACTACCAACCTTGAATCATTATGCACCAAGATTTGGCCAACACTAAGAGACCTAGCCAAGGAGAGGCCTGCTATCAGGGCCTCATATTTTGACTCGTTATTTGAGTCTTTAAAGTTGAACCTCAGGGCATACTCGATGTCTATGCCGTCGGGTGTTGATACTATCAATCCAGCTCTACTTCCACTCTCGTAGGAGGACCTATCAATAAAGAGATTCCACACAACCTGTTCTTTTGATAAATTTCCCTCAGAGAGGGATCCTTGTCTAAAGATCTACCTTCCCTCTTCATTTTCAATAACTTTTTTCCTAGCCATGCTTGTCTTAGACTCATCTGTGGACGGGACAACAATTCTGCTTTGTCTAATATCTATCTTTTCATGGTTCTCACTTTCAGCCTCGGCCTCTTCCCAAGTAAATTCAGACACAAAATCTGCTAATTCTTGCCCCTTGATGGCCATCCTAGGTCGATAACAAATATCAAACTCTCCCAGCTCTATAGCCCAGGCCATTAGCCTTCCCGATTTCTCTGGCTTGTGTATGACCTACTTAAGAGGGGAATCAGTGAGGATGACCATTGTATGGGACTGGAAGTACAACTTCATCTTCCTTAAGGCATGAATCAATGAATAAGTTAACTTTTTCATCCGAGGGTACCTTTTCTATGCCCCTTGGAGTGCTTTACTATTAAAAAACATCGGCTACTACACTCCATCTTCTTCTCTCATAATGGCAGCGCGGATGGCTAACTCTGATATAGCTAGGAACACGTACAATCTTTCAGCTTGCACTGGACGTGATAAAAGTAAAGGGGATCCTAGGTAGGACTTTAGCTCTCTGAAAGCCTTATCACACTCTTCATTCCATTCAAAAGCCTTTCTGAGAACTTTAAAAAATGGTAAACACTTATCTGTGGCTATGGATATGAACCTATTCAAATCATCCACTCATCCTTTGAGCCTCTGAACATCTTTAATGGTCTTGGGGGTCCTCATTTCTAACAGAGCCTTTATCTTCTCAGGATTGTCCTCGATACCCCTTTGATTGGCGATGAACCCTAAGAACTTTCCTACTCCGACCCCAAAAATGCACTTGACTCGGTTGAGCTTCATCCGGTACTTGTCCATTGTGTCAAAGGTCCTCTCAAGTTCGGCCACATGATCCATGACCTTCAAGTTCTTGGTCAACATGTCATCTATATAGACCTCCATAGACTTCTCGATTTGGTCTTCGAATATTTTATTCACAAGGTACTGATACGTTGCCCCTGCATTCTTTAGGCCAAAGGGCATGACCCTATAATAGTATGTCCCCTTATCAGTAATGAAAGCTATTTTTTCTGAGTCCTCAAGGTTCATGAAGATCTGGCTATAGCCCGAATATGCATCCATAAAGCTCATTAGCTCATGGCCTGCAGTAGCGTCCACCATCTGATCAATGCGGGGAAGAGGGAAATTATCTTTGGGGCAGTATTTGTTGAGGTCAATAAAGTCTACACACATCCTCTATTTCCCATTTTCTTTAGGGACTATAACCACGTTAGACAATCATTCGGGATAGATGACCTCCCGGATAAACTCAGCCTCTTCTAGTTTCTTGACCTCGTCCCTTAGGACTTCATATTTTTCAAGTTTTCGACATGTCTGTGAAAAACGTTGCTAATGCCGTTTAATACAAGATTAAACTGTATAAGCAACTCCAAGATGTTTGTTGGAGAAACCCTTTTATTTTGAAAATAAAAATTATAAACAACAAGATGTGTTTACAAAAAACTTATGTACGAGAGTAATCAAGACTTTGTAATCAGTTTTAAAACTAAGACAGTTTTAAAAATCAGCACACTATAGACTGAGATGAGGAGATGAAGATAATCAAACACACAGTTTTTAACATGGTAAAACCTCTCCCAACAGAGGAAACATCCACGGTGCTTCTAAGTCACAAAAACAAAAATCCACTAATAACAAATAATAGTTACAAACAATACAACATACATGCACACAAATCAACCTATTCTAAGTTTAGGAATATACCCCACTTGGTGTCCTTCTAACTTCTCATAGATCTGATTGTTGATGATGTTCTTCCAGTTTGATAACTTCCTTTGCTTTAGCTTCCTTATGTCGACTCAATGATCTTTGATCTTATACACAACACTTCCAGTGTAGTAGTGTGTTAAGTGTTTGTGAAGTGATTCCTATCAACATGCATGAACTCACACACACTTAGATTTACAGACAGTCCTAGAAAAATTACATATAAAGTCTATATGCTGTGATTTTGTTTTCTTTCTTTCTTACAGAACTAAAAACCTGTTTGACCTTTAATATAACCCAGATTCCATGGATATCTCGCTTCAAAATCGGTCAAGATCTTAATCAATCTCGATTTTAAAAATATTTTTGAGATTGAAAATCTCCAAGTGTGAATCCAACTAGGTCAAGGTTAAGTTTCGTAAGAACAGAAACCATAAAACTTTTTCAAAACCAAATCAGTAAAGATTTTCTTAAATCAAGTAAGAAATATGCAGATCTAGTGAAAATGTAACATGCAGAATGTAGATCTAAAGTTTCTATGAAAAAGAAACACAGATCTTCACACGAATGTTTAAGTTGTAAACAAGATCATAGACACAGAGGTTACAGCATCAAATGAACAAACCACTCTCTCTATCAAACACTCAAGGTTGTGTTTGGGGTTAGGTGTATACGAAGGTTTGATTCAGAAAATGAAGTGTTTAGGGTTAGGGTTTGGTTTTTGGCTAACACAGTTTCTTTCTCTCTCTTCTCTCTTTTCTTTTCTCTCTTCTCTCTCACTTCTCTCTTCTCTCTATTTTTTTTCTCTCAGAAATGACGAATGCCCAAAAGTCTTGAAAGTCTGAGAAGTGGGGGGTTTATATAGGGGTGGAGGAAGGTTCTGGAAATTCGCATGGAATCAATGGCTGAGATTAAGTCATCCTACGATTGACTTGATCTAAGGGTTATAAAACAGCGGTGGTTAAGTCCAAAGTGATTGGTTTAAACGATGGCACACGGATAGGTTTAAAACACATGCAGACCATCGATTAGCTTTGATCCAACGATCATCAATCCACCAGTGAACCCTCTCACATAACAAACACAAATAGATGAACCAGGAGGATGACGAATGTTGAAATATGAGTGGCACACACACGCGCGTCGAAAGTAATTACAGCAAGCACCCTGAAGTCTCTAGCGCATTTACATTCTACCCAAACAAACATTCCATTGAAAAATGAAGTTTTTAAAATAGAAATTTTACTCCACAAATTATATAAACACATTTTATTAATGAAAACATTTATTTAAAAAATGTTTAAAAATGTTTAAAAATTCCCAAAAATAATTAAAACCACATTTTAAGGGGAATTAATCACACAATCAATTTTAAGCAATATATACACATGTATGCACTTCTAATTGTGTGTATTGTGATTCAATTTATACCTTCATGGATCATTGAAGAGGATTAGAGAGATAAGTTCTGAGGCTTTTTGGATTCTAGGATGGACAACCAATTTTGTCACTATTTCCAAACTAGATGAACACTTATACAGTATAGACTTAAGCAAGTCAAAGGTATAAGGTGCTTCAATCTCCCCCTTTGGAAATATGAGACAAAATCTCCTTTGAGTTAGCTTAAAACTCGTAGGGAACCAAAAAAATAAAAACCTAGTCCTATACAAACGATACTATCTACCCATTTCCTAGAAAGTCAGAAATTACATAACTCAACTATTTACAAAATTTTACACTAAAAATGGTAGACAATCAGTAGAAGAGATTCCTGCAAATATTCACACTAAGATCAAGCAGTTTAGATGAAATGTGAACAAAACATTGAACCCGTAAGACTCAAATTTCTCCCCCATTTTGTCTCAAATGGACAAAGGGTAAAAATTAAGGTCTTAAGAGTTTTAATCAGCGTATACCATACCTATAGAATTTCACAAATACAGAAATCTATTATAGTCTAGAGGTTTAGTGAACATGTCTGCAAGTTGCTAATGCCTTATTTTAATATGCTTAGTTCACGAGTGTTGAACCGGGTTTTTAGATATGTTAATGGCGCTTTGATTATCACAATACAATTGTAACTGATCCTCTTTAATACCATAATCGCTTAACATTTGTTTTATCCATAACAACTGAGCACAGCAACTTCCTGCTGCTATATATTCGGACTCAGCCGTAGATAAAGATGTGCAATTCTGTTTTTTGCTACTCCAACCAACTAAATTATTGCCGACATAATAACAGGCACCTGATGTACTTTTACTATCATCAGTGCAACCGGCCCAATCAGCATCAGTATACCCTATGATGGTGCTACAGGTATCCTTAGTATACCTAAGTCCAAGATTAAGAGTGCCTTTTATGTACTTTATTATACGTTTTACACACAATAAATGGCTCTCTTTAGGGTTATTCTGGTAACGAGCAAACAGACATACAGCATACATTGTGTCTGGTCGTGAGGCAGTTAGATAGAGTAGGCTACCAATCATACTACGATACAGTGTGGAATCAACTGACTTTCCAGTTTTATCTTTACATAATTTAACAGTAGTACTCATAGGCGTTTTGGAAAATTTAGCATTATCTAAACCAAATTTCTTAACAAGATCTAAGGCATACTTAGTTTGAGAGACAAATAGTCCATCAGAATTCTGTTTCACTTGAAATCCTAAGAAAAGTTGTAGCTCCCCCATAAGGGACATGTGAAACTCCTTATGCATACTAGCAGAAAAGGATTTAACTTCAGAGTTTGAAGTTGACCCGAAAATGATGTCGTCTACATAGACTTGGGCTATAATAATGTTTTTGTCAAAATGTTTGACAAAGAGAGTCTGGTCATTTCCTCCTCTCTTAAAACCCTTATCCAACAAAAAGTTGGAAAGGCGTTCATACCAAGCTCTAGGAGCTTGTTTTAAGCCATACAAAGCCTTTTTTAGACGAAAGACATGGTTAGGGTATTTAGGATCAATGAACCCTTTGGGTTGTTCTACATATGTTTCTTCGGACAGAATTCCATTGAGGAAGGTAGACTTGACATCCATTTGATAAAGTGTAAATTTTAAGTGACACCCTATGGCGAAAAGAAGTCGAACAGATTCAAGACGAGTGACAGGGGAAAAAGTCTCGCTAAAATCAATTCCTTCTATTTGTGAGTAACCTTGAGCAACTAGTCTAGCTTTGTTTCTAAGGATTACCCCATTTTCATCAGATTTGTTCTTAAAAATCCAACGTGTCCCAAAAACATTTTTGTTTTGAGGCCGCGGTACAAGATACCAGACATCGTGAATGACAAATTGTAAAAGTTCTTCCTGCATAGCAGAAATCCAGTGTGTGTCATTCAATGCTTCATTAACATTTTTCGATTCCACAAGGGAGACGAAACATGCATAATTAGCATAATTTATTAACTGGGATCTAGTACGAACTGGCTCATTAGGATTACCGACCACGTTGTCAATGGGATGATCTTTAGAGACCCAGCCAGGTACTTCTGGACTCTCACTAGGTACTGAGTCATCTATTTCTGGTGAATCAGTTATGAAATCATTTTCAGATTCAACCACAATAGGTGATTCAGATATCTTATTTTCGACAATAGTGTCGCTTACAATTACATTTATCGATTCCATAAGGGCCTTAGTACGCAGATTGTATATACGATAAGCACGACTGTTTGGAGAGTATCCTAAGAAGATGGCTTTATCACCACGTGTTTCGAATTTAGACAGATGTTCTCTGTCTTTACAGACATAACACTGACTTCCGAAAGTTCTTAGATATTTCAGATTAGGCTTCTTACCGTACCACAACTCATAAGGGGTTTGTTTAGAGTTTTTCCTAAGGTAAACCCTATTAATGATATGACATGCAGTTCTAATAGATTCTACCCAGAAGTATTTAGGTAGAGATTTGGCATGCAACATGACACGTGCCATCTCTTGAAGAGTTCGGTTTTTCCTTTCAGCAATACCATTCTGCTGAGGAGTTTTAGGGGCACTAAATTCATGTTTGTAACCGTTGTAGTCACAATATTCAACTATTCCTGTGTCTATGAACTCTCCCCCTCTATCACTACGAATGCGATTGACTTGTGTGTCCTTCTCATTTTCAATTCTTAGTAAAATTTTCAAAAAATTCTGAAACGTGTCAGATTTTTGTTTCAAGAAGGCAACCCAAGTGAATCGTGTGAAATCATCAACCATGACAAGGATATAACTGTGTCCACAAAGACTACCAGTTCTAGAGGGCCCAATAAGGTCCATATGGATGAGATCTAGAGGTCTAGAGGTGAGAATGTCTTTAACCTTTTTATGCGAAGTCTTAACTATTTTTCCTTCCTGGCAATGACCACATACAACACTTGAAATAGGTTTAATTTTATGAATTCCTCTAACAATCTCTTTACTAGACAATCTACCAAGGATATCATAACTTAGGTGACCCATACGATTATGCCAGATTTCATTGTCATCCACTCTGACAATGTTACAGGTTTCAGAACTAGTCTTGACAGTATAACAATTGTCAAGTGTTCCAAATCCTGTAATAATGCATTCACCTTTATCATTTAGAATTTTACAATTGTTCTTTGAAAAGGTGACTGTATGGTCAGAGTTACAAAATTGTGATATACTTAGGATGTTGGCTTTAAGGCCTTTAACTAATAGAACATTTTCGAGAACAGACATTCCTTCTTCTTTTAGGGTTCCTTTACCTATGATCTGGGATGAAACTCCATCACCAAAAACTACTTTCCCACCAGCAAATTTGGTTTTGTTTAAAAGTTTGGTTTCATCTCCTGTCATATGTTTGGAACATCCTGAATCTAAATACCAACCAGATGAAGCGTGTTCATCTTTTAAGGCAGTGATAACAATGTTACACTTCATTTGGGTTAAAAGATCATATTTTCTAACCCAAATAGCTCTAGTTTTAATTTTGCGCAAGTTTGCCCTCATTTGATAAAATTTTTGAGAAATAACTTTTTGTCGAAAAACATTTGGAGCAGCAAACTGATTATTGTGGAAAATTTGAGCTTTTGGTTTAGGAAAGTTTCTGGGAGCCTTTCTCTTAAATGAACTCTTAGTTTTGGTCTTTCTATTTCTGTAGTTAGAGTTCTTATCAGGTTGTCTTGGAAGGACATAATGGTTACGATTTTGCCTAGAATAGTTAAAGTTCTTGTAGACAGAAGTGTTGTACACAGGGGTGTTTAGACGCCTAGCATAACAACCTTCAAAGGAATGACCATAAATGTCACAGTACGAGCAATATTGATTGCTTGAGGGATGAATTTCCTTAGGAAAACTTCTAAAGATGGGTTTAACAGCATTCTGTTCAGAAGTCCTATTCCTAGGAGGTGGTCTTATAGGTAGAATCAGCCTTTCTGATAAAAGGACAGACGTATTTAGTCTTAAGTGCAGTGTCAGCCTTAGAGTTACTAGACTCTCCAGTGTCTTTCTGTTGTTGCTTTTGATCAAATTCCTCTTTAATAAAATGAAAGTCTGGACATGTTTCAATTGGTCTTTTTCCCCCAGATACAAACTTAATAGGTTCAATATTTGTAGTTTGTGGTTTGTTCTTAGGGCAAAATCCAATACCGGTTCTATCATCAGAATTGGTCTTGGAGTCAACAACAAAGTCAGTAAAACAATTTGAATTGCTTTCAAACTTAGAAATTTTTTTGAAAACAGTAGCTGTCTTTGTTTTTGCTTCCTCCAGTTCTAATAATGTTCCCTTATATTTCATTTCCAGGGTTTCATTAGTTTTAGTCAACTCTTTTAATTTTTGATCAAAAGTTTCAATTTCAGATTGATGAGACAGACACTGGTTAGTGTACTCTTCGGCATTCAGCTTCACAATAAGACTTAGATCATCTAATTTCTTAGTCAAGTCTCTAACAGTCTTCTCCAGTCTAGTGCCTTTTTGAGAGTTTTAGCATACAAAGTATGAATATCTGAGAGGTCATCTGTATCTGAGTCGCTAAGTGAAGTGTGTGTAGTGACCCCTAACGATTCAGTTTTAGTACTCACGCACCCATTTACATCGTCGTTATCGAGATCACTTTGACTCACACACACGAAACTAGAACTAGCAACATTTTCAGATAATAAAGCATCTAGGCCAGTTAAAACAGTATTCACGCAAGCAAGAGTAGGAGCATCATTATCACACACAGGCATATCATCATTGTAAATGATCTTATCATAAAAGAACATGCAAGGGTCAAGAACATTTGATGGCTCAAGTTCCTCTTCATCAGAGTCACTTGAATCATTCCAAGTTTTACAGACATTAGCTCTATTGTGTGTGTTGGCTTTATTCAGATTAACTCTGCAATCGTGAGCAATGTGACCTAGTTTCCCACATCTAAAATATTCAATCTTTTTAAGGTCTCTAGTGGGTCTGGAGTTGTTGTCCTTAGGATGTTTGTCAAGACCTCTCTCATGAGGTTTGGGATTAGACAGAGTAGGATAATTAGGCTTGCCTTGTTTAGTTGCCCGTTTGTTTCTAAATTTAATAATTTTCTTCAATTGTTTAGACATTAAGGCAATCTGATTATCTAGTTTGTCTATATCACACTCCTCATCAGAGTCAGAGTTGATCAAATTAGTCTCAAGTTTAGATATCTTAGAGGCAAAACTCAAGTTAGAGTTGGGTTGTTTTCTTTGTGAATGATTTAATTGTTTCTTAAAGTCTAATTCCATTTCCACAGTCCTAAGTTTGCTACTGAGTAACTCAGGGGTAAGATTTTGATCACTCATTTCCTCAATAACATACCTCTTGCTGTCAAAATTTTGTGGTAATGATCTTAGGATTTTAGAAACAATTTCATTCCTATCATAAGTAATACCATTAGCATGCAACTTGGTGAATATATCAGTTAAGTTCATGTAGAAATCATCAAAAGACTCAGAGTCAGACATAATCAAAGAGTTGTACTGCTGGGTAAGCATTTGAGTTTTAGCAGCTTTAACTCTTGAGTCTCCTTCATGGGCAGTGATTAATGTGTCTCAAGCTTCCTTAGAAGTGGCACAAGATGAGATTCTCTTGAACTCATACTCATTAATAGACATAAAAATGGCATTCTTGACTTTATTGTTATTTCGAGAAATAGTTTTCTCTTCTTGGGTAAACTCACTTAAGATTTTATTTACCCTCTCATCACTTCCTTCAGTGGCTGGTTTAGTAGGATAAGTGTATCCGTTTTCAATAATGTCCCAGACATCATCTCCTAAAGTCCCTTGGATGAAGGCAACCATTCTTACTTTCCAGTAAGCAAAGTTGTTTCCATCAAAGAGTGGAGGTCTGGACAGATTACCAAACCTTTCATTCTTCTCGTCCATAGTTAGGTTTTTCAGAAAACGATTTCAGAAACACAAGATCTTTTTGAAATAAAAGTTAACAGGGCTCTGATACCAATTGAAAACGTTGCTAATGCCGTTTAATACAAGATTAAATTGTATAAGCAACTCCGAGATGTTTGTTGGAGAAACCCTTTTCTTTTGAAAATAAAAATTATAAACAATAAGATGTGTTTACAAAAAACTTATGTACGAGAGTAATCAAGACTTTGTAATCAGTTTTAAAACTAAGACAGTTTTAAAAATCAGCGCACTATAGACTGAGATGAGGAGATGAAGATAATCAAACAAACAGTTTTTAACGTGGTAAAACCTCTCCCAACAGAGGAAACATCCACGGTGACTTCTAAGTCACAAAAACAAAAATCCACTAATAACAAATAATAGTTACAAACAATACAACATACATGCACACAAATCAACCTATTCTAAGTTTAGGAATATACCCCACTTGGTGTCCTTCTAACTTCTCATAGATCTGATTGTTGATGATGTTCTTCCAGTTTGATAACTTCCTTTGCTTTAGCTTCCTTATGTCGACTCAATGATCTTTGATCTTATACACAACACTTCCAGTGTAGTAGTGTGTTAAATGTTTGTGAATTGATTCCTATCAACATGCATGAACTCACACACACTTAGATTTACAGACAGTCCTAGAAAAATTACATATAAAGTCTATATGCTGTGATTTTGTTTTCTTTCTTTCTTACAGAACTAAAAACCTGTTTGACCTTTAATATAGTCCAGATTCCACGGATATCTTGGTTCAAAATCGGTCAAGATCTTAATCAATCTCGGTTTTAAAAATATTTTTGAGATTGAAAATCTCCAAGTGTGAATCCAACTAGGTCAAGGTTAAGTTTCGTAAGAACAGAAACCATAAAACTTTTTCAAAACCAAATTAGTAAAGATTTTTTTAAATCAAGTAAGAAATATGCAGATCTAGTGAAAATGTAACATGCAGAATGTAGATCTAAATTTTCTATGAAAAAGAAACACAGATCTTCACACGAATGTTTAAGTTATAAACAAGATCATAGACAAAGAGGTTACATCATCAAATGAACAAACCACTCTCTCTCTCAAACACTCAAGGTTGTGTTTGGGGTTAGGTGTATACGAAGGTTTGATTCAGAAAATGAAGTGTTCAGGGTTAGGGTTTGGTTTTGGGCTAACACAGTTTCTTTCTCTCTCTTCTCTCTTTTCTTTTCTCTCTTCTCTCTTCTCTCTCACTTCTCTCTTCTCTCTATTTTTTTTCTCTCAGAAATGACGAATGCCCAAAAGTCTTGAAAGTCTGAGAAGTGGGGGGTTTATATAGGGGTGGAGGAAGGTTCTGGAAATGCGCATGGAATCAATGGCTGAGATTAAGTCATCCTACGATTGACTTGATCTAAGGGTTATAAAACAGCGGTGGTTAAGTCCAAAGTGATTGGTTCAAACGATGGCACACGGATAGGTTTAAAACACATGCAGACCATCGATCAGCTTTGATCCAACGATCATCAATCCACCAGCGAACCCTCTCACATAACAAACACAAATAGATGAACCAGGAGGATGACAAGTGTTGAAATATGAGTGGCACACACACGCGCGTCCAAAGTAATTACAGCAAGCACCCTGAAGTCTCTAGCGCATTTACATTCTACCCAAACAAACATTCCATTGAAAAATGAAGTTTTTAAAATAGAAATTTTACCCCACAAATTATATAAACACATTTTATTAATGAAAACATTTATTTAAAAAATGTTTAAAAATGTTTAAAAATTCCCAAAAATAATTAAAACCACATTTTAAGGGGAATTAATCACACAATCAATTTTAAGCAATATATACACATGTATGCACTTCTAATTGTATGTAGTGTGATTCAATTTATACCTTCATGGATTATTAAAGAGGATTAGAGAGATAAGTTCTGAGGCTTTTTGGATTCTAGGATGGACAACCAATTTTGTCACTATTTCCAAACTAGATGAACACTTATACAGTATAGACTTAAGCAAGTCAAAGGTATAAGGTGCTTCAGTCTGCATGACTTCATGTAAAGACTTTTCATTTTCTCCTCAGCAGTTTGATGAGATCTTCTTTTATAACTATTTTTAGAGCTTTGCCAACTTGGACGGTTCTTTTGGGCTCATCCTCATTAAGGATGATGGATTCTACCTCTTTCGTGGCTTCTCCTTTCTTTAGCATTGTCTCGTCCCTGGGGTCAAGTGTTTCAATATTGTAAGAAGTTGTTGCCTTCTTGTCTGCCTCTCTTTCTTCGGCAGAGTTGAAGTAGCATTCTCGTGTCGTCGTCTGGTCTCCCTGAACTTCCCCTACCCTATAAGGGGTCGATAATTTTATCATCTGGTAGATCGTGGAAGGCACGACCTCAAATTCTTTGAGGGCTACTCATCCCAGTATAATGTTGTAAGCTGAGAAGATATTTTCATCCATCACGAAAAAGTTAACCTTCTTGGTGAGCCATCTCGGCCACTCGTCTCCCATCCTTACATCAGCCTCATACATTCCCAAGGGATGAACCTTTTCCCCACCGAAACCAATCAATGGATGATGGTATGGGACGAGCCTATAACGACTGATTCCCAAGGCTTTAAAACATGGCCAAAACATCACATCTGCAGAACTTCCCCATCTACCAAGATCCTCGGCACCTCACATCCGTGTACCTTAGTGGTGATGACGAGGGGGTAATCATGCGGGGCTAAGAGGCCCTTGAAGTCCATCCTTAAGAAACCCATAGTCAGAGTATCCATGCCAACTTTTCTTCTCTTTTTTGGATTGGCTTCGATAGAGGTTGAATGCGCAACTTTCGTTACTGCCTTCGCCTCAGCTACGTGGGCCTTCCTGTCGGCGACTTCTGATCCTCCTCCTGCAAGGCCCCCAGAGATCATTCCAACACCGAATGAGATCATATTAAATCTTTTCATAGGGCCGTGGTCATCTCTCGGTGGAAGGTCAGGATTGTCATCATCCTCTGAGGGGTCAAATCTTCTGTTGGGGGGATCTTCTCTGCATATATCACTTCTTTTCTTCCTAGGATCAGCCCATCGGTCTCTCTTAAAGGCACCCTTATCCACGTACTTTCTTTACTTCCCATTTTATAACATTTTTTCAATTTCATCTTTCAGAGCAAAACACTTATTGGTCAAATGGCCATGGTCTTAGTGGAATTCACACCACAGGTTTTTATTCCTCTTATGGGGTGGTGCTCTCAACTTCTCAGACCATTTTAAGGATCGGGAGATCTTTATCTCATTCAAGATATGTTCACAGCTGACTGTTAGAGGGGTGTAATCTACAAACTTGTCCTCTTCCAGTCTTTTCTTCCCCTCCTTATTTTTTTCTGGTATTTACCTCCACTAATACCTCATTTTTCATCCTCGTATTTGGCTGTCATTGCCTCTTCGGCGTTCATCACCTTCCCTGTTGTTTCCAGCAGCTCGGCCATTGACTTTATGGGGTCTTCAGCAAGGTTCCACAATAGCTTCCCCTTTTAGAGTCCTCCAATGAGGGCAGTCATAGCTATACTTTCTTCGTAGTCTTCGACCTCAAATTTTTCATTGTTAAACCTGGCTCTATAGTCTCTGAGGCTCTCGTTATTCCCCTATTTAACATAGAGCAGGTGAGTGGTATTCTTCTGTGGCCTCACTCTGAAGAAAAAATTATGAATGAACCAGTCTGTCAGCTGCTTAAAGCTTTTAATGGAGTTCTTCGGAACAGAGGTATACCAGACATGTGTGGCCCCAGTCAAAGTGCTGGAAAATGCTCAACACCTCATCTCATCTGAGATAGCGTATTTGTCTACTGTTGATTGGTACATCTCAATATGATGGACTGAGTTGTTGCTCCCATCATACCTTGGGGTAACTATAGGTGGCTTAAACTTGGATGGCATTGGGAAGTTGACTATCTTCACCACAAAGGGTGAGCCTATGGAATATCCTCTTTGAAGAGGTTCTCAAGTTTTTAGGATATCACCAATTTTATCCTTCAACCTATGAATCGAGTCATTCCACAGCCTCACAGGGTCAGCTTAGCCGATGTTATCCCCAAACGCTTCTCTGGGGTGAATTGAGGGATCTGCTGCAGCCGATCTTCGTTGGTTGTTTACTTCCCCTTGATCGTCATCTCGTCCCTGGGGGGTCAACCCTCGTGGGGTCGATCATCTACTTCCTCTCTTCTGGACCTCGTGAGACTTCTTGATCTGGACAATCTTTCCCTCAGGTCATTAACTGGGCCTAACCTCTCAAAGGACAACCCTCTGCTCAGACGGTCAAAAGTTCAACCTCTCGGGCGATCGTCAGGATTCTGCCTCCTACACCTTCCTCAGCTCTCTTGGATGCGTTGTACAGTATTATTGGAGACCTCATAGGCTCCCAACAGTATGTGGGAGCCTCTTCCACTTCCACATCATCATATCTATCCTCTGGGCAAGGATTTTCTTGCCTCCCCAGGCGTAGGCACCTGGGGTCAGCAACATCCCTCTGTCATTGTGGAGGTGGAAAGTCTTTGCATGGTGCCTAGGGTAGTCCCCTGGCCTCATATTGTCCTGGTGCAGCTGGTGAGACTCCTGGTTGTCTCAGTATGTTTTGGCTAAGAGCTGCAAATTTCTCTTGCATAACTTGTTGGCTTGCTGCCAAAGACTTCAGGGTGGAAGCCACCTTAGCCATCTCTAACTGCGGTGGTACTTGGCTGGAAAACTGATGATGCTAGGATTAGCACCACCAGATAAAGAGGTTGTATAGATCAAACATAAAAGAACAATGGTAATAATATAGATATATGTATATAGAAGGAGGTGAGTAGAAGAGGAATGAAGACAATGATGTATAGTGATTCTTCCAATCAGGCCTACATCTACTGTGAGTGTGTGATCCACTAAGTATGGGCACTAATGGCCTTAGATACAATGCACATAAGTTTTCTCTCTCTACTGTGTGTACAAACAGGGTTTTTGCTAGGGTTGCAATTTTGGATACTTTTACAAGGTTAAAGGTGACAAGTATATATAGGGCTTGGGGGGAGTAGTGTACCCCCCAAGCATGCATTGAGCATGTGAATGATGATTTAGCCAATACAATATTGACACATGGTTGGGCCACTTATAGGTAATGATGATATAATATTCCCTCACGTGAGGGAATGATATTGTTATAACGGTTTAGTCCACGTGCTATATGAGTCTCACGCGCACTGTCTCATGCGTCTCCCAAATCACACTCCATGATGGTGTTACCCTAGGCTTATAGTGATGGGACGAGGCTGCTGCTGACCTAGTGGACGCCCTGATTGTTGGATGTAGGATTTTTGTACTATCGGCCTCTATAGGGTCGGCCATTCGTATGGTCTTCTGAACTGTCTCAGGCCAAGGTTCCAATCTGTATGGGCTTGGGATGATTTGGGCCACCAAACTACTCGTTAATAGTAAGGTCGACCTCCATAGGGTCGTCCAGTCGTACTGCTTCCAATAATGGGGTCGGCCAGGCCGACCCTCTATCTTCAGTATGACCCCTTCGGGGTAGAAATACATCTGAGCCCTCGTCCTAGATGAGGCTACCATCGGCCTGGCCGAGGGTATATTTTGGTATATCAATGTTCAATCCCGTTTTTCATTTCCTTCCATCTAAACTTCCTCACAAATAATTATACATTATATTGTGCTTTTGAGCTGATGAAACTAAAACCTATTGGCCTATTTGATTTGGCATATTTTTCTTTTTATTGCCATTTAAATTTTTCGTGCTCTTTTCAAATGGTGGCTTTCAGGACGAGTTAATTTTGAACTCTCGTAGCCCTTTCCCGTGATTCACTCATCATATTTTGTTGCAATTAAGTCCTCACGGTAAATTTTTTTTACATGCACTACTATCTTGTCAAGTTTTATCACATTTTGGTCATTGTATAAACAAAATTGAGATGAAAACACTCAAGTCAATATGTGATAGAGAAGTAAAATACTCAAATAATACCGTGCATGTGTGCAATAAAGGAGATAAGGATCTAAACATGTAGAATATATCACTAATCACATCTCAAAGGCTCCAAACAACGTAAAGCACATGGATGAAATGATGTAGCATCTCAAATCACTATCAAACAGTCACGTGGAATATGGAATGAAATTGTGATTATATCTATCTTAAATGTTCATCCATAAATGGTGTAAACAAAATACAAAACCCTTTTTGTGTTTTTCCAAAAGTTGTTATAAAAAGAAAATCTTTATGGCATTTTCTAAGCTTTTTACAAAAATATAATCTTTTTGGCTTTTTCTAAAAAATTTCAAAAAATAAAATCTTTTTGGATTTTTATATTTTTTTTAAAAATGATAAAAACAAACAAATAATATTATAAATGATACAATCTAGAGAAAGGAACCAGATGATATGAACATGAAAAATGCATCATACTCTATACATGGTGACCACCCCTTAGTCAACTGTGCAAGTTCCTAAAGACTTCTTAAGACTCTCGAATCTAAGGGAATCTAAAGGCTTCATGAAGATAATGGCTAACTGAAGGTCGGTAAATACAAAACTCAAGGATACGACCTTTTCCTCTACAAGTTCATGGATCAAGTGCTTGCGTATCCTAATATTCTTTATGCACGAATGCTGGACTGGATTACGGTATATGTGTATCGTGCTCGTATTATCACAGGAAATAGTCATAGTGTCCTATGATATCCCATAATGCTCCAACATTTGCTTCATCCATAGAAGTTGCGTGCAACAACTCCCAGCAGCTATGTACTCAGCCTCCGCAGTGGACAAAGAGATGGATGTTTTCTTCTTGCTTAACCAAGAGACAAGAGCATAACCAAAGAAGAAACACCCATCGGAAGTGCTCCTACATCCATCTGCATTCTCGGCATAATCGGCATCTGAATTGGTAGATAAACGGTCACTGGTATCAAAGGAATACTAAATTTCAAGTGAGAGAGTACTACTCATATATTTGACAATACGTTTAAGAGAGAGTAAGTGGGACTCTTTAGGGGATGCCTGATCTCGCACACATACTTCAACACTAAAGGCTATGTTGGGACGATTGGCAGTCAAGTAGAGAAGACTACCTATCATACTCCGATACAAGGTTTGATCTACGTCCTTGCTAAGATTATTTGAGGTGCCCATTGGTGTATGTGCGTGCTTAGCAGAGTCTAGACCAAATTTCTTTATAAGGTCTCTAACATACTTGGATTGGGAGATGAAGATACCATCCTCTAGCTGACGAACCTGGAGACATAGGAAGAAAGTAAGCTCACAAACTATGCTCATATCAAACTGATTCTTCATCTCGTCCTCAAAGTGTTGATCATGCTAGGAGCACGTGGATGCAAAGACTACGCCATCCACATAGACCTGGGCAATAAAACTAGCACCATCATCTCTCCTGATGAATAACGTCATATCAAATCCCTCACTCTTGAAGCCACGGGCTAAGAGATAGGAAGTAAGCATTTTATACTAAGCATGGGGTGCTTATTTTAAACCATACAAGGCTTTCCTTAAATCGTAGACATGATCAGGGTGCTTAGGGTCTTCAAACCCTTTTGGTTGTTCCAAGTAAACCTCCTTCTATAGAATGCCATTTAGAAAGGCACTCTTGACATCCATTTGATATAACTCGAAGCGCATACGACATGCGATGGTGAGTAGTAAGAAGATGGACTCAAGCCTCATAACATGAGCGAATGTCTCGTCAAAGTCTACACCATTTATTTGTGTGTAGCCTTGAGTGACCAACCTAGCCTTATTTCGGATAATAGTACTAGTCTCATCCACCTTATTCTTAAAGATCCACTTGGTACCTATGGCGTTTGTCTCACTAGGTCGGGGGACCAGTTCCCAGACATCATTCTTTATAAACTGAAGCAACTCATCCTGCATAGCACATATCCAGTGTTCATCTTTGAGTGCTTCCACATAGTTCTTGGGATCGACTTTAGACATGTAGAAAACATGGCTAACAACGTTATCTAGTTGAGCACGAATGTTGAACCCTATGGTGGGATCTCTTGTAATAGTAGAAGGATCATGACTCTTGCAAACCCAAGCAGGATTTTCCCCTAAGTGAGGAATGGGATCCACTCTGGGTGTGGGAGGCACAATGGGATCACAAGAAGAAAGTGCATCATCCTCACACAAAAGGTTAGAATCAATAAACTCCGGTGGTTCGTCATCTTGCACAATAACATTTATTGACTCCATAACCTTAGAGATACTCAGGTTAAAAAACTGATATGCTCTACTAGTCGATGAATATCCTAATAATATTCCCTCGTTGCTCCGGGAGTCAAACTTTCCTAATTTCTCTCTATCCCATATGGTGTAGCATTTACTTCCAAAGGCACGAAAATATTAAAGGTTGGTCTTCTTTCCAGTCCATAATTCATGGGGCGTCTTAAGTGTGTGTGGATGAAGGTAAACCCTATTCATCGTGTGGAATGTGGTAGACACCGCCTCCTCCCAAAATCTCCTATAGCAACTCTATAACTTAGAATCATAGATCTAGCCATCTCCTGAAGCGCCCTATTCTTCCTCTCAACAATCCCATTTTGCTGAGGAGTCTTCATGGAAGAAAATTCATGTTTGATCCCGAGGCTATCACAGTAAAGATCTACTTTATCTTTTTTAAACTCAGTTCCTTTGTCACTACGTATTTTATTGATAGTTACTCCGTGTTGATTTTGCAGGATACGACATTTGGTCGTAAGAAATTCCATAACATCAGATTTCTCGCTCAGAAAACTATAATCGAGTAACGAGAGAAATCATCTACCATCGCGAGGATATAACTATTACCACCCAAACTCTCAGTACGATTAGGACCCATAAGATCCATGTGGATCAACTCAAGTACTCGTGAAGTGGTAGTGGAATTCAACTTCATGTGGGGACTACAAACTTGCTTTCCCAACTGATAGGGTCCACCAATCGCGAAAGTCGGCTTCCCAAGAGATGGCAAGCTACGTACTAGGTCCTTTTTAGCTAATTTCTTCGAATCTCTAAAGTTCACATGACCTAGACGTTGATGCCACAGATCCATAAGAGTGATCGTGCCATTATTACAGACAAATGAGGACTTGGGCACAATCCCATAACAGTTATCTTCAGTCCTCACCCCTTGCAATAAAAGTTTAGTGGCTTGATCATAAACATTGCACTCGTTTCAGTCAAACTTTACTTCAAATTCAGCGTCGCACAACTGGTCAATGCTGAGAAGATTTGCTTTCAAAACTTTGACGTACAAAACATCCTATAGCTTAGGAAATCCTGGTATCTCTACTGTACCTCATTCGACTATGCCAAATTTGCTCCCGTCTCCAAAGGTGACTTTACCTTCCTTGCAATCCTCAAGGTAGGTAAAAAATGAGACATCATTTGTCATGTGTCTAGAGCACCCACTGTTGAAATACTACTGAGAAGTGTTATGTGCTTTAAGAGAAACATGAACAACAAGGGCTTTTGCATCGAGTTTAGGTACCCAAGATGAGGTAACCTTTTATTTTCCTTTGTCATCGTTGGCTGTAGTTAGGATATTTGAAGTGTTCAGTGACGGCATAGAAATTCGTTAGAACTCTTCCATTAGACTCTAGGAAGTGGCGACTAGAAACTCAACCTGCTCTCTAAGACTTGACAAATTTCCAGTGGCACATGGTGGAGCAAATGTACGTCGTGTCCGACCCAAACTATAGCAAAACTCCCTACGGTGGCCCTTTCTTTTGTAGTAGGTACAAAAGTATACAGTCTGTGGCCGGCCATGGTTTGTTTTACTTGGCCAAACTCTTCTTTGGGTTTTTTTTGTGATGGACATAAGGGTTCATAGTAAACTCAGGAACTGGTTCCAGTGTCACATGGGACGTGGAGGCACCATACAAAATAATTTCCTGCATTTCATCAAAACTTAAAGCATGGTCGAGGAGCATCTTTACCATCATTCCATATCTATCCTTAATATTTACCTTGACCTCCCTGGCTATCTCAAGGTCATGAGTAAGCTGGGCTACAAGGGCTTTAAGTTTATTTCGAGTGTCCATGAAGGTCTGGATCTCGCTCGTAAGACTAGCCACTTACTTCGTCAAGTCCCCTTTCTCTTTCTCTAAACATCTCTCTCTCTCTCTCTCTCACCAAATTGACTCTCCCTCTCTACAAAAACTCTCTCTCTCTCTCTCTCTCTCAAGGCTGACAATCTCTCTCTCTCTCAAGGAAGTGGTAATGGAGGAATCTCTCTCTCTCTCTCTCTCGGTTCTCCTAAATCTTTCTCTAAGGCAACTATCCTAAGAACTAACGCTTTGTTATGCTTTTTAGTTTTAAAAGAGTCAGTATATAAATCAGCGTACGCGCATCATAAATCACTCTCGCTCTCACTTGCAGCATCCTCCCCTTCACTCACAGCACTTCCACTATCGAGGTGTGCCTATGAAGTAGCATCCTCATCATCGTGAGGTGAACTATTAGTACTCACATGACTAGCCATGAATGCGGTGAAGTTATATTCATGCGGTGACTCATCTCCAGAATCCACCGACTCAACCTCACTTTCATCCCTAAGGGAGGCATTAAAAGCAGCTTTGCCTTTGCCTTGACGTTGCAACCTAGTAGGACACTCAAATGCCTACTGACCTCTACCGTCACACTCATAACATCTTTCATAGTCTTTCTTAGGCACGTCCTTTTTATCTTTTTCATTTTTCTTTTCAAATTTTTTTTTCTCAATTTTTTTTATCTTTGAAATTGCCATTTTTCTTTAATTTGAGAAATTTCTTGAAATTTTTAGCAAATAAGGCCAAATCTTCTAAGTCAAAATCAAACTTAGAATCAGACAACACTTCCTCTATTTTCCTAGATGACTCACCTCTCTTTACTCTTCCTAGCCTGGGCTTTAAGTGCTACCCCTTTGTCTTTTAATTTTATCATGTTAGGGAACATGTCGATTTCATAGGTTTGTAGGTATCCAACTAACTCTTCTAATTTCAGCCTACTCAAATTACCTAATGAATTTAACACAGTGATTTTAGGGATAAATATCTTAGGCAGTGATCTCAAAATTTTCTTAACTACTCTAACATCAAGAATATGTTCACCTAAGTTGAAACTAGTGTTTACAATATCAGATAAGCGTGTATAAAATTCATTAAAACACTCAGAGTCAAGCACGGTGATAGTTTCAAATTGTGTAATTAAGTTCTGCAATTTTGATTCTTTAACTGCATTAGTGCCTTCATGGGAAAGCTGAAGAACATCCCATGCTTATTTAAACGTGGTACACGTCATGATGGGTCGAAACTCGTCAGGTGTGACGGCTCCAGAAATGATACTAAGCCCACGCGAGTTATATGTGCTCCATTTAAATTCATCGTCAGTCCATGCAGTCACAGATTTCAAAGTAGTCACGTTATCTACAGTGACAGTGGGAGGTGTCTTCCCTCTTTCACACATAACTCAAACACGTTCGTCTATGGCCTTTAAGTGAGAATTCGTACGGGCTTTCCAATATGCGTAATTTGACCCGTCAAAAATTAAAACTCTATTATATAAGTTTTCCATTGAAATTGAGCTCTTTCAAAGATCAATTTTTAGAACAAAATTGATATCCTAGAAAAAAAATTGCGAAAAAATTACACGATAAAACTGTGCAATTGTCTCTGATACCAATTTGAGAGTGCGCCATCAATCAATGTCCAACTTATTTAATTTAATTCCAATTTTAACCCAATTGAGTCTTAACTTTTACCAATAATTATGATAGCTAAATGAAATAAATCAGACATGCAAGACAGTCACAATTTGAGGAAATCCCCTGGGCAAAACCTTTTTATTTCACTATAATTTGTAAATCTCTACTTACACGGATTGCAATGAAATACAGTGACACAAGAAATACCCGCATGTGTCGGTTCAGTATCGTCAGCAAGAGATCCCGCAAGAACTCCAAGATCAGCAGTGGAAAATCATCCTTCTTCTTCTCCACAAGAACTCCAGATGAGTAGAATAATTTTCTTGGGTTTAGAGGATTCACATAAATGATTGGGAATTGTTTGTGAATAAAAACAGTGTCTAAAACATGAAAAACAAAGTTTGTTTTTAATGCAAAAGAACTGCAGAAACGTTAGTGCCAAGACTTGAAAAAATGTGCAGAATGAATACTTCTTAAATACATAAATCAAGGTGGTGGGTTGCTCGAACGAAATGAACACTGCTTAAAATATTTCAGACTTCAATTTTTTTTAAATGTTCCAAAATATTTATGCAAATATTAAAAAATCCAGTTAAATTATTTTCCCATAATTGTGAGTGGAGTAGTGGGAAAAGATGAATGTTGTACACGCATGATGCATGATGGACAATGTTGATGTACTACGCACGTATGAAGGTAGTGGGTGCGTGACAACTTCGGATCCAAGTTAAGGCCGTCATGGATGAACGTGGAGATGTGTCGAATGTAGCGGTAACATAAATACTTGTAGCGATCTAGGATATACAGAAAAAATTTCTAGATACTAAATGGACATTTATAAAATCATGTTCTTACAAAAAGATCCCGAAAAAATTTAAAGGCAATAAAAAGATAAATATGCCTAAAGTGGGCCAATTTATTTTATTTCATCACCTCAAAAGAATAATGAAAAGCATTATTATTTATGAGGGAGTTTGAATGGAATATAAAAGTCCTAATAAAGTCATGAAAAAGCATCACATAGTTTTAGTTGTTATTGGGGTGAAAATCATGTTTGACTTTGACTTGTCGATTTGATTAAGACGATGTCATCTAAATTTACATTTTCGACATCAAAGGACGATTTTAAGATTCATTCGATAGGAGTAAACATATTCATCGTGAACATATGTTTTGCGTGATTGCATTGATTTTCCCATCGAATATGTTCACACCCATTCAATCCGTTTCCATGGTTTGGTTATTTTAGTGTAAATTCATGGTGTGTGATTTTTGTAAAATTATTTTTTCATTTTTGTATGAAAAATTGAAAAATAAAAAATAGTTTGTGGATGCCTTTGGGGATTCCTTTTCATGAGCATAGCTTGATTCATGTTTGCTATGCATATTTGTCGTAAGACTCCATGTTTATTTTGTTTATTCTTTTCCTTGTCTATTTCGGACAAATAAAAAGGGGGAGAACGAATTATGGGGGAGTTTTACATTATGGGGGAGATTTGAGATTCGATATTTGTTTTTGTGTTATGTTTATCTCATTTTAAACTCTATACATCACAAATGTATCTACTTTGTCTCATGTGTATAAGTACAAAAATTGATGATCATATGTTGCACATCCTAATGAGAAAAGCGTAAAGATTCGAAGATTTGATGTTGAGGATTTTTTCAGACTTACATTTTTTATACCTTTTCAGTTTTGGGATCATGGGAGGGTATTAGATTTTTATAGGCATTTTAATTTGATAATTTAGATGTTTTATTTTTTACTAGCATAGACATAGGGGGAGATTTGTAAGGACATATTTGATAAGTCTTATTTACATTATTGTATGTCTTATACTGCTACAAACCATCGAAGAAAAAGTTCAAGTTTGAAGATATATGAAGAAGGACCCGAATATCAAATTTCTTCAACATTCAAGCCTCCACGAGATGAATTTTGGTAAGGTTGTGTTTTGGTTTCTTTACGGTTCATTTAAAAGTATTGGGATATTTTTCTAAAATATTTTCTAAGTGTTGAGGCGTTACTTTTCATCAATTTTTTTAAAGTGTAAAGGCGGAGTTTTTTGATGAATTTTTTTTTTTAATCCGTCATTCGAGCGACACATGTATGTCATTCAAATGACATGGGCTTGTCGTGTGAACCTCGTTTGAGAGACACGTATCCTCGTTCGAGTGACATCCTGACTTCGTTCGAGAAACGTGCCGACTTAAGGTTTTTATATAAAGCGTGTTAAACCACTCTGTTAACGTTAAGAAGACCTGATGAAATTCTTTATGCATAAACTGCTAACAACAGATTACCTTTGTCTTCTTCATTTAGGGTTCAAATACTTTTGTTTTCAATTTACAAATCCCAATTTCTTTTAGTGAATTATTTTGGAACCCAAGATACGATTTGTTGGTGTTTCTCTTATAGGGAGGATAACCTACTACTGATCTAGGTGCCACTTGAGGGAGGTACTGGGCTAACTTAACTGCATGTCAAAAGGGAGTACTTGTGTGTGTTCCTGGGATGACTGTGCTGCGTGTCTTTGTGGATCTTTTGAGGTTGATTCATCACTAATTTAGGTTACGGCCTATGAGAGTTTGTTGCGGTAAATTCTTTGCATATTTTTCTTCTAATCATTGTGAGTATTATTAGTGAAATAAAAGTTTTTGCCATTCGGGGATTTTTTCTGAAATCTTTGAGTCAGCAATTCATATTTGTTTGTGTTAGCATGATCAACTTCACCTAAATATTTGTTTTAGGGATGAATTAAATTGGTTTAAAAACTGACTCTAATTAAATAAGTGTAAATTGGAAATTTGCAAATTTGGTTTAATTAATATCATCGATTTTACAAAGGTGGGAGTCATATCGTTTAGGGTAACCGCAACCTGCCAAACCATCGCCCATCACAAAATGATCCCCCAATTATGGGACAAAATTTGTTCAATAATAATGCTCTTTGGTGACGTAGTGTGAAAGATGCATGATCCTTGATTAGTACATTATGGAGAGAGTATCTTTATTTGGCATGATGAGCATTATACTAAGCAGTGAAAATGTACAAGTATAAAAAGTATATCTATGATAAGAATGGATATGTGAAGGTGAGTGATGTGTAGTAATCTACAAGTGAGTGTGTGGTAGTGAACCTAATCATGGATCAACTACAAGTGGTGTGTGTGTTAGTGACACCTAAGCATCGATTTCTAAGTGGTGTGCGCAACATGTGGATATAAGTGATACTAGGTGAACGTGGTGTGAAGTGTACATGGAGAGTATCTACATGTGAGTAGTGACATAAGCATGAGGTATATATGTACGAGAAATAATAGAGGAAAAAAAGGAACATACAGATAGGCGCATACGCACACAAGCAAAATAAAACACCCATGCAAATAGAGTTTAGCCCTCTTATGAAAAGTTGTCCCTAGTGGAGTCTCCATTGTGGCCATCCCGATCAAAGAAAGACGTTGCTTCTTTTTCTACCCCTTTTACCTCCCGAAGGAGGGATGGGAAAGGAAGGGGGATCGAGAAGTCTCATTCCATACTTGAGAATGCTTCGGCCATCATCGGTGCGGGGTAAATGTAAAGAGATGGAGTCACCAGTCTATTTTGCTCAAAACAGGCAAAAGAACATGTCTTCGTCTCGAGAGAATGGCATCAAAGACAAACTAATGCATATGAAACCAATAGTTCGAGGGGTTCGGGGGCTAAGTCACGGAATGGGAAGGTGTTAGGAACCCATCCCACCCTTACAGTCTCTCATGAGCTAGTGTTATTATTTTCCTTTACTTCTTCGTAAAGTGTGTGTGCATGTTTATATAATGGAGATCGAAATCACCTAACTCATACCATGAAAGACATAGAGTGAGGTCATCCATAGGAATGTTCTCAAAATAATATATAGAAATATAATTTATGCATTTATCGCGATATTGATCATTATGATGAAACGATAACATGTATTGGATGAAACGCTAACTATAATCACAAACATAATATATATAATAATGCAAGAATACAAAAATGGGGAATTTTGGGTAAATTGGAAATTTAGAGAAATTAAAAAATTAGAAAATTGGACATGAGTCTCGGGTTTTATTCCAAAATGCCTACATAGCCTATAAAGGCATCAAAGTCCACGTAGTTCTCATGTGGCATAAGGGTGGGATTTATCCAATAGATTCGAACGAAATTTTATTATATGCGTGTGTGTAGAAAAATGTTTTTAGTTTTGAAAAGGTGCGATGGATAATCTCGTTCCGAATTTATGGGTGTAACCCTCTTTTTGTTTCTTTTATTTTTTTTTTATAGAAAATAAAGTATGTGCAATATACTAATAAAAATGTAGACATTAATGTGTATGAACTAAAGTAAGGACTCACTTATGAATCTAATGAAATTTATACAAAACAAGATATTTAAAGAGAGAGAGAGAAGGATTTGGACCTTCTTTGAAGCTTGATCTTTGATCTTAGATGAACTCCCTTGAATGTGAGATGAAGGTTGGATGAGATGTGATTTTACCACATTGGGTATGAAAAGGATGGGAATGTAATGTTGAATGAGACTTTACATGGAGCAACTTCGCTGCTTTCGAGAGAATGTTGCTAAGATCACTGATTGCTGATGGATCTCGGGTGGGCCTTCGAAGTGAGGTCATGACCTCTATTTATAGGGTAGGGGTATGATGATTAACATGTACCTAGTCCTGCCAATTGACAGGTGACCTTATACACACTACCGATAGGCAGGAAAATGGACCTGCCAATTGGCAGTCTCGTACAGATTTTTCCGAAAAAATGATCGTAGAACGCAATCCGTTGATCCAAATTGCACATGAAGAATACCGTTAGAATGTTAATTTAGAGACCTTTAAGTGTCCTTAGGCCTCTCCCTAGTCCGGGAGTTGACTTTGGGTCTAATGTGGCTTAAAAGAGCACGTCGATCCTTTGGACGGGAGATCGTCAAACGGAAACTGATCGTTCGTCCACATGGTAAGTCAGAATTGCGCATGGGGAGGATCGTTGGAAATTTTAGGAGATGTAATTAGACATTCCAAAGAGTTTTTCTTAGTTCGGAAAGTTGACCATGGTCAATCCGGGCCCGAAAGCGTCCAGTGACCTTTCGAAGTAAAACGGATCATTCATCCGTACCGTAAGTCAAAATTGCTCATGGGGCTGACCGTTGGAAAGGGTATTCAGTACCCTTTAGAGATTCATTCAGTCTCATTTGAGCTGAAGAGTTTACCTTGGTCAAACGAAGCTCGGGAGCGCCTGGTGGCCTTCAGATCGATTTTCAGGGGAAAATTAATCGCTCATTCGAACGGTTATGCCATTTCACATAATGGATAGATCGTTGGAATGGCGTTTTAGTTCCCTTCGAAGATTCAAAAATCTCTCTCTCTGACGATGGAGTCGATTGGGGTCAAATTTGGGCTCGGGATCGCCTGGTGGCCTCTAAATTGATTTTTAGTAGTAAAATGGTCCGTTCATCCGAACCATTATGATGATTCGCACATGGGATGGACCATTAGAAAGGGGATTCAGAGCCCTTTGAATATTCAAATTTCTTTCGTTCTGATGATAGAGTTAACTGAAGTCAAATGGGGCCCGAGAGCGCCCGATGGCATCAAGATCGGTACTCGAAGTATGAACTAGGGTTTATAATGAATTGGGGAGGTGCTAGGGATTAAAGGAGAGAGTTAGGGGGTCCTAGAATGTGGTGTCTACACTTCATTCCTCAAGTTTTGCACAGTGACTCGCAAGAGTCCACTCACGCAAGTGCCACTATATGTGAGTCCACACATGCCCCGGTATCCACTGAACAACTTCGGCAAACATCTATAGATTAAACAACGAAATCCACCACTTCTTCACCGCAACACCACAAACACATAGTTCACCGTGTGTAAATAGCAAATACGAAGTCCACTATATGAAATGATTCTCAATTAAATGAAGAGAATAAACCAAAGAGGCTTTAAATATGATCTTAAAGCATAATATGATGAACACTTGGTGTCTTATAAAACTTGGGTTTAAACTAGTATTTTGGAGAGCTTTTTAATAGATTTTGAGAAATCAAAACACAACTTTTTGTTTCTTATAAAATTGCTGATCCACACTCCTATTTATAGGAGGTTTTCCAAAAATGAGATAAGGTTAAAAAAAAATTTGAAAAATCTCAAAATTAACAAAAAATCACAAGCTCGTTGAATGAAGTACAACTTGTTCAAACGAAACCATGCATCTTCACTACACCAAATCCTGCGAATGGTCACGCCCAGTGGGTCACGGTCCAAGTTCGCGACCAGCTGGTCATGGACTCAGGCCGTGACCAACTCAATATTTGGCGTGACCATATTCATTAACACACTGAGTCACGGATGCTTTGCAAGTGGTCACGGACCAAATCCCTGACCACTGTGGGTCATGGTCCAAGTCCGTGACCAGGGCGTGACCATTTTGGCGCCTAATCCGTGCCAAAATTCCCTCCAAGCTTGGTCACGGATGGGTCACGGACTTGGGCCGTGACCATAGGCATGACGAAGTAGAAAACACACACACTAAGGGTCACGGCTGAGGGCTGTGACCATTTCTTGGTAGGGGTCACGGCTATGGATCGTGACCATACGCAAATTAATGGGCTAGTATGATTTCATTAAATGGTTTTGTTGGTGGGTCACGGCTGAGAGCCGTGACCAAGTTCAATATGAAAAAAAGGCGCGCTGTCTATTTTCTCCCATCCGCTACTTTGTTTCGTTCATTTCCCCCAACGAAACCCTCCCCATACGCTGCCTTCATCTCTCCCCCTCTCTCTCGCTCGCCTCCTCCCTCCGTCTCCCTAGTTTCGGATTTGGAGCTTGAGCGTCAGCTAAACCCCGGGTAAGGTGGGGTTTCCATCGAGGTCCAAGTTTTAGCTCCGGGGCAGGGGATTTGGTGATTGGTCGGAGGTTTTTTGTTTACATCGAAGTCCAAGGTTAGTTCAGGGTTGCTTACTGATGTTTTTTATTTCAAACATTTTTTTTATTATAGTCTGATTTTCCATTAACACAACCATCTCATGATGTGTATAGAAAAAAGGGAAAACATTGATTTCATCATTATCAAATTTACATAACCCATTTCTTAGTCACATTGGGAAATCTCATTTGCACAACCTTGATGCTTACTCGAGACATACCTTTTAATTAGGCAATATACATAAGGAATGTAGGATATGGAAGTAAATTAAGTTAAGATATACTATTATGGACTCACTGCATAAATCTAATGTAATGTTCATGTTGTCGGTTTTATTACATTTTTTTATAAAATCATGTTTACATGTTTGTCGGCATTCAGATTGATTGCTTTTTGTTAATGATTTTTCTATCTTTTTATCAAATTTCCAAAATAGTGTACTGTAAGTCCTTATATTCCTTATATGACAAGGTAGGTACGCATTTTGATCCATTATGTATAATCTAATTTTAGTTGTGTTGACAAGCTATAAGAGATAAACAAAATATTAAATATTAAAAATGAGGGTCGTTAGGGTTTTGGCAAAAACTCCTCCTCCTTCTCACGCGGCAGGTGCTAGAAGCAGAAGTTGTTGATTTATGGGAAAATAATATATAATCCATTTATTGGTATGTTGTTTACTATTTTTAGGCTTATAGAAAATTATCCTATTGTATAGGGAATATTTCATTGAGGAATTAACAAGATTGTTGGTGTGGAAAGTTATGCTTTCTTTCAAATGTATTATATTCCTATGTTCTTTCACAAGTATTTGTTTATTTCATTATTCCTCAGTTATTTTTTTACTAGTGTTGTCTTTATTACATAGTGATTAAGATAGAAAAAACTAAGATCTTGGACTTTATCCTTGCAAAGGTATGTTCCAATTCTGTTTAATAAATTTTATGCAGACTTCATTATTCCTCTTTTGTATCACTTTTGATAGAGAACTTCTATGTCTCACTTCATTAATCATCTAGGTTTTACTGTTTGTTTTATATAACCCTTTACATCAGTGTGTTGTGAGAACAAGCCATGATATGCATGGGTCTCTTACATGGCATTTTATTTGGCATAACATAAGTCTTATTTCACAGGCTTTATTTTGTTGTGTGAATCAATTTTTTCTTTATTGTCTGTGTGAATCAATTTTTTCTTTATTGTCTGTGTGCTATGTGGTTGTTTGCGGGGTAAATTAGATTCCTTCACACTATATTTATTCGAATTCTTTATTTTCAGATTTGTGCAGCTATTTCGTAGAAGATGTTGAATTGGTGTATCACGAGTTTTATAGTGAGTAACAATGCGCATTGGTGTCAATTTATGGTGTATTATATACCCCTATATGATTGTACATTTAGTTAATTTGGTTTGAGTTGTTTGATTATATATTTAGTTAAGTAAGTGTGCCTACACTCGGGGGCATTGAGCAACGACTAATTTCTTGGTGTTTTCCAAGTATAGGGACGGTTAAAGTCAATACTAATGGCACTAATACGGGTGTCGGTCCATTTGAGTCCCGTTCTTCATATCACATTGTTTACGTATTGCAGATCTAGCCAATTGGATACCATTTCTTCATTACATACCAGTTCTTCATTACACACCAGGTACTCTGCACTTTAACTAAATTAGTTATATAATTGATATGCATTATCTGTTAAATCTATTAGATGATAAAAGGAGTACGGGATAATTATTGGTTTTGTTTGGTTTGGTTGTTGGATAATTATTGGTTGTTGACTTGTTGTTGGATAATATGTTAGAAGGAGTATGGGATAATTAGAAGGAGTACGGGATACGACGATAACTTGCTAATGTCTAGACTTAAACTTAAAAATATGGCACCAACACCTCTCACGGGACCAATGTAACACGTAGGAACTGACCCCGCGATCACGGGACACTCGGTTTGATAATACGACGATAATTTAAAAATAATAGGACTTAAGATTAAAAACAAGGCGTTAGATAGCAAAAATACGAAACAACCCTTGTACGGACCCGTGAGAGGCACCAACACCTCTCACGGGACCAATGTAACACGTAGGAACAGACTGCGCGATCTTGAGACTCCCGGTTTGTGAATACGACAATAATTTTAAAATATGAGGAGTTAAGCATAAAAACAAGGCGTTAGATGGAGAAAATCCGAAACAACCCCCGAATGGCCCAATGAGAGGCACCAACACCTCCCACGGGACCAATGTAACTCGAAGGAACTGACCGCGCGATAAAGGGACTGCCGGTTTGAGAATACGAGGATGATTTGAAAATATATGGAATTAGGCTTAAAAACATGGCGTTAGATGGCCTAAACCCGAAATAGCCCCCGAACAGCCCCGTGGGTGGCACCAACACCTCACACGAGACCAATGAAACTCATAGGAATATACCGCGCGATCACGGCACCCCCGGTTTGGGAATATGACAAAAAGCCCTTGTCTTCCTTCATAGGCTTAAATAAAAAGGGCGATCGATTTGAGGGGCTTTTGGTTCTTTAAAAGGGGGAAAAGTTTCATTGCAGAAATGGCTATAACTTCTTCATCCGGACTTGAAACGACGTGTCGTTTGTGGCCACGCGAAGATAACTCAATGAAATACACTTCCATGAAAATCCATTGAGTAGGAGATAAAGTATGAGATGACTAAAATGACCATGAAGTTGTGTCAGGTGACAAAACTTCCATGAAATGCAACCCATCCACAAGCTAAGCATTCACATACCTATAAAAGCTCAATTTTAACTCGCAGGGCATATAAACATACATAATAGAGGTTATACTGTTAACGAGCATAAATACAGGAATTAAGGAACACAAAAGTGCTAGAATGTATGAAGATAATGGGTGCTAATATGCAATATTAGTGACGTATCATGCCCACTAACTATACATTGTTAGTCCATAGTGATGAAACAAAACAAAACCAGTCCTAAAAATGGCCATACAAAACTTGTATAAGCAAAGCATATATAAATGCCACTTTCACGAGCAAACGATTGCATATATCATATGCAATAAGACATTAAACTCCTAGGTTACCCTAGTGAACGTGTGTTATATCATGAGGGTTTCAGGGATGACACCCACAAACATCAAAGTTTTCTAAAAAAATATGCTCAACAAATAATGCGATAAGCCCAATAATAATGACAAAAAATTCAAACAAGTTATTTGCATAGTGAATGAATTCACACAAAAGTCCTTAGTCATTAACATTATAGAGTGAACCTCATCGAATTGAAACCTTAAGATGTGGGAGGTAGAGCGAGCACATGCAAAGTATGATTTGACAAAACTTTTATAAACATAATAAGAATTAATGCGTGCATATATCAATGCTCACTAGTGTATACACTCAACAAATAAAATCACTATGAAAAGGCGGTGTTACACACACGGGACATATGAGCATAAAGAGTAAATGTAAATAGAAACTAGGCCTCACACATGTCATCAATGAAGAACACGATATATAAAATAAAAACTTGTAATCTTAATGAAAGGATATCATCATTAAAGAGGTGAAATATATTTTCACAGATTATCAATATTATTATGACCTTTGCATCACACTCACCCTAAGATCACATAGGACTTTAATAGGGCTATAATGTAGGCTGGGCTCGGGTTATGAAATGAAGGGAATATGTATGGATTCAAATTTGTTTGGGAATGAAGCACTTGGGGTAATGGAAAAATTGTGGGCCATTTCAAAATTGGACTATGATTCCCTAACAAGAATTGAAAATAACATTGGAAAGTGACAAAAATTATTGAACAATATGTACATAAATGAAAATACTTTCTCTTTCTTTTCTTCTCTTCTTTTTCTCACCTTTTCTTTTGTTTTATCTTTTATTTCACACTCTCACATGCTTAATTGCATCCACGTACCAAGAACATCATTCAATCCCAAGTATCATTCCAAACAAAGGTATGGAAGGTGATATATATGGTTTATAACTCCATTGTAGAGTTGGATGGATTTTGAAACGAAAGGTTATATTAGGCTAAAAGGGGTTGACGAGGGGAAACATTTAAGGTGAGAACAAGGTCAATATGGATGATATAACAAAGAGAGACTATGATCATTTCCTAAAGTTTACACAATTCTCGAGTCAAAACAACTTGGAAAATCATGATCAAGTAACACATTTCAAAATAAGAACTCAATCAATGAACGATAAATGAAAGAATAGTGAGATTACTAACTAATGTAATATTTTCAAGGAGGAAAGAGTAATGTATAATACTCACAAATAAAGAAAAGCCCAAAGCTCACTTGGTGTAAGTATATACAATGCAACAAAAGATTACCGAGCTATAAACGTCTTAAACTAAATTAATAAAATAAGAAAAGCTCATGGGTTTAAAGTTTAATTCATGAAATTATTCATAATATCAATAATTTGAGAACTAAAGTCTAATAACTTCTAAAATTGAGAACAAGCTTCATTGAACTGTCTATTGGACTGGGTATTTATTGAAATTTATCATCGAAAACAAAGGCAAAATACCCAACAAAAGAGAAAAAAGAAAGAAAATATTTTTGAAATTTCCAATTTTGACAAGAAAAGCATGCTTAGGAAATACATATAATCAAATCATGGACTAAAAAGACAATGGATTGAATATCCCACACCACTTAACTTAAAATCATGTATTGTCCTCAATGTAAATTAAGAACCAAGTTAAAGAGAGGAAAATAGCGATATTACCCAAAATGGAGCGATCTCTGAGAGTACGAGTCCAATGATTCTACAAAACATGTTAGCATCAAGCATAATAAAAAAAATAAGAACTAAAACTTTAACCATTTACATTAGACAATAAGTAAAAAAAAAAGAAAAATAACCTAATATTTACACCTACAATTTTAACTTCTAACTAACTATACACTAGAAGTTGAAATTTTTTAGGGTCCACTCAAAATACAATTTGACTTTGAGGAAAAATTGGTGTACCCTCATTTGCATGCATACCTTCCAGAAAATAAGAATTTCGTTTGAACAATGAAAGGTATGTGTAAGGTGGAAGAAATGAACCATCCTCACTAAGAATTTTAGAGGGGGATGATTGGGGGCCTGGATTGAACGTGTGACGAATACACATGGGTTCCAATAAAAATAGAATTTACGCCCAAAGGTTTTGTAATTGGAATAGGAGGTGGCACACATGGAGGCAAAATTGCCTTCATGGAAAGTAACTCGAGCAATTAATCCTCATCGGTGAAAGGGTTGAAAGTTTTAAAGTTTTACACAAATTCATTGGATATTTGTAACAGTTTGACAATATAGAATAAAGATGGGGAGGAAATAAATTCAAACTCAAGATATGACACATCATCTCTAGAAGCTTGAATTTCGAAGGAAATAAGATCATTTTTAATGAAACTTTATTCTTTGGATACCAAAGAAGAAATGATTTCATTGGAATTGGATACTAAGTCCATTTCTTCCGCATTTTCATTCTCTATTATCCCACGGGCCAAGTCAAGAATGGTTGGTTCCAAAGTAGGCAAAAAGTCCTCATTTTGTTCCAAACCTTCCTCAACTTCAAAAGTCTCAGAAGAAAAATCATCGTTGTATTCAAATAATGCATCCAACTCTTGTTCCCAATAATGATTTTCTTCCCGATAATGGTTTTCAAGTTCTCATTTTCAAGAATGTACAAGTCCTCACGCAATGTCATAGGTGGAGGCACGGTTTATTGGAAATAAAAAGTTTGGAAGCTATCCTCAAAACTACTATCAAAATCATTATCATAAGAATTTTGAAAGCTATTGCAATTCGTTTCAAAATTCTTATTATAAGGACATTATGGACCAAAATCGTAAAGATCATTCTCAAAATTCCCATAATCCAACATTTGACTTTAGTATTACTCACTTGAAGACATTAGTTTAGTGGGATTTTGAGAATTATCATTACGATTACCGAAAAATTATAATAAGACATGCTTGCCCCCAAAAGCTTAAGATGGCAAAATCCACAAAGTGGTGTGCTTCCAGTAAATTCAAGCATTTCTTGGCGCTTAAATGTACAACTCCTACAAAACTAGTTAACAAAGAATACAAATAGAAAGAAAAATATTACGAAATACTAAAATAATTAAATTCTAAAACAAACACTTCCCTGCAACGACGCCATTTGGATAACAGGGGGAAACCGCGATGCTCGCGTCACCAACCCCGGTCGTTGCTTTTGGCTTCACTACGCAATACAAAAATAATCCTTAACTATTACTACACTCTTTACAGGAGTACACCGGATAATTCGAGTATAGAATCCATAGGGAATGTTGTTAGACGTTAGTTAATTTATTATTTCAAGAATACAAGTGTAAAAGGTGATAAACAAAACAAAAAATAAAACTAGGCATGAATTTAAACTACGATTAACAAAAAGGGTAAAAAATATAGATTGAGAATAATATTCCTCACCTCGGATTAATTGGAATATGTGGTTACATGGGAAGAAATTCTATCAAGATTAAACCTCATTTTCACAATTAATTAAATCTAGAGTTGTCACCCCCTAAATTGTCATAAAAGATTAATTGATTTTGGCATCAACAAATATCCCCGAGATTACACACGCAAGATCGTAAATACGTTGCATACATGATATACACCGTTAAATCTCTTAGGCATAAAATCAAGAAAAACCTAACCCATTTAAACTCATAAAATCCATCACTAAAGAAAAGTAACCCATTAACTCAATGTGAGTTCAATCAATCTCAACCTAAACTAAATTAGCTACAAAGCATAATGAAAGACAAATGAAAGCAAGTAAATGAAATAAATAAGTAAATGAAGACAACTATCTAGCAAAGCAAGAAATAAACATGACAAAGCTTAAAATAAGAAAAGGAGGCTATATTAATGAAGGAGAAGATGAATAGTGGCTTACAACAACCCAAATGGGTGCAAATCCTAGGAGAGATAATCTCGTAAGTGGGAAAAAGGAAAAATAAATAAAAATAGAAAAATCATCGGAAATCCAAAGCCATTGATCGATCCATCTATCAAACTAAGAAAAGCCCCTGCCTTCCTTTGTAGGCTTAAATAAAAAGGTTGGTCAATTGGTGTCTGAAGGCCGGTCGACCAGAGCTCTGTTTTGAGGGGCTTTTGGTGCTTCAAAAGGGGGAAAAGTTTCATTAGAGAAATGGCAATAACTTCCTCATTCGGACTCAAAACGATGTGTCGTTTATGGCCACACGAAGATACTTAATGAACTACATTTTCATGAAAATCCACTGAGTAGGAGATGAAGAATGTAATGACTAAAATACCTTTAAAGTTGTGTCAGATGATGGAACTTCCTTGAAATATAACCAATCCACACGCTAAGTATTCCCATACCTCTAAAAGCTCATATATACCTCCCAGAGCATATAACCATACATAATAAAGGTTATCTGGTTAACGAGAATATATATAGGAATTAAAGAACACAAAGGTATTGAAATGATGAAGATAACGGGTGTTAATATGCAATATTCATGACGTATCAATTGATAAGGCACGAGATGTCGTAATACTAAAGTTTGATCTTATTAGAGTCTTCATTAATTATGAGTTCCATGTGATAATAGTAGGTATGTGTATAGTGTTTCCAAACTTGTAGTGGGAAATCACTACTCCCTCGGTCATGTCGAGCATGGAGACTAGTATTGGTAATGCATCAACAAAGATATTTATGGAACGAGAGAGATGATGGAACATGACATCTTTGAAGTCTGAGGCGAGTTCGTCAAAATGAGAATGAAAGGGCAAAAGTTTTTCATCTTTGACTCTCCATTTCTGAGTACTTTCCCTAAGGTCCGAATCCCTATAGACATCAAGATACTGGATTCCTCTTTTAAGATCAACTTTCAGTCTAATCGTGCATGCTTTATATTCTATCATATTATTAATGCAAGGGAAGTCTAGCTTGATGATGATAGGAGTATGAGAATATTCAAGAGTGATTAACAATATCCTAATGTCGTATCATTTCTTATTAGCCGCACCATCAAAAAATAATTTCCATTGAAGCTCTTGAGTGGTATTATAAAGAATATCTTCATCAGGAAATCTTATAATCCACACATTATCTATGGGGTGATCTGCTAAGTATTTTGAGATGGATCTTATCTTGATGGCCTTTTGTGTGACATAAATAATGTCAAATTCAGCTAACAGGAGTAACATCTGGCTATGCGTCTTGATAGAGTGAGATTCCCCAGTGGATACTTCATGGGATCCATTCAGGACACCAATTTGATGGGGAATGCAAGAATGTAGTATAAAAGTTTTCGAATTACCTAAATCAGGGCGATACACTCCTTTTACAATGTGGTATAATTCACCTCATTACCACTAGCTTTCAGCTGACATCAATGTATTTGGCCAGCATAGCCCCAATAGCCATGTCTTGATAATTAGGTATAAGAGGAGAGGTAAGCCAAGTTACGGTGGCATGAGGACCTGTGGTTGGGTAAGATATCGCTTGATTTTTATTGAAAGCTTATTGAAATTGTTCATTCTAGACATTGGATGAATTCTTTCGGAGGAGCTTGAAAATTGGTTTACGGATGAAAGTGAGTTGATTGATGAATCTATTGATGTATGGGAGCTTTCCCAAGAAAATGCATACTTCCTTCTCGATTCGAGGCGGTAACATGTCGAGGATTGCTTTGATTTTGGCAGTGTTTGCTTTAGGTCCATTTTAAATGACCATAAGGCCCGAGATATTTCCTTTGGTTGCACCAAAGACACATTTTTTCGGATTCAGGCATATTTGGTATTATCGCGGCTATTTAAATTAATTCCTCAACGTAGGGATGTGACCTTCTCGAGTCTTTAATTTAATGATCACGTCTTCAATGCATACCTCGATTTATATATATGAATAATTGACGCGACTCAAAATATGCTCTAGTGCGTGCTAATTATGGTTCAAATGCAAACCAGCCACGTAAGTAATAAACCTGGTAAGACAGGGTGGAATCCTCAGGGAAATATGACGTAGAACGTGACGACGATAGGCAAGAGGACTAATCCTAAGCTGACTCAGAAAAAGGAAAGGAAAAGGTGATGAATTTTTGGAATTTATATCTACTAACTAAATGCAAATTAATTAAACTATGTATGTAGGAGTAAACTACTGTGACTGAATAAATATGAAGGAGAAAAATAGGTTGGACTACAATCCCCTGAACCCTAGTATATTTATAGAATATAAAAGTAATTATAAATTAAATAATTAATCAAAACCAAACTTTATTAATTTCAAGCATTACATACATGAGGGTACAAGCCCGCACCATACATAATCAAGAATAGAAATAAAGCGATGTCGACATAGCTGACATGAGCGTCGCACTCTTAAACACCCCGGTCACCAAGGGCAACCAAGGTTAAAGGATCTACGACGGTTATAATGACTAATCAACATTATTCAATCATTTATTTAATCCATAGAATTACTTTTATACTCATGCAAACCACATCGGGTTGGGTTCATGCATCCCAATCCTTAGAAATCTAGCTAGACATGACGAAACTATAATTAACCAAAGATGCTATGATGCATGAAATCATAATTGCGTGAAAAGTAAAATTAAACATGTAAATGAGGATTCCAACTAAGAAGAATGAATTACCAACATCAAATATAAAAGCAATAAAGAATAAATTGCTTGGAATGAATAGAAGACTTGAATTAATGCAAAAACATGAACAAATTCTTGAACAATATGAATCCTACACTTCTTGGCTTCAAAACCCTCTCAAAATTAACTAAAAAAAAGCTCTCTAATGTCCAATATGACAAAGAAATTAATACATTACATAATTTTTAGAGATTGAATAATGCAAAACTCTTTTTTAAAAGAAAATAAAAATTAGAATTCCGCCCGCCGAACCGGTCCAGTGCCTACTTCTTTAATGGGCGAACCTGTACGGTGTCTACCAGTTGAGGGAACCAGTCTGAATGCTTTGCTATCGATTCTGTTATGTCCTCCTAGTGTTGGGGACCGGTCCAATGAAGTCTCCTTCGGTTCGGTTCGTTTCATTTCGGTTCAGTGACTTTTTATTTTTCTTCCTTTTTCTCCTTAATTTCTTTGTAACTTCAAAGATCCATAACTTTTCACCCAGGACTCAGATTTGGATGTAGTTTATTCCTACGTGATTATGGACTCTAGGTCTTCAACTTTCCTTTTGGTTTCATGCCCGAATTCCTTGTGTAAAATTACTATTTTCCCCTTTCCTTTCCTTAACTTATATCTTTCTTGAGTATGAGCTCTCTTCTCTTCACTTGTGTAAAATACCTGCAAAAATATATGAGAAATACACGAAACTCGATTCACTACATAGAGAAGGTCAGTAGAAATAATATGAGATGATTAACTCGATTTACACCGCACAAGATGATAAAAGCCTCTAAATTAAAGGGATAAATATTAAGAAAAAGCCCCCTAACTTAGAACTTTGACCGTTCTGAGCAATGTAAAAGAATATAAGGAAGGTCCAACACTCACCAAGCATGTTATTAGGATAGAATACCTCTTTCACGGGTAAGTGATTGCATTTAGCGTATGCAAGATGCCTTTAAACCCCTAGGCTACCCTGGTATGACAAGTGGTGTCTCATGAGGGTTTGTAGTGAATATTCCCACAAAATTCATTTTTGACTCAAAGAAAAATTCAAAATACTTAAAAATTATAAAATTTAACCTTTCTAAAAAAATTCACCATAAATTTATATTCACAAGTCTCAATTTATGGTGTGTGTACGTGAGAAGCTGAAAATTAAACTGTCAATTTACACTACTTGATAATTACATTACTTTCTGAAAATTCGTTTTGATTCAATTTCTCACGAATGCACTCACAAACGAAACACTCGGAATGTGGCTAATTCTCTCGGTATGCGTGATATAAAGAATAAATATAATGGAACACAAATTCACGCACACAAATTGGAAAGACGAAATTTTTATGGTGAAAAGATCTCTTCATCGGAATACGATCATTGAAAAATGGGAAACATCGCCTCTTATTCCCAACAATTGATCTCTCTTATTATCGTTTTATGTCTTAGCTCTCCATGCGGTAATTAATTTCGCAATTCGAACTCGATTAGGACTTTATCGGGTGATAAGATGTATTGGGTAAAATTGGGATCGGTTGAAATTTCGGAATTGGAAAATCTTTTTATGATGTCCGTTACTTCTTTTTCAGGCTTTTGCTAATTTTTTTCCTTTTTTTTTCTTGCAATTTTTGTTGAGCATTTTTTTTCTTACCCTTTTTTTTTCCATTTTTTCACAATTTCGAGCTATTTGGGTTTTTCGGGTTATAAATGAAAAGGAATTTTTTTATCAGGCTCAAATTGGGTTGCAAAGGGAATATTTTTCACAACTTTATATGGCTAATACTTTTGGGTAACAAACGAAGGCCTACTTCATTGTTCAAATTGCTAATTTTTTTACCATATGCGTCTTGAGATCATTTAATTTAGAGATATTTTAGTACGCTTTTCGAGGCAACATCACACACATTTCCCATAATCGATCAAGACAAAAGAATCGAGATCTTAAAAGAAATTTTTTATAGAAAAATTGAACTTTGAATTAATTTTAACTCGGATTGATTTAAAAAATTCTCGAAAGTGATAGGCTTGAAATCTCATCGGGTTGATTGATCTCCACGTTTATTCGTAAAGTTGTCAATTTTCGTCCAATTTCTATCTTTGGTCAATTTCGTCTTAGTGCTCTTGATTTTTAACAATTTGATATTTCAAACACAATTTTGTGACATTTTTGAAAAATTTAAATTCCAATTTTTATTTTTTTGAGGGAAAAAATATTTTTGGCTTTACAATTTTTTTTATTTTTTTTGGAAATTTTGGAAATTTTCTATTTTTTTTTAATTTTTGGGCATTTTGAACTTGGTGAAATTTTGAATCGCATGCGTACCCCTAACTTAGACTTTTGCAAAGTCTCTATGCAAAAGGACTAAAATCTCAAATAAAAGGAGAGTGCATAAAAATAAACAAAGGCAAAATGCACATTTTTATGTATTACCAAACACGAATCACAAGAAGTTAAAATGAGAAATATATAAGGAAAGCAAAAAATAACAACACATCCTAACAATGCTCATTGTGGAAGAGGGTGAGAGGGGCCGAGTGCGTTGGGATCATACGGGTCATAGAAGTAAGTGGGGAGTGGCACCCCCTCACTTACTTGGAGTTTGTACATTTTCGCGTGGAGGCGTACCATCATACTAGTGTTGCATCGGTATGCCACTTGGTCGGCTCGATAATCCCTTACAAAATCATTGACACTCGTCTCCAAGTACTCAATGTGACGATTTAGGTTCACTCCCACCGGCTCGTAATCCCAATCCTCCTCCTCATCGTATTCGGTCTCTTCCTCGTCTCCCATCTCAACATCCTCGTCGACATTTTCTTCCACTTGTATCACCTCACGTTGGCGTTCGCTTCGGGTGCGGGATTCTTGCCTAATTGCCTTTGGAAGGCGAGGAAAGGCTTGGGGGGCTGAATTCCGACATCGGCAAGGAGGGAGGTGATGAAGTGGGGGTATGGTAGGTAGCTCGGCCTTTCAGATCCATAGCCGCATTCATGATATCCGCGTAGAAAATGCGTGCAAGATGGATTGGGGCGCGGGGATCGAAAAGGTGGAAGAGGAAAACTGGCTTGCCTAGGACGCATTGTCAAATCGTTGGAGGTTTGAAGGATGTTGGTGCACACGATGTGGAGGGAAATGTGGGATTTTACCGGAAGATACCCCACAGGTAAAGTTTCCTGATTCCACGAGTGTCCAGGGGTAAAGCGGGAGATGTATTCACCTTTCGTAACGGGTTCAGCATTTATTGGGTAGTCATAACAGTTGGGGCTCGGGATGTCCATGGTGCACAATTTTTGAATAATGATATCGAGTGAAAATAGGATACGCCGCTCGTCAACATAGACTTCCACTTGAAATTCCCCTGTTCGAACGAGAGTGCTATAGAAGACGCGGACCTCGTCCTCCCAAACTGTGGCATGAGGCTCCCCCAAAAATTAACACCATCCCCATGGGCGAAATAAATTATTGACTGATTGCGGAAGCTGCACCCACTTGACTTTGTATGCATTGAGCGGGATGGGGAGAAGAAGACGTCGCACCACATTGTGACACCCTGCCTAATGAAATCCCGGGTGATTAGTCCTAAATTAAATTAAAACGGGTTTCCTAGTTGGTTCATTCTTAGCATCACTGTCGAAAGCTATTTAATTACTTACCATCTAAGTGAAATTAGATCGGTGCCAAAATTTTATCTTTCATTAACCCAAGAACAATACTCATGCAGAAAAATAAATTAGACATTCACACCATGCAATAAATCGAAACCATCTCATAATATATAATGCATAAAGTCTTGCTGAGTCTACATTTGGCTAAAATCCACAACCGCTAAATAAACCAAAAATAATCCAAAACTGAATATCCGAAATAAAGACAATGGACAACATTTCCCAATAAAGAGTAATGAAATGGAGATCATACACTAGATCATAATAAAGGAGTCGTCTATGCAAAGTCCTGCCAGCCTCCACAAAGTTGTATCTATGAGTCCCTAAATAGAATCCTCAAGTCTGGTGTCCCTGTGGCTGGACACCTAAAAGGTTTTGAAAATATTTTGATGGCAAGAGTTAGTACTCAAAACATTTTGAAAATATTTAGCAAGTGATTATCACAGTAACATGAGTTATTGATTACACATGTTAAGATTTTACGCACACTCTCTTGAGTCACCTCACTCCTCATCTAGTGCACGCCTAACGTCCTGTACTTAGCGCACCTAGTTGTACTACCCAAGCTAACTAGACTATAGAATCCAACTGAACTTATCTATGCACTAAATTCCCATACCGCCCACTTAGTATGTAATAGTAACCATATCTCATGATTTATATACTTAGATAACTGTTCACGCTTTGTTATCCTTAACCGGTTTATAATTAAGTTTTCCTACTTAATTTGATTTTAGATGTAATCCTGGCATCTCATTATCTACTAACTCGCATAAGTAGATTATTAATACAGTATACATTTCACACACAATATATGCTTATAAATTCATAATATGTCCTCACAACAAGGACTATTGGTTCAGAATGGTCCATAGACACCAAGTAAGAGTTTGGTTTGGAATGTCACCTCGACCCCAAATTCATTTCATGTAGTGGTTCGAAAAATCACCTCGAACCCACTAATGAAATTATATACATAGGTTGGTTCGGAATTATTTCATCACGACCCCAACTTACTATTTCCATATATTAGTTCGGAATCCTACCTCGACCCTAATATAGGCAATTATACATTAGGTATTTTCTCCACCTAAGTATTTATATAATTCAGTAGGTATGCACACAACCTAAAATAATGTCCGTACGTAATATTTTCGCTTCAATATTCATCGTACTTATGAATTTACGATTTATCTCACTATCGTCTTATAATTGAGTATTCACGCAACTCCAAGGGCCCTAGTTATCCCTCTATTAAGCTCAGTAGATAAGCTATCTCTAACCTACTGGTATACTTCTTGGGATGACGTTTACTCTCTCAAAAACTCAAACCCCAAACTCTCGATACTCTACTCGATTGGTTTATCCTCGTCGGTCCATCACTTCAAAGCGTGCACTTAATGATTATAACGGACTCCCACTATACACCCACTGGTACTCCCTAATTACCTATATAGGTATAAAGTCATCATTAAGGTTACCCTCAAGCGTCGGCCATCGAATATAACTCAACCAACAAAATAAATCGAAAACAGCTAGGGTCGAATGATCGACTAGGATCATCGATCGATCAAATTCAAGGGTTGATCGATTGATCGAGCAGTGACAGACGTAGTTCTTCTTCTTCTTCATTCATTTTCCACCAAGTTAAATTATCTAACTCCCATGATAATTCACCAAACTTGCAATTAACAATATCTAACCATTCCTACATGTGCTAGGATTGTTTCTAATGAATTAAATATAATAAATCCTTCCAATTTAGCCCAGAATAATTCAAATCTTCTAATTATTCAAAAACCTAATATGACACGTTCTTCCTATGTTTTCAATCATCAACCCAGATTTTAATTCGTTTTAACCATCATGATTTCTCTGATTTTCAATCCTTTATAGATATAAATTAAACTCCATGTGATTTCTACCCAAACATGCAATTAATCAATTTCTTTTCTCCAAGAATATTCATTAAAATCAATTATTTGAAAATCCTACGCATGGATATTATAACTCAAAATAATTTTGCAAAAAACCACTTTCCTTGTTCAGAGATGATATGATTTCGTGATTGTTGTTGGTGATTGATTGTCTTTCTCCTCCAATCTTCCTTCTCGACAAGTTTGTGGTGCAAGAACCCTATAAATCCTTCACCAATTCTCCCTTAAGCTTTGAGAATAATCTCTCTTCTCTCTCCAATAGATTTTCTTTGTGTTATGAGGTTTTTAACCCTAACCTCACTTTTTATCAGCTGATAAAACACTCCAAAATTCTTAGGTCTCCTCACCCCCATATGCCAAAAGACTAAAACGCCCCCGTACGGTCCCGGTTTAGCCCAAAAATGTCCCGGTATCCGACTAGTACCCTCGGGTATACTATTTTGACTATTTCGACCAATTCAGAATCATCTGTGATTTAAATCATCATTTAAGTCACCAAAAATATATTTCCTATCTTATCCTCAATTTAGTCTATACGCGATACTTGGTTGAGGTATAATCAAGTACGTCCATATCTCTCGCTATGTCATACAAATTTACTATCAACATTTACTATTCACACTTAGTAAATTCGAATCATAATATTAATCACTGTCTATCTCTCAATTAATATTTAATAATCACAATTATTATTTATTCGCTTAATAATATTAATTATCATTAAATCGTATTAAATTACTCTACTCACATAATTTAAATTAAAACATATTTTATATTTAATTACCCAATTAATTAAATTCTAAATACGTAGAAATATGGGGTATTACACACCTCTTCTCTTGGTGGGAGCGATATTCATTATTACTGTCGGAGAGGATTTCGGTGGAGGCGTATTTTATGGGGAGTGGTCTTGCTGCTCTAGTGACCATTTTGACGAGAATATGCCAAAAATATAAGAGATAGAGAGTAAGAAAGGGAGATGGTAGTGTGAGGTGAAATGGGGGAATATGGTAAGTATTTATAGGTGTAGTGTGGAGTGGTGGGGGATAAATTTGGAGGGAAAAGTTAGAGGGAAAGGGGAATGGATTTGGGGGGAAGAGTTGGAGGGAAAGGTTTTGGGAATTGGGAGGAAGAGTTTTGGGAAATGGGAGATAAACCATGGGAAAGCTGCAAACTGCTACAGATATCCGAAACGGTCCGGTGCCTGGTGCGAACTAGTCCTGTCTTTTTATTTTCATTTTTTTCGCATCAGCGAACCGGTGGTCTTGGGACCGAACCGATCCAGGACACTGTTAAAGGTGTTCTTACCTTCTCTTTTACTCTCCAAACTTAGGTTTCTCCTCGCTCAATGTTTACAGACCCTCCCAAAGATGTTTCTACCCAATATTTGGCTCTTAAGTATATGAAACTCCCCTCGAAACACCCTACGCTCACTCATGATCTTTTCCTTCGCATTTCTTTCTTTAACGAATTTGATTCCTACGACCCTAACCTAAAAGAACTAATATACACAAGAATGACCCCATGCTCATCGGAGGTGCGACGACCTATCTCTCAATCTTAAAAACTCATCCGACCCCATTCACGGGGTCTGATGGTTTTCTTATCTCCTTCGTCCTACGATTATAAACCAACAGTCATAATAAGTTGGGTACCTTCCCAAAGGTAAAGGATTCACTTTGAGGTTCGTGATATGTATCTTGAATGGGATTCTCATGGTGCCCAATAGAATTGCAACTTACTTGTCCCGACTTAGAGTGCACCTCTTGGTCAAAATTAGAGGGACATGTTAGACCTTGATCTCTTTCAACTTCGGGAATGCTTGGGTCGGGCTCTAAGTCAGACGAGACTTGAGTCTTCTCCTCTATCGCATTCGAAGGCTCCAGTGGCACGGTTATATGGTCACAAAGAGGAATCTCATTTATTTGATTTTTCTTTTCACTATTTTTGACGTGATTACATGATTCCAATTGAGTTTGGATGTCAACAGTGAGGCTCTCATCCACCGGCCCAATTTTTCTCTTAAAATTTTCTAAGTTCATGTCTCCTACCTATCTATCATGCTTACTTTCGATGTCCTTTCTCACTCGCTCAATATCTCACTCCTCTCTCTCACACTCAACAATGTGATCTCTCTCGTTCTCCACATTCATCACTACACACTCCTCTTTCTTGACCTATAGCTCAATGTCTGAATTTTCGCTCTCCTCGCTCTCACCTGCTTTAACAAGGCATAACCCTAATGAATCTCTAGCATAATTCCTCTCGATCTCGTATACTATATCTTCCATAAGATCTGTATCTCGCAATTCGCTCTGATCACCCTCAGGGTTGGTGATGTTGAAGATATTTGTTTCAAGGATTATATTCCCAAATGTGAGTTGCATTTGCCCATTTTTAGTGTTGATTAATGCATTTGCTATAGCTAAAAATGGGTGGACAAGAATAATGGGAACATGATTGCTCAGTATAAAGGAGGGCTCCTCATCCCAGATGACAAAATCTACCAAGAAGTAGAAAGTGCCAACTTGGACGATCACATCCTTAACAACTCCCCGAGGTATCTTCACTAAACGATCTGTGAGCTGGAGAGTCATCGTTGTGGGCTTAAGGTCCCGCAAGTCTAATTTCTTATAGATGGAGTAGGGGAGAATGTTAACACTCTCCCCTAAATCTATTAGCGCTCTTTCGATTCGATTCCTCGCCATGATGCACGAAATGGTGGGTGCACCCGGATCTTTGAATTTTGGTGGAAGGTCACTTGACAGGATTGAGCTGACGTTTTGTGCTAGGAACATATTTTTTTTACCTTTATCCTTCTTTTCATCGTTAATAAGTCCTTAAGGACTTTAGCATAGGCATTAATTTGCTTTATGGCACCGAGGAAAGGTAAATTCAGCTTTACTTCCTTGAAGACATCTAACACATCTTCACGGGAGGTACCTTTTTGATACGGAACCAACCGTTGAGGGAACGACACAGCAGTGGGTGGCTTCACTATTATTATGGGCCCACTAGTGTTGTCCTCATCGTCACTCTCATTTAAGGGGGCATCTTCAGCCTCTTTCATATCGGGCGATACCTCCTTATCTTTGGGTACTTCGTGTGGGGGAGGTGATTAATCAACAATTGTCCCACTACGTAGAGTGGTAATTGCACTACATTACAGTGGATGGTCGTGGGATGTAGCGCTAACACTAGATTGACCTTGGGGAGGAAATTTGCGCTTTTCTTGGATACTAATGGATGCTTGAAACTTAGAGATATTTACATTTATTTCGGTGAACTTGCGATCATACTTAGCATTGGTTTCATTTTGGTCTTGGATGAATTGGTTTATAGTATCCTTGAGATTTCTCCGCAGTGGGGTGATATACGGTGCGGGAGGTGGTGCTTGCATATGTGGGGCTTATTGAAAATGTGAAGATGGAGGTGGGACAACGTGTGAATTAGGATTCAACAGAGCATATTATTGCTCGTAGATAAAACCATGATGGTTATTCCATGAAGGGTTGTAAAAATTCCCACGAGGGGCATTAAAATTATCCTTAAAATTTCCTATCTCTCCAACTTGCTCTTGAAGCATAACTTTGCAGGCGAGTATCATCGGACATTCCTTTGTTGAATGACCCTCCGCACAAATGGCACACACATTTTCTTTTAATTGAAAGGATCCTCGTGTTTATCTTGCCCACAATTCGACTACGTCTTTCAATTGTTTAGCAAGTTAGTTTATTTGAAGTTGCATTGCAACTTATTTGTCTAAATGATAGAGTCCGAACGTAGAAGGAGCAATGGGCATCTACAAAACCCGGTTTTGGGTGTTAGTATCGGATGTGTCCCATGCTTGAGTAGTCTCGGTGACGTACTTGAGATGGGCCTCGACATCATTCACATCTAATTCCAAAAATGACCTCTTGCACATAGTCTCAACGAGTGGTTTAGACGCTATACTTCGCCCTTGGTGGAAGAAAGAGATAAGGCGATACTTTTCAAAAACATGATGTGGGCATGTGCTAAGCAACTCTTAAAAGCGCTCCCAACACCGATCAAATGGCTCATTTTCTTGTTGTTGGAATGTTTGAGCTTTGATGGGATTTGTTCTATGTTGAGGAAAGAACTTTAAGAGAAAATTGGATTCCATCTCTCTCCATGATCCAATTGAGATCGGTAATAAAGACCATAGTCATGTCTTTGCTTTATCCTTCAGGGAGAAAGGAAAAAGTTTAAGGCAAACGACATCTTTTGTGCAAGCTTGATCGCTAAATATATCGCATGCCTCTTCGAACTCATGGATGTGGAGGTATGGTTTCTTCGAATCTAACCCATGAAATGTGGGGAGAATTTGTATCATACCATTATGAAAGTGGAATTGTCCCGTATGGTACGGCAGTAAAATGCATCCTGGGGTGACAGTTGGCTCAGGATATAAGAGCTCTTTCATGGGACAATATGGTATATCTCCCTCACCCGTACCATAACTCGCGTGTTTCGACATGCCTCTCTCTCCAAATGACTCAAAATCCTCACTCGGTTCCTTAGAAGTGTGGCTCGTAATGGAATTTGGCGGGGTAGGAGCTGGAACCCAAAACTGCGGTACGTTAGGAGTGTGTGGGCTATTGGGGTCATACTCAACTATCGGATTTTAGTGAATGCGAGTGGGAGTTGATTGAGGAGTTTGTTGTGAATTTTGCATGAAAGGACTTTGAGAGATGTTAAAAACATTTGCTTTTCTTTTCTGATTTTTTTTTGGATTTTGGATTTTTGATTTTATGATTTTTTTAAGATTTGGAATCAATTTTGGATTAAATCGTCCTAACCTAAAAGTCTACCTAAATTCCTGACAACGGCGCCAAAAACTTAACGCGACTCAAAATGTGTCTCTATTGCGTGCTAATTATTGTTCAAGTGCAAATCGATCGTGTAAGTAATAAACTCGGTAAGACGGGATCGAATCCTAAGGGAAATAGGATGTAAAACGCGACGACGATAGGCAAAATGACTAATCCTAAGCTGACTCAGAAAAAGGAAAGGAAAAGGTGATGAATTTTTGGAATTTTATATCTACTAACTAAATGCAAATTAATTAAACTAATAATTAAACTACGTATGCATGAGTAAACTACTATGACTGAATAAAGATGAATGAGACAAATAGGTTCGACTGCAATCCCCCTATGTTTACCGAATATAAAAGAAATTATAAATTAAATAATTAATCAAACCCAAACTTTATTAATATCAAGCATTACATATATGAGGGTACAAGACCATATCATACATAATCAAGAATAGAAATAAAGCGGTGTCAACATAGTTGACGCACGCGTCGCACTCTTAAACACCCCGATTGCCTAGGGAAAATGAGGTTAAAAGCCCTACAACGGTTGTAACAACTAATCAACATGATTCAATCATTTATTTAATTCAGAGAATTACTTTTATACTCATGCAAACCGCATCGGGTTGGGGTCATGCATCCCAACCCTTAAAAATCTAGCTAGACATGACGAAACTGCAATTAACCAAGGATTCTATGATGCATGAAATCATAATTGCATGAAAAGTAAATTTAAACATGTAAGGAAGGATTATAACTAAGAAGAATGAATTACCTACAACAAATATGAAAACAATAAAGAAGAAATTACTTGGAATGAATAGAAGCCTTGAATTAATGCAAAAACGTGAACAAATTCTTGAACAATATGAATCCTACACTTCTTGGCTTCAAAACCCTCTCAGAACTAACTAAAAAGAATATCTCTAATGTCTAGTATGACAAATAAATAAATACATTACATAATTTTTAGAGTTTGAATCATGCAAAACTCTTTTTTAAAAGAAAATAAAAATCAGAATTCCGCCCGCCGAACCAGTCGGGTGCCTACTTCTTTGATGGGCGAACCGGTCTGGTGTCCGCTAATTGAGGAGACCGGTCTAGATGATTTCCTATCGGTTCGGTTATGTCCTCTAAGTGTTGGGTACCGGTCCGGTGAAGTCTCCATCGATTCGGTTATGTGACTTTTTATTTTTCTTCATTTTTCTCCTTCATTTCTTCTCAACTTCAAAGATCCATAACTTTTCACCCGAGACTCGTATTTGGATGTCATTTTTTCCTACATGCTTGTGGACTCGAGGTCTTAAAATTTCCTTTTGTATTCGAATTCCTGGTGTAAAATTACTATTTTTCCCTTGACTTTCTTTCACTTGTATATTTCTTGAGTTTGAGTTCTCTCTTCTTTTCACTCGTGTAAAATACCTGCAAAATATACGAGAAATACACGAAACTCGATGCACTATATAGAAAAGGTCAGTAGCAATAATATGCCACATAAGATGATAAAAGCCTCTAAATTAAGGGGATAAATATGAAGAATTTATGCCCAATCAATAATATTAGGAAATGTGGTTGTGGTTATACTTTGATATGTTTCCTTGATATTCTTAAGACCTAAAGGTGCAACTTTCTAGCAGAAACTGCCCCATGGGTAGTGAAAGCGGTCTTCTTCTTATGATCCAGGTGCATCTTAACTGGGTTATTATCAATGAACACGAAGACAAATTATTTGAGAGAATTATTAGTGATGTTGCCAATGATTATGTTGATAATAGGTAGAGGATATTCATCGTTTCTAGGGCTTTGTTTAAATCTCGATACTCGATATACATTCAAACTTTTCATGCAAATTTCAACACATGGACTATGTTAGCAATCTAAGTTGGGTGTTCGACCACGCGAATAAATCCTACATTTAGTTGCTTGACCACTTCATTTTTTAGTTTGAGGGGACATTCGGATCGAATTTTTGTCAACTTTTACTTGACGGCCTTGCACTAAGGATATATAGGGATCTCATGCTATACAATCTCGGGATTAATTCTCGATATGTCACCCTAAGATCATGAGAAGACATCCACAAACTTCTTTACAAGCTCTTTGAGATGTGATTGTTCTTAGTCATTGAGAGTTGATAATTTTTCGATCTCGCACATATTACTACCAGAACCAAGATTAATGAAAATAGTTTCCTCATCATTAGTTTGAACATGATTATGTTGTTTAATTTTTTCCTTACTAAGATCATTTAAGAATTATTCGTTCATTAAGTTATTTTCATCAACTGTTTGATTAATAGAATCAAGGCAATTAATCTATAGTAATATATATAAAATTTTAGGTTTCACCACGTATTAACACGTGGCAAAACTCACTTCCAATTAATTATTAATCTGTCCATGAAGGATCACCTATCCTTTATGATTTATGTCATCCTCTAAAATTGAAGAGTCTTATTTTTTTCATCATCCAACTTCTAATCTTTTTGGTATCCATATCTCCCATATTTTCAAGGCCCTCAATGCACCCCATCTCTCCCTCTCTCTTACGATCTGTTATTACATGTTATATGTTATTAGTCTCCTAATATTTTCTTCTCTCATGGATTTCTTTACCATTCACAATCCCACCGATTTCTCATTTAAATCTCAACGATTTGTCTGCTCATCATATATATAATTTTTCATATTCCTTACGATGGCATTCTCTTTCCATTATCAAATCCTATTTGTATAAGGTCTCTCTAACTCTGTTGGATTACAAGAATTGTGACATTTGAAAGATGGTAATCTTTTCCACTTCTTTTTAAGATGTTTATTTTGTTTTTGATAAAAAAGTATGAATGCTTTTTTGTCTTTTTGTAATTTATTTTTTGCAATTGAGTCATGTAACAACAAGCAAATCTCTTTTATCACACAATAAGTTTGTGATTCACAATTTATCCGTACATGCATATAAGTACGATATTGTCTTTGAATTATTAATTTAAGTATATGATATTTTTATTTTAAATTTTGTTTTAGTTTTATCATATTTGCAATTTTGATTTAATATTTTTTTCTATTCGTATTTGATTTAATTTTACTCATATAACATTAGAACTTAAAACTAAAATACGACCACACATCGCGTGGTCTATACACTAATCTATGTATCTATATAAATTTATACATACATCCTGAACTTACATGTGTACACTTTCATAATTATGCAACTCCAAAACGATTCTAAGAGTTTCAGTAGCCAAAAACATTGAGAAATAATCTATCTAAACAATTACTCCAAAAGACGTTGAAAAAGAAGCCAAAAACTTCAAATGTCGAGAACCGTTTTCCAAATAAAAAAGAATAAAAAAACTCAGAAAATCAGGGCTCTTGGCCTTTCATCAGTTCATGTTTCCCCTTCTTCTATATCCAAAAATTCCAGATAAAAATGATCTAGCCTTTTCACTTGACAAATAATGAAATAATGGGTTATATTAGTTATACTGATACAACTGTTCTTATAAAGCTTGTAAGGGTATAAATTTTGAATTGAGTCCCTGTATTGTTTTGACTTAATTCTGTGAACAAAATTGTGTTTGTAATATGTCATAGGGAGATTTTATTTTGTCACGATCCCACTTGGTCTATGACGTATTGAAGAAATTGAAGACGTTGCTGCAAAGGTTCAAAGAATTAATCATGCCGAAGTTTAATTGGTGCAAGTTTATTCGTCTTCAAAGTTAATTGCATTCCGAGATCACACAGGTATGAATGCGTATAATTAATGGTGCTCAAAATAATTTTTATAAAAGATAAGGATGTAATTTTTATAAGGAAAATGTTTTTTAAAGTGTTTTAAATATTTACACTACGTTTTTATTCTGATAAGCTCGAAAAAGAGTTTGAATTAATTGAATCTCTTTTGGTAGAGACGTTTTAAACAAAAAGTCAAAAAGTCAAACTGACACGCGACGTCGTTCAAACGACTTAAGAACTCGTTCGAGAGAGATGCTCATGTCGCGCGAACGACATGGCAATCTCGTTCGAGTGACACAATTTTCGAGGCGGTGAATATTTAAAGCGTGGTTTTGCCAGAGTTTATAGGTGTGCATTCTGAAAAAACAGTTTACGATCCAGTACGAGTTTTGCACATGTTTTTCTAAGGTTTCAAAGCTTAAACACATCCTTAGAGTTTGCAAAGATCCGAGTTATCATTATTATATGTTTATGTGATCTTGCTTCACTAAGAAGGTTTGCTCTACACTTGAACATCAGGGTTTTACAGTGAATAAAAGAGAAGGAATTCTTGTTCGACATCGTAGACATATCAAAGCCATTCGGTGGAGACCGAGACATACGTGGATGCGTGTGTTGTGGACGAGCATCGTGGAAGACAAACTTTTGCGTGGGCACTATTGAAGAACGGTAGAAGATCAGAAGGAGCGTCAAAACCCGTGGGGATCGATTCATTGGGTAAGGCTAATCTGTCTTTGTAAAACCTTTGTTCATAGTGATTGTCTAGCTTGGGCCGTCCGAGGTTGTTTTCCCGTTTTGGGTTTTTTCCTCGTACATCCGGCGTTGTGAGTATTCTTTACTTTATTTTACTTGCTTTAATCACTAGATGCATGTTTAGGATTAATTAAGATAAAATTGGTTTAAAGTAAAAATTGATTTTTCACAACTTGGTTTGGTGTTAATTAAACGTTGGATAATTTTTTGTGAAAATTGGTTTGATTTGAAACACACATAGGGACCACCCCGTTTCTTCAAAGCTAAATCGTGTATAGCAGCAGGTATACGCTTAGCAAGTATGCTTTTTTCAATCTCTTTACAATGAACCTGAGGGGTACTTATCTATGTATAGAAGAGAGGGCCGCTCCACGTGATGAGCTATTGAATAGGAGATATAAGTGGAGTAGTTTGAATTTAAAAATTTGTTGTTGTAGATGGTTCCGAGATTGTGGGAGGTGCTACCGAGGTTGGTGTAACTGAGGTTGACTTGGTTGATATCACTATACTACTGATTCAGTCACCATAAGTCGAACTTTTCATCTCCATACATTCACCATCCATCTCCCCAAATGCTTATATATATAGACCCCAAAAGATATCTCATTATATATTATTAATTTTATATCATTATAGTGGTATTCTATGTTTCATTTTTATTCAACTTTCCTCCATTTATCATTTCATTGCATTTACATTTTTATTATTCTCATAATTATATACTAAAATTTTGGTTCAACCAACTTCTTCAACTCTCACATTCAAGATAACTTAATTTAATTTCTTATTTTAAATTTTTGCATATCCCATGATGACATTTGATAAGCAAGACTTTAAAATTATTTCATATACTGCAAATATAATAATTTATAGTTTGAAAAATGTAGGCCACGCATCGCGTGGCCTACATGCTAGTATATGATACAACACGATAATCAAAATAAATGTTTATTTCATTACTATCATCTTTAAGAAAAACAATATTGAGAACCTCCTTAAAGGAGGTATTATTTACATTAAAGTTAGAAATAACAAGTTCAAGAGTGAGGTCAGTCTTAAGTTGGAAAGTATCAGGGTTGTTGCTTGTTAGGGCAGACCAATCGAAATGTTCCACCAGTTATGCAAAGGCTTGCCAGCATAGATGATTTTTCTAGATGGATTTGATGTGTTGGACTCAGTATGGATCATGAAAATACCCTTCCCCAACTCGGCAAGGCTAAACTACTATTTCTTGTCAGTGCTCTTAGTAAGTGATGAAGTGTAAATTTTATAAAATGAATTTTTTGTTGGGTGTTTACCGCCTAACAAAAAAATGAAAACTTGGTACACTGGGAGTGTAGCGATAAGTAGGGATCGAATCCACAGGGAACTAGATTTCGAATAAAATTGATTTATTACTTAAAAAGGGGAAAATAAAAATGATATGGTGGTTTAAAAGTGAAAGAAATTAATTACTTTAATTGAAACTAATTAACAAAGATTAATCATAATGACATTATGATAATTTTCTCACCATGGATTAACAAAATGTATTAAGGAATTTGGTTCGAATCGCAAATAACCAATCATATTCAATTAATTATAAACATCAAACATAAAGAAATCAAATCCAAACATGAAAGATAAAACTTTAAATTGAATATGATGGAAAATGGATTAATGTTGTAATATCTCTTTAAACATTATCATTGCATAACAAAGGAAGCTAAATACTTAATATTCCAACATCAATACACATGGTCTAAATTTAAAGTGTTTCAAATAAAAACCTAGATTTCAAGCTTAAATATCTATTAATGGTGGGTTAATGATCGTCACCCATAAACTATCTACTAAACATGGTAAACTATCTACAATAATCAAATAAAGATAAAGAATAAGAGATAAATTAACGCAAACTAGTTTATATATATTGAAGTCAAACAAATTTACAAAGATAGAAAAGCAAGCTACAAAGCATTAACAATGGAGGAAGAGAGAGAGAAAGAAATGATACCCATTATCTTATAAACATGAATTCTATAAGATAGAGGAAGATAAACTCCAAAAATCACCTTGAGCTCCATAACCTAACTAAACTAACCTAAAAAAAGAAGTCTTCAACTTAAAAGAATGTTTACATATAAATAACAAAGCAACCCCACCACCCCCACCCTGAAAATAGAGTTTTTTTTATTTATAAAATGAACAGTAACTTAATCAATTCGAAAAATTCCCGAATCGAATCTGGTCAAGGAGTCCTCTTTCTCACTTTGATCCAATTCTGACACGTGAAACGGAAAGATATATAAAATCTTCATACGAACTCAGAATGATGCAAGGTCAGAAGCCATACATAGATAATTCAACGATATATATGTTGGTGTTCTGAAACCATCTGCAATATGGAATTAACAAATTACCCTTGAATTTGAAGCACATGCCAAAAATTTCCAAAAAAGACCATAACTTCCTTATTTGAGATTAGAATGATGCACGGTCGGTGGCCACGCGAAGACAATTTGATGATATAAATTTTAGTACTTTTATATCATCCAAATATGGAGTTTGAAAAGATTAAATTACCCTAAAAGTTACATTTTTTGCGATGAAGTTTTCTCGAGATGCATCCATAATAACTACAAAAGCTCAAATATACCTCGCTAAATATATAAACATATAGAATAGAGGTTTCCTGGTTAACGAGCATAAATATAGGAATTAACATACATAAGGGGCTAAGATGCACAAGAATAAAGGGGTATAAAATACAATATCTGGGAAGAATCACACCTCCTAACTTACACGTTGCTAGTCCCTGGCAATAAAGTGAAAAGAAACCAAATATGAAAATAATCTAAAAAAGGGAGAAGATATGTACAAAGGATAAATGCTACTTTCGCGGACAAACAATTGCATTTTAAATATGCAATAAGTCATTAAAACCCTAGGTTACCCTAGTGGACGAGTATTGTCTCGTGAGGGTTTTCAGGGATAAAACCCACAAACATCAAGTTTCCTCAAAAGTATTCCAAAACAATCAATAAAAAAAGCTCACCACCAACAAAAATAATTTCAACAAGCTATTAACAAAAAAAATGAGAATTTACCCAATAGTCTGTAATCATTAACATTATTAGAATAACTTCATCACAATTGAAACCTTAAATGTGGGAGGACGAGCGAGCACAAGAGAAAATTAAGATATGGAAAAACTTTTACAATCTAGGTAAGCATTAAAGCCTAAATGGATAAGACATCTCCAGTGATTCCACTCGAAAAATGAAAACACTTTGAATCAGGTGTAACACACGCGGGACATGCGAGCATAATGGGTAAAAGTAAAAGGATGCAAGGCCGCGTACATGTAATCAATGAAGAACGCTATATATAAAAGGAAAAATTATAATATTAATGAATGGATACCATTCATTAAATGAGGTGAAATGCACTTTAATGTATTACTGCAACTATTATGACTTTTGAATCAAATTCACCTTCATATCGAATAGGACGTTTAAATGTTATAATATAGGTTTGGGGTTAAGGTTATAAAAGGAATGGATTATTTACTGATTGAAAGTTATGGGGAGAACACTCAGGATAACGGAAAATTGGCGAGAAATTTTAAAATTAGAATATGATTTTAATACAAAGTAATGGATATGACAATGGAGTATGACCTTCATTATTTTCTCTAAACAACTCATAATTCTTACATTTTTCAATCCCTATTATTTTCTTTTCTTTTTCTCACTCACCTTTTTTATTTTTTTAATTTCTTTTTTCACTTCTTTTTCTTGAGAATAAAAGACAACTCATATGCTTAATTGTAACCACGAGACAATAACATCATTAAATCCTAAGTGTCATTCCAAACAAAGGTATGTAAGGTGTATATATGATTTAAAAACCCCAATGTGGAGTTGATTATGGAAATTTGGGGTTTGAAATGAAAGGTTAATATTAAATCTCAAAGGGGAGGTTGACTAGGGAAAGTATATAAGGTGGGGGTAAAGGTCAATATGGGTTAAATAACAAAGAGGGCCTATGATCCTTTTCTAAGGTTTATGCGATTTTTGGGTCAAAACAACATTGAAAATCAAGTAAAAGTAACACATTTCATAATGAACTGAATTAATGAACGATCAAAGAAATAAAAATGAGATTACTGACATCTATAACAATTTCAAGGAGGAAAGGATCATGTATAAATACTCATAGACAAAGAAAATCATAAAGCTCACCTGGTGTAAGTATATACAAGTCCAATCAAAGATCACCGAGTTATAAAAGCCATAAACCGAATCACTTAAGTAAGAAAACTGCATGTGCTCATGGGTTCAAAGATTAAATAATAAAGTTTTTCATAATATCAATGATTCAAGTTAAATAACCTAACCACCTTAACGTGTGTTCGTTATTAAATACACTCCAACTCTTTTTAAAATCAGTTTTAAAAGTTAGCTGAAACTGTTGTATACACACACACAAATAGAAAATAGATTTGCGATGATGTTGCTCAAATAAAAGATTCAAAATGGGATGAGGTAAAGTAGAACGTGACATAATATTTGTTCTCGAGGAAACCACCGTAATGGAAAATCCCGTGTCCTTAGTCCCAGGATAACACACACACCCATGTCTACTACCAATTATTAATTACAAATTATAGTCCACCAGTTTACAATGATTTAAACTAAGCAAATACAAGTCGTACACCCAGCCTAGTCTAAATACAACCCAAGTTGACTGACAATCAGTCAACACAACAACACCCAGGTAATAGCAACTAGAACAAACACGCACAACCACACACCCAAACTCGAGACCCAGTGAAGTTGTACAACCCACAGAATTAATTAAAAGGTTTGTTTTAATTAGAACATAAAAATTATCTTGTTTATAAAATGAGACTAAACACACACTAGGTTATGTCTAATTTTAGTTAACAAGGATACTAACAAATGGTGATTAACTAAGAAGGTAAAGAACTGACAATACACTCTTAAACACTATAATGAAACAGGTTTTTCCACAAGCCAAACACACACCAACAATCTTGTGTTAAACCATACTTAACTCAGTCTTTGATTTCACTTAAATAAATTCGTTTTAAAGAAAAATAATCAGTTTTAATCAGATCTGAAAACACGGTTAAACGCACACGAGTCAACACACTGAGTTACACCACGAGTCAACATACTGATTTAAGCACCAAGTTAAAGCACTAATTTAAACCCAAGTTAAACATTGATTAACACATTGAGTTGAGTACGGACTTAAGCACTGAGTCAAACCCAAGTCACACACACACACACACACATACCAGATCTAGAAAAAAAATGCACTCACCCGCACCAGATCTGAAACAGGGACAAACCAAACCAAAAAAATAAATAAATGTATATGTATATATATATATATATAGATAGATAGATAGATAGAGAGAGAGAGAGAGACGAAGGGATCAGCAAAAAGACCTGTTAGGTCGTGACCACGAGTCTAACCAGCAAGGCTCCAGTCGCTAGTACACCCAAGGAATGACCTAGCTTACAACCCAAGAACTAAAATCAACACCTCAACTCTTTCACCAACTACACACTCCACAACCAGTTCGTAACAAAAATCGGACAAGAAAACACTCAACCTCATATATGTGTGTGAGATGGAAAACGAGGTAAATGTATAACACATAAACACACAAGGTATCAAGGCTGTAAAACGTGAAACAAAAAATAGAGAGAGAAAGGAACAAATTTGACAGAGCTTCGACTAAGTTTTAAACTCTCAAACCCTAAAAAAAGAGGACCCAAATGACAGTATATATAGTGAGGGAAATAAGGATCGAGAAACCCTTTGGTAAAATCGAGAATACTCAAAATATAGGGGCAGTCAAGATATTAACCAAGCCAGTCAAGGGTCAAAAGGGTAACAACAACCACAAGGGTTACATACGTCATTAGCCAAGAGAGAGAGAGAGGGGGACACAATGGTAAAACACAAGTGTCATAACGGTCGACTTCTTCAGATGCCTAGGTTAGTCCACGCATGATGAAATCGCGTGGACCAGACACATACTGCCCATTGGTTCAAACGATCACCCGAGGATTGACTAAAGAAGCACATACAGTGCCAATCTCAGTCGTCCGTAGAAAGCCAACAAACTTAGCCTTTTGCTTTTGTTTACACATTTAATATAAACAAAATGAGTTTTTGTTTATTTACCAGAATGTATAAACACAAAAAAAATTATAAACAAATACAAATTAAATAATGTAAAGATACCAAAATCGATTTAAAATATATAACTTGTAGAAAAAAAAATTAAGTAAACAAAATTAATTTTAACGGTATGTTATATATATATCACAAATAAAAAGTATAGGAGAGTAGAAAACCTAAATAACACAAACAAAAACATAAAATAAAGTCTCAAAATTGAGACAAACAAATAGGGTCAATTTCAACCTCCCTCTTTGTCCAATTTTGAGACAAACAAGAGTTTGAGATGAAATACATAACTTAACTAACAACAAAATCCTAATCGACAAGTCTCAAACTCTCCCCGTGTTTATCTCAAAGGGACAAAGGGAGGAAACCAAAATCAAATTAGATTGGAACATTGGTACTCCCTAAGTCATCTTTCTTAATCCATCTTGTCTTAATATTTGGAGAAAAAGCTTTCATATAGGCATAACTAGAAACAAATTGGGGACGATTTACAACAAAGTGTGAATTTAAAGAGATCCTGGGCAAATTATTAACACTACTTTGTTGACCATTTAAGCGCTTATAATAGAATTTTCCTAAATGGCCTGTTTTAAGAAAAAAATTGCATTTGTAAACATTCCTAACATTCAGCTTACTATTACTAGAATTATGAATTTTCTTAACATTCTCAATTTTTCTAGTTAGATTCAAACGCTTAAAACAAAATTGTTCCAAGTGTAAAAATTTAGAACAAAAGTTACAATAAAAAACTTTTCTTTCAACACACTAGACAACATCACACATGGTGTGCTGATTTTTACCTTCAAAATTCCTATTTAAACTCAGCTTTTTATAACAGAATTTCTCTAAATGTCCTATTTTAGAACAAAAGTTACACTGAAAAGCATGTTTTGCATTCTTAATATTCCCAACATTTTGAATTTGCCTAACTTTGCCTAAATCAGTTTTACTTTGTCCTAATTTCTTAAAGTAAATTTTTTTTAAGTGTTCAGTTTTGTGGAAAAAAATTACATGAAAATAAAGGTTTAGCAGAAGTAGAACAACCCTCATTTTCAACATGTTTATAAGACATTTTAATTCTAGTTGAATCATGAAATTTTTCCTTAGAGTTGACAAAGTTAGTTACTTCAAATTCTTTTCCCATAAAACCAAGCCCTTTTGTAGGAAAAAAATCAGAATAAGAGTTGGTTAGGTCATAACACGTAGTCTTATTAATAGTCTTAACTACATCATCAGTATTCTAATAAGTCTTTAAATTTTTCGAGGTGACCTCTAGTTCCTTTTTACATTCATCATATTTATTCAAAACAGCCTTAAGTTCAATTTGAGATTCATCAAATTTAAGTAAAAATTCCTTGTTTTTAATTTCTAGAGAGTGATTAAGTTCAGTTAACATGACAATTCTTTTCTCTAGAAATGAAACATCATTTTAAAGTTCACCTACTTGAAAAACAGATTCTTCAGTTATAGACTTGATTCGACTACCTGAATCAGTGCAGTCCTCAATTGTATTATCAAAAGATTTATTACTCACACAATCTTCTAAACCCGTACTCACACTCCCATCTATAATGACATAATTGCCTACATTTTCAGAATCATCCACATCATAAAAATACTACCAAAATGAGATAAAGAAGATGTGGTGGTAGGGTGAGATTGAGCAGGTAAGACATAAGATAGATTCATGAAGTCGAAAGCAAAATTATCAACATGTAAATCAGAATCATCTGAAGCACTAGATAAGATATCGTAAATGTTCTCTGACTTAATATCACAAAAGGATGCAAAAGCCATAAAGTTTTTATTCACTTCATCATTGTATCTATCAGAAATATCATCCCAAGTTTTAGAAAAATGGGCATTATTTGAGGATTCTCCTTTAGATTTGGTAAAACGGTTATTAGCATAGTGAACAAACTTATTACATTTCTTACATTGAATATGACTAATATCTTTGGTAGGATTAATAAAATCATTTGGTTTCTTCTAAAATAGTTTATCAAAAGACCTATGAGTATAACTAGTTTGATCTTCTATTGAAGCAACACTATTTCTAAACTTGACAAATTTTTTAAAGTGATTAGAAAATAAATCAATTTCTTTGTCCAAAGATTCGCGAGTAATGGTAGATTCGTCAATATTTACCAAGGAAGAAAACAAAACAAGATTATTTACATTTGATCTAAAATTCAGCATACTTTGTGCAGTAAATTTTCCTCTTTGTTCGTCTCTAAGAGAATTTTTTAGTTCAAAAGTTTTAAGTTTACTACACAAAAGACGAGGGGTATGACTATCTAAATTATCACTTATAGAATGGGAAATTATGTCAAAACTCTTAGGAAGAGACCTAAGGATTTTATCGCATATTTCAGAATCACTATAAACAACACCATTAGCATGTGACTGATTAATAATATTTTGCAATTTGAGGTAAAAATCAATAAATTTCTCGTTATCCTTTATAAAAAGAGAATCATACATTCTAACTAGCATTTGAGACTTAGCTCTTTTAACCCTAGAGTCTCCTTCGTGAGTTGTCATTAGAATGTCCCAAGCCTCTTTCGATAAGGTGCAAGCTGAAATTCTTTTAAATTCAGTTGCATTCATTTCTTGAAAATAGCATTTTTGCCTTTATTGTTATACTGAGAATTTAACTTTTCCTCTTTAGTCCATTCAGAAAGGGGTTTTCTAACAGAAATTTGGGCATCATCATCACTAACAAAATGAGTAGGAATAGAAAAACCTGTTTCAATCACATCCCATACATCATCTCCCAATTGTTGGAGATGTGCAACCATTATTACTTTCCAGTAAGGGAAATTGTCACCATCAAACATGGTAGGATGTACGGAAGAACCATTATGGTCACCCATAATAAAAGATTGATTTAAAACAAAAAAGTTCAAGATCTTTGTCGGATAAAAAACTTTTAAAAAGTGAATCATGATGCTCTGATACCACTTGAAATAAACAAACCACCCTAACCTGTGTTTGTTATTAATAAACTCCAACTCTTTTTAAAATCAGTTTTAATAGTTAATTGAAAATGCTGCACACACACACACACACAAATAAAAAATAGATTTGCGATGATGATGCTCAAATAAAAGGTTTAAAATGGGATGAGGTAAAGTAGAATGTGACACAATATTTGTTCTCGAGGAAATCACAGTAATGGGAAACCCTGTGTCCTTAGTCCCAGGACAACTCACACACCCAAGTCCACTATTACTAATTATTAATTACAGATTACAATCCACTAGTTTACAATGATTTAAACTAAGAAAATACAAGCTGTACACCCAGCCAAGTCGAAATACAACCCAACTTGACTGACAATCAGTCAACCCAATAACACCCAGGTAATAGCAACTAGAACACACATGCACAACCACACACCCAAACCCGAGACCCAGTGAAGTTGCGCAACACATATAATTAATTAACTGGTTTGTTTTAATTAGAACAAAAAAATTATCTTGTTTATAAAATGAGACTAAACACACACCAGGTTATGCCTAACTTTAGCTAACAAGAATAATAAAAAATGGTGATTAACTAAGCAGGTAAAGAACCAACAACACACTCTTAAACACTATAATGAAACAAGTTTTTGTACAAGCCAAACACACACCAACAATCTTATGTTAAACCATACTTAACTCAATTTTCGATTAAACACACACGAGTCAACACACTGAGTTACACCGCGGGTTAACACACTGATTTAAGCACCGAGTTAAAGCACTGATTTAAACCCAAGTAAACACTTATTAACACACTGAGTTGAGTACCGACTTAAGCACTGAGTTAAACCGAAGTCACACACACACACACACACACACCAGATTTGAAACAAAAAATGCACATACCTGCACCAGATCTGAAACAAGGACAACACTAAACCAAAAAAATATATGTATACATACATATATATATATATATATATATATATATATATATATATATATAGAGAGAGAGAGAGAGAGAGAGAGAGAGAGAGAGAGAGAGAGAGAGGAGAAAAGAACTCAAAGAGGAAGCTCAAAACGAGCTATGGCTAAAGGGATCAACAAAAAGACCTGTAAGGTCATGACCACGAGTCCAACCAACAAGGCTCCAACATCTAGTACACCCAAGGAATGACCCAGCTTGTGACCCAAGAACTAAAATCAGCAAACCTCAACTCTTTCACCAACTACACACTCCACAACCAGTTCGTAACAAAAATCAAACTAGAAAACACTCAATCTCACATATGTGTGTGAGATGAAAAACGAGCCAAGTGTATAACACATAAACATATAAGGTATCAAGGCTTTAAAATGTGAAACAAAAAATAGAGAGAGAAAATGAGGAACAAATTTGACAGAGTTTCAGATAAGTTTTAAAGTCTCAACCCCTAAAAAAATAGGACCCAAATGACAGTATATATAATGAGGGAAAGAAGGATCGAGAAACTCTTGGTAAAATTGAGAATACTCATAATATGGGCAGTAAAGATATTAACCAAGGCCGTCAAGGGTCAAAAGGGTAACAACAACCACAAGGGTTAAATGCATCATTAGTCGAGAGAGAGAGAGAGAGAGAGAGAGAAAGAGTGACACAATGGTAAAACACAAGCGTCAGAATGGTCGACTTCTTCAGACGCCCAGGCCAGTCCATGCGTGATGAAATCGCATAGACTAGATGCACGCTACCCATTGGTTCAAACGGTCACCCGACGATTGACCAAAGAATCACAAACAGTGCCAATCTCAAGCATCCGTAGAAAGCAAACAAACTTAGACTTTTGATTTTGTTTACACATTTTATGTAAACAAAATGAGTTTTTGTTTATTTACCAGAATGTATAAATGAAAAAAATTATAAACAAATACAAATTAAATAATGTAAAGATACCAAAATCGATTAAAAAATACATAACTTGTAGAAAAAAAATTTAAGTAAACAAAATTAATTTTAACCGCACGTTAAATATAAATCACAAGTAAAAAGTATAGGAGAGTAGAAAACCTAAATAACAAAAAATGTTGTAACACAAACAAAAACATAAAATAAAGTCGCAAATTGAGACAAACGAACATGATCAATTTCATCGAGGACTAAAGTCTAATAACTTCTAAAATCGAGAACATGCATAATTGAATTATCTATTGGATCGGGTAATTATTTGAATAATCTTTGGAAACAAGAGCAAAATTCCCAACAAAGAGGAATAAAGAAAGAAAATATTTTTGAAAATTTTCAAAATTTTCAATAAAAATATGTTTGTGAAGAACATGTAATCAAATAAAAGAAACTACCAAAGAATGAGTAGAATAGCTCACACACCCTAACTTAGACATTGAATTGTCCTCAATGTGAATAAATAACACAAGTTAAAGAAAGGAAGAGAACTATATTATCCAAAATGGAGAGTTCTTTATATAGCACAAGTACAATGATTCTATAAAACATGTCAGAACCAAGCATAAGTTTTTTGATCTACTTACTAAAGAAAAAAAGAAAGAAACTACTATCTACAATTAACAATATTAACTTGTAACTAACTATATACTAGAAGTTGAAATTTTTAAGGGTTCACGCAAAAAAAATATTTTACTTTGAGGGATTAATGGAGTACCTTCATTAAAATAATGCCTTCCAGAAAATAGGAATTTCGTTTGCAGAACGAAATGCATTTTTAGGTGGGGGAAGTGAACCATCAACAATTAAAAAATGGCGGATGATGGGGGATTTGGATTCAAAGGGGGACAAGTATACATGGGACCCTAAAAAATTCAAATTTTTTCCCAAAGGTTTTTAAATAGAATGGGAGATGGGGCACATGAAAGGGAGAGTCCCATCATTGAAAATATTTTAAAAAATTATTCTTTGACGATAATTGGGTCAAAGTCTTCAAGACTTTCATCTCATTCTTATGGTACCTGTAGCGGTTCGATAACAGTGAAAGAAAATGGGGAGGATATAAATTCAATCTGAAGAGATGACTCATCACTGCTCAAAGATTGAATTTTAAAGATTTCCTCATCACTTTCGTTGTCTATTACCCATTAAGAAGAGAGATCAAGAGAAAAATCATTGTTGGTTTCAAATGATGCATATAAATCTTAATCCCAATAATAGTTTTCCTCCCGATGATAGTTATCAAAATTTTCACTTTTTGACTTTGCAAGAACGCACCAAATGAATTCGACGATTTTGCAACTTCACAAAAAAATTTTGAGATCTATTACCACTACTTTCAAAATTATTTCTATAACGATTTTGAAAGTTATTTTCATAATAGTTCGGATAACTATTATCACAATAGTTTTCAACTTTGTTATTGTGAGAATTTTGTGACTTTTTGTCAATAGAATAATTTTCGGATGTCCCCACATCCTTTGTTTAATTTTGTAAATACTCACTAAAATTCATAGTCTTTTTAATATCCTCCTTTTGCAAGTATTCACCAAAAGTCATAGCTGTTGGAGAACTTTGAAAATTATTCATAGGACAAAAGTGTGAACTATTACAATTGCCAAAAACTCTAGAGTAAGGCATTCTTACCCAAAATGGCTCTTCGATAGAAATTCCCCAAAATGGTGCGCGACCGATATAAAAGTTTCTTAATGCTTAAATGTTTAACTCTACAAAACAAATTAAAACAAAAAGAACAACACAAAATATATACAAAGTACTGATTAATAAAATTCTCAAATGCACTGTTCCCTGACAATGACGCCATTTTTTATGAGGCATAAACTTTATAAAATGAATTTGTCGTTGCGTGTTTTATTGTCTAACAAAAAAACCATTACTTGGTACACTGTGAGAGTAAGGCGACAAGTTGGTATCGAATCCACAGGGAATAATATTAAGGATGGAGTTGATTTATTACTTAAAAAGGGGAAAATAAAATATGATATGGTGGACTAAAAGGGAAAGAAGTTACTCACTATAATTAAAACTAATTAACAAAGATGAATCAAAATGAGATAAGGATTATTTCCCTAACATGGATTAACAAAATATATTTGGTTCGAATTGCAATTAACCGCTCATATTCAATTAATTCTAAACATCAAATATGAAGAAATCAAATCCAAAAAATGAAAGATAAAACATTCAATTGACTATGGTGGCAACTAGATTAATGTTGCAATATCACTTTAAACACAACCCTTGCATGACAAATGAAGTTAAACTCTTAATATTCCAATACCAATACACATGGTTTCAGTTAATAGTGTTTTAAATCAAACCCTAGATTTCAAGCTCAAATATCCATCAATGGTGTATTAATGATCCTTACCTATAAACTAGACACTGAAATGGTAAACTATCTACAATAATTAAATAAAGATAAAGAATAATAGGCAAATAAACACAAACTAATTTATTTGTATTGAAATCAAATAAATTTACAAAGCTAGAAAAGCAATCTACAAAGCTTTAACATTGGAGGAAGAGAGAGAAAGAAATGATACCCATTATCTTACGAACATGAACCCTATGAGAGAGATGAAGATAAACTCTCAAAATCACATTGAGCTTCAAAACTTATATAAACCAACCTAAAAAAAGTACCTAACTTAAAAGAATGTTTACATATAAATATCAAAGCAAAAAAACCCTTAAAAATTAGAGTTTTATGAAAGTGAAAAGTAATTGAATCGATTCGGAAAAGGCCCGAATCGATTATGGTCTAGGCAATTCTCTTTCTCACTTCAATCCAATTTTGACACATCACACGAAAATAATCATAAATCTTCGTACGGACTCGAAATGATGCACGATCAGAAGACACGTGAAGATAATTTAATAATCTACCACTACACTAAATCTGCACTATTGTCAAGGTCATTGACCCTGACAAATCACCCTTGTCAAGGTCAATGACCGTGACATTTCGAGGCGAGACAACTTTTTTTGTCACGGTCGTGTCACGGTCATTGACCTTGACACAAAACTCGCGTTTTGTGTCACGGTCGTGTCGCGGTCAATGATCGTGACACATTTGTCACGGTTTATAACCGTGACAAAGCCGTAACCCTTTTTAAAAAAATTGTCAAGGTCAATGACCGTAACACGCCCGTGATAATTTTTTGTCACGGACTTGTCACGGTCAATGACCGTGACAATTCTGGGCAGAATTTAAAAACAATCTGCTGGGCAGTATGGCCACTGCCACTGCCCAGCAGTATATTTGTACCTGTTATAGCAACGTCGTACCTGTTCCAAACATCATATATCCAAACAAACTAAAGATAATGCAAATATATATTCATGACGATATAATCCAAATATTCAAAATAAAAATAATATACATGACGATATAATCCAAATATAATTAAAATGGACAAACTTAAAAATAATGTTACTACATGTCTTGGGTAAATGTGAGGAGGTGAGTAGGCCACACGACATACGAATTGACGCACCCATTAATATACGTCGTGCTGCATTGTTCGCGCAACCACAATAGGGAGTTCTCCTTCCCGGGTATGACATGCGTGACGAGTACCCTCGACTCCATCTGTTGAAGCGCACGTCCATGAACTATTCCACCCTCGACGATATTCGGGTCTCTCAACCCCCGCCCAATCCGCTGGCCATCAAATATGTCCAATATGAACACGCTCGACCAACCAAGTGTCAACAATGGTCTGTTGAAGGGCGCCAAATAGGGAAGTGGATCATCGAAGTACGAACGTGTCGGTGATGAAGCAGCGAGGTCCACATACTCGTCATCCTGCGCCTCGTCCTCCCGCACCTCCTCCTCCACCGCCTTCTCCTTCCCTTTCCCTTTCCCTTTCCCTTTACGGTCTCCGCCCAATGTACGCTTCATGAATGCGTACATATCTTGGATCGTCGCCTCCAAACGGGACAGCTTCGCGTCATGTGAATCCACCGTTCGAGCCAACCCGGTGTCGCTCATCTCCAATCCGATGATCCTAGATTTGGCCACCCGCGAGCTCACTCCCCTTGTCCTCCCCTTGCGATCAGAGCCAAGCACTTGGGTGAGTGCGTCTATGGACAAAGATGCCTTGTCGGCATCAGACTGCGACTCATGCACTTCCTTAAGCTTTGCCTGAAACGAAAAAAAGCACATGATTAGTAAAATAAGTAAACTAAAAAATTATAACGTAATTAACAAAAATTAAACTGTCGGATTACTTACAATCGTGGCCGTGACGCTCGGGGACACCTCCTTGTCCTTCCCCTTCTTCGTCCGAAGAGCCACATAAGTATCGAGCCTATGTGGCTTACCCCCTGGCCCACTCCCTACCCCCTAAAATAAAATAAAGAAAAGTAAAATTAGTATCGGCCCCGCAAAGTAAAATAATGAAGAATAATATATTTCTGTAGTTATAGAAAAATTAAATCTTACCTGCATCCTATGCTCCACCTCGGCGTAAGAGGTCCGGCCGGAGTAGTGCACGTCCGTCTTTTTTGCCCGATTTTCCCTCCCCGATTGGCGAGCAACCAATTGTCGATCCTCGATCTCATTGTCAATGAACTTCTGCCATTGTGCCAATGAGATCGGCTCCTTGGGCGGGACGGATTCACGCCATTGGATAATCGACTCTCTTGTTTTCCCAAAGTACCATGCCCGCATATTTTTTTTCCACGACTTGAGTTGCTCCCTAATCTGCTCCAAGACGGGATCGCGTAGCTTTGGATCCAAGTTGAATTGTTCCTGTCCAACAAATACAATGTTAGTAGCGAATAAATATAAATATAAATATAAATATAAATATAAATATAAATATAAATATAAATATAAATATAAATATAAATATAAATATAAATATAAATATAAATATGAAATTGAAATTGAAATTGAAATTGAAATTGAAATTGAAATTGAAATTGAAATTGAAATTGAAATTGAAATTGAAATATTCATATAAATATATTACCTGTAGTGCCGCCCAAACAGCTAACTTGAGCTCATATGGCACCTCCTTACAACTCATAAACCCCAGGCCGATGACCGTCTTTAGCAGCTCGAGGGATCTCGCTAATAGCTTCGACTTGTTCTCGACGGTAATCCCAAATTTTCCATATTTGGGGAGCCTAGGGGCGGAGGAGCCCTCGTCGCCTCCGCTACCACCAAGCCCAGACGACATCATCATAAACAGCATCATCATCTTCGCCTTAATATCTGAAGGAGACATTTTTGCTGTGAAAAAATGTTATTAGTACAGATAAAAAAAAATGTTAATAGTACACATACACACACCCCTACCCCACCCCCACCACACACACGCACACGTCATGCCACTTTTAAAACTAACCAACCCAACATTTCATCAATTAAACTAACAATTAAAGTATACAATTATTAATTTACTAATTTACAATGAGGGACAATCCTACTTTCATATGAAATTGGCACTAATTATTAATTTACTTTCATCTAAAACTATACAATTAAAATTACAATTAAAGCTATACAATTTCTTAATTAAAGATATACAATTGTTAAAATTTCCCCTCCACACCCCCCACACCCCACCCCCACCGCCACCACACCCCTTGCCCCCCTCCCCCCACCACGCACACACGCACACACCTACGCACACACACACACACACACACCCCACTCCCCACCACGACCCCCTCCCCCACCCCCACCCCCACCCCCTCCCCCTCCCTCCTCCCACCACACCCCACCCCCACTACCCCCCTCCCCCACCACACACCACCATACACACACCTACGCACACACACACACCCCACCCCCACCCCCACCCCGTCCCCCCACCACGACCGTGACAACTACAGTTATTGTTTATCAATAAAATTATGACATGAGATAATTATAATTGGAGCATAAATTTCATTATCATAATATAATAAATCCAACCAAGTACAGAGATTCTACAAATTAAAGTGAGAATTAAATTTAAGACTTTCTAACAACATGCATGTGTATGGATTCTAATGATATTACCAGTGTATGGATTCTAACGAAAGTAACTAATGATATTCCTAAAAACATACAATTGACAACATTTTGTGAATTTACTAAACTTTATATAATATTATCAAATTCTGTTAAAAAATTATCTAGGGTTTTACCTAATTGAATTAATTTCATGAATAAAATTATTATCAATTTAAATATTTATATAATTAAATTTAACATATGAATTCTAGAACTTTTCTAACATTTACACAATTTTAACTATCACTAACATTTACACCATTCTAACTATCACTAACATTTACACATATATATACACACACACACATATACATATATACTCATATATATACACACATACACATACACATACACATACACATACACATACATATAGAAATGAAAGAGAAAGAGAGGAAAAAAAATATACCTTAGAGAGAGAGAGAGAAGAAATCGCGGATGTGAGAGAGAGAGAGAGAGAGAGAGAGAGGGAAAACCAAAAGAGGTGGGAAAAAAAGAAGCCTAGGGATTTTTTTGCTGCAAAAGTTGTCACGGTCGTGTCAAGATCATTGACCGTGACAAAAATCTCGCGTTTTGTGTCACGGTCATTGACCTTGACACGACCGTGACACAGAATTGTCACGGTCATTGACCGTAACACGGCCGTGATAAGTAAATTTGTCACGGCCTTGTCACGATCAAAGACCGTGACAATTCTGTGTCACGGTCGTGTCAAGGTCAATGACCGTGACACAAAACGCGAGATTTGTGTCACGGTCAATGACCTTGACAAGGGTGGCCGGCTCAAAGGTGACAATTTGGCCATTTTGGTGTAGTGTACGTGTTGTTATTTTGAAACAATATTAATTATTTAATATAAAATCAACAAATTACCCTTGAATTTGAAGCAAATTCCAAAACTTTCCAAAATCGACCATAACTTCCTCATTTGGGATCGAAATAACGAATGATCGGTGGCCACGTAAAGATAATTTGATAATTTACATGTTGGTACTTTTATACCATCCAAAATTCTGACTTAAAAAAGACCAAATTTCCCTTGAAGTTATATTTTACGACGGAACTTTTTTGAGGTGCATCCAACTTCACACTATGCATCCATAATACCTAAAAAGCTCAAATATAGCTCGCAAAATATATAAAAATATATAAGAGATGTTGTCTTTTTAATGAGCATAAACATAGTAATTAACGTACATATGGGGGATAAAATGCATAAGAATAAAAGGGTATAAAATACAATAGTCGGGAGGAATCATTAAGTCAAAGGACTTGATAACTAAAAGCTTCACTTTATTCTCAAGATCTTTAGTCCGAGTGATCTTATCTTTAAAGAATATTTAATTCACTGGCTTCATCTTCTTCTCATCTAGGTCACACCATGGCTTAGGGAAGATGTGGTAGGGGAAATCTTCACTTATTATAATGAAATGACCGTTGAGGTAATCTCCATAAATGAATTCCTTTATCTTTAATATCCTATGTTTATAAGTTTAACAAATAACCATGAGTTCTGTTGACAATGGGTAGAAGAGACATCATGTTTCTTCACCAACCTCAAGGGCACCAAAAACCTCATTAATTTCGAACAGAAGTTCTTCAAAGAAAATTATCCCACAAAAGGGGGTCCGAATGTCAGCAATTTCATTGTCAGGTTCACTGTTTGATTTGTCTAAGTGGTCAGAGTCATCATCAAATTATATAGTGGATATCCTGTTGTTACCTAAAAAAAATATGTATTCAACAACCGTGAGGGATTCAAGGTATATATATTCCCATGCTGAGGAGAAGTGATTCTGAGATATGACTAGATAACCTTTGAGATTCATGGCGATAGGAATATCGGAGGCTTCATAGATCATTTCATTTTTAAATATTTCTTATGTTAGAATTTGGATTATGCAGTTTAAACTGAACTTATTTACAGACACAAGCCAGTCGTGGGGTTGACGTGCCCATTTGTGGGGTTCCATGTAAAGATTTCTTATTCTTCCATAATCCTTTTCCACAAGGGTCAGGCTGGATGATAATTCTAGTCCAAATTCTTCTAATTATTCTAAGATGGCTGACAGATTCATGCTTAACATATTATACTTAGTGAAAATGCCTATGCAGGCTCGAGTCATCAGAGTCAAGTTCCAATCATAAGCGAATTTGAGAGGGAGCAGATTAGTTGGGAATCTTTACGGGGGAGTTAAGGAATTATTTGTGAGCTTAAGTTTTATTTAGTGGTCAAAGTGTAAGCATGCATCAATCAGTATGGCATTTACACCAGGCTGGTATGGAGGTAAAGGTTTCTGGTTAGTATTTGGCTTTGGTATTTTCGAATGTGAAATGATGCCCTTTTTATTAGTCCTTGTATGACGTTTTGAAGGTGGTGAAATTGATTGGTGGTATGACTAATAATTTAATGGAAATCACAATGAGCATTTTGTTTCAAATACCAGTGAAGTGGTTTAGGTAATGGACAAGGTTCCAAAGGATTGACGAGGTTGCAAGAGAGGAATGCTTGATAAAATTTTGAGAGAGGGGCATGAATCTAAATGTAGTCTTTTTTATGGGAGTGTGATGGCATTTTTGTGCCTACGAATTTTCTAGGTTGGAGGATATGTTGTTAAAAAAAGTTATTGGCTTCTCAAACATTCTGGGAGTGAAATACCCATTGAATTATTCGTTTATAATTCACATTGTAACAGGAAGCATTCTCTTTAATTTCTATCCCAGCTTCTCGAAGATCTCAAAATGAGGATAATATTGACTACCCATGGTGTTCTTGATATGCGGTAAGAAGTTCTTCTTCACAATATTGACTTGTTATTCCTCTAACGGATGACTATTCATGTTTGTAACTTTTTATCTCCATTTGACTATGAAGTTGTTTACAGACTCTCACGGGTATTGATTGAGAAATTTGAGGTCATAATGGGTACCTCTAATTCATCAATTTATTTATATTCAACTATTAATCGTTGGGAAAAATCTTCCCAACTCCGTATACGAGATTCATCTAGAGATAAGAACTAATAGAAAGCACTTTCTTTGAGAGTCCGTTGAAACAGTTGAACTATAATCTCTTTAATAGAGCCTAAAAAAAATTATGATCCTGTGGTAGTTGTGAAAATACACGATGGGAGTCCCTTTCATCCAAATGTCTCAATATCTGACAGCTTAAACCTCTCAAAGAGACAAGCTTTAAGATAAAGGAACATATAGGTGTATTCCATATAATTTTCAAAGAGTATCAGTTGATCAAATTTATGAGAGAGGTTCGTGAGGTCTTCCTTCATTCTATTGAGTTCTTGTTCTCTAGTTAGCATTAGTACGGGAATAGTCAAGTTATCATTGGTTAAGAAAGATTGATTATAAGTAGATGCGCAGGATGAGGCCCATTGATAGGTGAAACACATGAAGAAATTCTGATAGGATGAGCATAATTCCTCAATTTAGGCTGATATTCTTTGGGAGCCTAGATAGGCTCAACATTTTTTGACCAAATATGGTATGCAAGGTGATCTTCTGATTTGGTAAGATTTTTGTCTTTAGAATCCCTGATATCTAACTTTACGTTCTATTATTCGATAACATCTAATTATAAGCTATCGATCTTAGCACTATGTTGAGCCAGTATGATTTTCTAAAAGGTAGTTGTGGTGTGAACTTTCGGTCTCTTTTGAAGAAGGTGAGAGTGGGGATGAAGCAGAACTCTGAGGTGGTTGGATAGAAGATCGTAATCAGTAGGGCGTTAGGCCAAGATTGAGGTAATTGGATCAGTCTTGAGAGGGAAGTATTTTATTTTTAGAAAAACGTTATTTATTATATTTAGAAAATTTCTTTTCTTTGATCACATTTTTGGTATTTTTGAAATATGGATAAAAGGGTAAGGGGAGATAAGAGTTCCTCAGTGTAGTTATTACTATTACTCTCAACTTATATTATGTTTCACTTAGGTTGCAAATGAAATACTAGACATGTCCCGAGTTTGCGAGAAACAGGGGGTATGTAATGCAAGACACAGTTTAAAATTATTTACATATTCAATGACAGGATCGTATTTTAATAATGGGAGAAAGAGTGAAAAATTGGGAGGTAAGGTGACCCGAAATTTCAATAGAGTTTTGTGTTGGAACTGACAATCTAGAGATGAGTGTCCTAAGGAAGATATCTATATAAGGTTTATGAAAGGGAGGATATGGTATGGGTTCCCTCATTTGGCATGACTTTCACGATATACCTCTTGCCTTTTAGGGAATTTATTAAATGCTACGTATGGAAAATCCCTTTAATATACCCGAGTGTAAGTGAAGTGCCTCCCTATGTACCTCGTGGTGATGATAAACATGAGAGAAAATTTGATATACTCGACGTACATGAACAAGTTCTTACTATATACCTCCCTATTGTGGGTTCAGTTAACCAATAAAATGTTGGGGAACCATTTGATATACATCGAGGGTACTTGGCCAATGGAAGGTGGGAGCTTATTACTTAGGTTAATCATGCCCTGCAAGACTAGAAACCTATTACGAAATGACTGCTAAATAGACGACAAATATAAGGTCAAAACCCAATGCTCTTATAATGTAGTGTGAAAATACATGAGTCTTTTTAGTATTTTTTATGCAAAACATTATGTATGCTAAGAGAAATATGTACAACTACTAAGCATGAATTTAAAAAAGAGGTATGTACAAGTGGAATCTTCTAAAGAGCTAGTATACAAGTGGGGTAGACCATGTGAACATACAAGTGAAGTGAAATGAAGCATTTGAATATGTACAAATGAAGTGAATCACGTGATAAAAAAAATATATGAATATATACATGTGGTAAAGATGTAGGAATGTCTATGAGATGAACATGGATATACATGGGTGAATTATAAGAATGTAACATATTGAACATGTAAGTACGTAAAAGAAAGCAGAAAAGAACAAATATACAAGTGAAGAGAAAAAAAACATGTATAAACATATGTAATAGAGATGGGAGAGAAGAAAAAAATCCATATAAACAAAGTTTAGTCCTCAGAATTTCCCCAGTAGACTCGCCATTGTGGCCATCCAGACTTAGCGGTGCATGCGGAACGGCGGACCTCACAAAGGAAAAGGGCATAAATGGCTGTCGTCGACATGTGATTTGTGAATATGTGTAAAGATTAGAGTCGCTAACCGATTTTACTAACAATAGGCAAAAAAAGATCCATCTCAAAAAGAGATAGCTAAAGACAACTAGTACGTGCGAAATAAAATGAGATACAGGTTCGAAGACTATGTTATGGAGTGGGAAGGTATTAGGCATCCACTCTGCCCTTTCGGTCTCTTTAGGCTCTATAATATGTTCTACTTCTCCTTAGTGCTTGAATGTGAGTGTATGTGGAAAGTGTGTCATCTGTGTAAAGTGGAGTAAAGGTGAATATATACATGGATGAAAAATGGAGTAAACTACTATAGAGGACGGGGACAACATATCCTCACCATGAAATAGGTGAATACATTTTACCCTAAGGAGGCAAAATGTGAGTGATATCCCAAAATTGTGTCTTCATTATGAAAAGTGAATATGTATAAATGGGATCTCTAGAAGAAGAGTGAACTAACTAAACACGAATAATACAATGATGAAAAATGTATTAAATGACTAAATGTGAGCGACGCCCCCAAATCGTAATCTCACTACGAGAAAGTGAGTATGCATAAATGGGTCCTCAAAAAGGATACTGAAAGTGAGAGAACTAACTGCATGGATAAAGTGTACTAATTAAATGATTGAGATTATAAAAATATAAAATAAACTAAATGAAACGAATAAAAGCGGACTTGAATCCTAAATGTAATTTCGGGATGCCTATGTAGTTAAAAGAGGCATCTAAGTTCACGTAGTTTGCATAATGAGCAAGGATGGGTCTAAATTATAATCCAAATTTCGAGTATCACTTTTAGATTATGAGAAGAGGATAAAATATGATGAAATGGTGAAAATATGATGAGAACACTCTAAATTCTCTTTTAAAATTTTTTTGTTTATGAAAAATAAATTTGAGAGTCTATATGATAATAAAAAGATGAATTCAAGTAATTCTTAGAGAGATAAGATGAATATATTAAATATAATAAGAAAGAAATTGCTAAAGTATACAAAATTGCATTTATGGAGAGTGGTAAATATAAAGGGTTTTTTGACCTTTAAGCTCATTCAAATTCTGTTTTGGATTCTTGTTTTGTAAATTTTTGGTGTATGGATGATGGTGGTGGAGAGGTGATTAATGGTAGGGTAAGGTTATGTAACAGAATGTATGAGAGAAAGTTTGAGTGTCGCTCTAAAATCGAGGTCCCGTATAAGTGAGGTAAGGGTTTACTTAAATAGAAAAACCTTAAAAGTGAAAGTGACTAAGCTTCCTGCAGGAACCTTCCGATCGATAGGCCCCTGCTCCACCCATACGTAGGCTGGCCAAACTTTCCTCCTAAGTAAACCCTATATGCCTATAGGTAGATGAGGTATCTTATCTGTAGGCAAGTTATGCATTGTTCTATTATGTTTTTGGGCTATAAGCTTTGATCTAGAATTTCATTTCATGCATGGTTGGGACCGTTGAAAAGAGGATTCAAAGCTCTATGATTTTCTAAGGAAAGACTCTCAGGTTCGAGAATTAACCAAAGTCAAACGGGCCCCGGGAGAGAATTGTTGTTCTACGATTAGGGTTTGAAAGATGACCCGGGGTCCATGATTGAAGGGGCTTTCTTTGGACCCTATGGAAGAGTGTAGGGGTGTAGGGATAAGGTGTTTACATGATTTTTTTCCGTTCAAACACGAATTTCACAAAATACAATATGTTTTACAATACTTTGAGTAAATAAAAAGTATTGACTAATACATTCAATCAATAAAAAACACCATAATAAAAATTTGTTTTACAATATTTATATTGACAGTCAATAAAAAGCACCATAACAATTTTTTTTTTTATAAATTGATCAATACTATTTGTGGGTACCCGAAATTTAGTGCTATAGGCCTGAACGAGTAGCCCAGCCCAAGCGGCCCAAAGTCCAGGCCCCTCATCTTTTGTATGGATCCGATTTCCCCACGATCCCATGAAGGGAAGTTATAGGGGAGCACGATCCCATGAAGGGAAGTTATAGGGAAGATGGCCAACATGGAGGAATCCATCATCTCCATTAACTAACCTACACATATATAAATTAAACCCTAGGTCCGAGGCAAAGGACAAGTTGTATTCTCTGTACTTATTCTCCAGAATATAGAGAAATAATACTGACTGCACCACCGTGAACGTAGGCACATCTTTGCTGAACCACGTACACCTGTTGTTGTGTGATTGGCGTTTTATTTGTTCTTTCTTGGTCATTACTTCTCTCATATTTATTTGTGTTGCACAATAATTGTCACCAATAGTAATTGTCACCACAATTGGCGCCGTCTGTGGGAAGCGTTCATCTTTCCCTGAGAAGAGCCCACGCCAAGAAAAGAATCTAAGATGTCTGGTCACAGCAGCAACGCTCCTCAAGCAGGAGATATTCAAGAGCCACTTGCTCCTCGCAGGATTAGGTCTGAGGTCCGACGTTCAGATCGTGGGGCTCGCTTGGAAAGGCCAGCCTCAGAAGAAAGTCAAGGACCAGCAAGGTCCACGCAGATATCTAGATTGATTGATGCATACGAGGAAAGGCTCCACGAGCAGAGGGAGTCTTCTCGCAGATACGAGGCTGAGAATGCTCGCTTAAAAAGAAGACTGGAAAGACTGGAGAAGGAACAACGTCCCGATACCAGGAGACACCCCTATCGCACTCCTAGCCCTCAGGCGAGCAAATCTCGCAGCCGAGGAAGGAGCCCTAGGCGGGAATATCAAAGGGTCGAAGGTGGCAACTCAGACGACGACCTGCGCGAGCAACTAAGAAGAGCTCGCCGCTACCAGAGCCCTGCTCGCAGCGACGAAAACATACGGAACTTGGTCCGCAGAGAAATGGACCAACATCCAGCTCACCGCGACACCAGGTCGACCAGAGAACTCGCCAGGAGAGCCCTCAAGACCCAGATGAAGTCACCCTTCACGAAGGAAATTGAAGAGGAAGAGGCTCCCAAGAAATTTGCCATTCCAAGGTTCAAGATTTACGACGGGATGACTGATCCCATTGATCATGTCAGGTAGTACCGGCAGGCCATGACCCTCTGGAATCACCAGGATGCATTGATGTGCCGTATTTTCCCCTCGAGCCTCCATGACGTGGCCCAGAAATGGTTCGAAAAACTCCCTCACCGATCCATCAGAAATTTCAAATCCCTGGCCGAGCTCTTTACGGCCCGGTTCATCACCAGCAGCTCCCATCCCAAAAGGATGGATGCTCTATTAACCATGAAGAAAACGCCTCAAGAAACACTCCGAGACTACGCGAAGAGGTACTAGGAGTTATTCAACGAGATCGAGGACTGCGCGGAAGAGGTAACAGTGGCTTCCTTCAAAATTGGATTACCTAGCTCTTCCCTCCTTTACCAGTCCTTGACGAAGAAGGAAGCTATGACCATTGACGACCTGATGGCCCGGATTGAGAAATACGCAAAGGTGGAAGATGTAACCCGCCTTAATGTAGGAGAAAACGGTCGAGCCAAGCTCACTACCAAGGGAAGTGAGAAAGTTGAGAACCAGAAGAAAGGAGGAAAGAGTGGGGGCAAGAATGGCTCCAAAAGCGGAGGGAACCCTGACATAACAAAATCGTTCCAGGCAGTCAACACCGTCTTCAAAGAGCCAATTTACAAAATTCTCACGAAGATCAAGGACGAGCCGTTCATCAAATGGACCCGAAAAATGGGAGGAGACCCCTCGAAAAGAAACAATGCATTAAGATGCACTTTCCACAAAGAGGGAGGGCATATGACCGAGCACTGCAAGGCTCTTAAGTCCCACCTCGAGGAGTTGGCCCAGTCCGGATATTTGAATGACTTTGTGGAAAAGAAGGTAGAGAAAGTGGCTGCCCACAAAGAGACGAAACCCGACAACGTGTTGGAAGATGATGCCGGACACGAATTCGCGGTAATCCACGGAGTATCTGACGTCAAGCAAATACAAGGGAACTCAGCTCGAATGGAGGTAAAGAAACTGACAGCGGTAATGCAAGCTTTTCAGATTGATCCAGCAAAATCACAGTCAGGAAAACGTCGGTGAGCAGAGGATATCAACTACAACAAGCATATTGTCTTCACGGATGAAGATCTTGTGGGAGTAAGGACCCCACATCATGATGCCTTAGTCATTACACTCAGGATAACCAACTTTGACATCGACAAGCTGCTCGTGGATCAAGGAAGCTCATCCGAAGTAATGTACATCGACCTGTTCCGGAAATTGAAGTTGAGCGTCGCCGACCTAAAGGGAACTACTGTCCCTCTGGTCGGCTTCGCTGGAAAAATGACCATGCCCCTGGGCAAAATAGTACTGCGAGTGCGCGCTGGAAATGTTTCCAAGATGATCGAGTTTTTGGTGGTCGACATTGATTCACCGTATCAGGCCATCCTCGGCAGGGGATGGCTTCATGCGATGAAGGCAGTCTCCTCGACCTACCACCAGAAGCTTAAATATGTTATCGAGCGAGGAGTAATGGATATACACAGTGACCAGGCGATGGCAAGGAAGTGCTTCATAGCGGCCATCCGACCAAAGCCAGAGAAAAAAGCCGATCAACCCAGCGAGAAAGTGGAGGAAGGTGCAATTCCTTCCAAATAGCAATTAAAATATGGAAGGCCTGGAGTGGAAGAGACCAGGCTCCTCCCCTCCAAGCGTGTCGTCGAGGACCTGGTAGAAGTGGCGGCTAGGGAAGGCGACAATAGCAGAGTGTTCCTGATCGGAGCATCACTCACTGACCAAGAGCAAAAGGAGTTGTCAACCTTACTCAGAAGCAACATAGATGTTTTCGCTTGGGAACCTTATGAGCTGTCAGGAATCGATCCCAATATGGTCTGCCACCAGTTGCACGTCGATCCCACATTCAAGCCAATAACGCAGAAGGCACGACGAACTGCTCTCGAGAAGGCCAGAGCAATAGAAAAAGAAGTCAAAAAACTGCTGAATGCAGGATCCATACGGGAAGTGCAATTCCCCAAATGGTTATCCAACCCAGTGGTAGTTCCGAAAAGCAACGGGAAGTGGAGAGTTTGCATAGACTTCACTGACCTCAACAAAGCCTGCCCCAAGGATAGCTTCCCTCTTCCGAAAATAGACCAACTAGTAGACGCCACTGCAGCTCACGAACGAATGAGTTTCCTGGACGCGTACTCAGGATATCACCAGATTCCCTTGTATGCCCCAGATCAGGACAAAACGGCGTTTATCACGACGGTTGGTTTATATTGTTACAAGGTCATGCCCTTTGGGCTAAAAAATGCAGGGGCAACCTATCAGCGACTAGTTACTAAAATGTTCAAGAATCAAATGGGAGACACAATGGAGGTCTACATCGACGACATGCTCGTCAAGAGCAAGGAGAAGAAGAATCACCTCTCGGACCTGTCAAGTACCTTCGAAATCCTCAGGAAGTACCGAATGAAACTCAATGCGAGCAAGTGTTCCTTCGGTGTCCAGTCAGGGAAGTTTCTTGGGTATTTGGTCAGCAAGCGAGGCATAGAGGCTAATCCGAACCAGATTGAGGCAATCAATAGAGTGCAACCTCCTCGCACAGTCTGAGATGTACAGAAGCTCACTGGAATGCTCGCTGCTCTAAATCGTTTCATTTCTAAATCCTTCGAGAGATGCAAGCCTTTCTTCCAACTCTTAAAAGGCAGCAAAACAGTAGAGTGGAGCCCAGATTGCTCGCGAGCATTGGACGAGCTCAAGTCCTATTTAAGCACTCCACCACTGCTTGTCATACCACAGCAAATGGAATCTTTGTACCTCTACCTCTCTGTATCCAGTCATACTGTTAGCTCGGTGCTAATGTGCGAAGTTACAGGAATCCAACATCCCGTCTATTACGCGAGCAAAAGCTTATTAGATGCCGAGCAGCGCTACCTACCATTGGAAAAGCTCGCATTCGCCCTAGTAATAGCCTCGAGGAAACTGAAGCATTACTTCGAAGCTCATACGATCATCGTCCTTACATCACACCCCCTCAAGGCTATCCTAAGGAAGGCGGATTTGTCAGGCAGACTGTCTAAATAGTCAGTCGAGCTCGGCCGGTTTGACATCCAATTTCAACCAAGGACAGCTGTCAAGGGTCAAATCCTTACTGATTTCATAGCCGAATTTACAGGCGAAGAGCTCTCCAGCCAACCTCAGCCAACAAAGCAAGGCGACCAAACAACAGTGGAAACCTGGAAACTATTCGTTGACGGAGCCTCCAACTCAAAGGGGGAAGGGGTAGGGATTGTTCTCGTCACTCCAGAAAACACAATCCTCGAGCAGGGAATCAGGCTGGGATTTGCAGCCTCCAACAACGAAGCAGAATACGAAGCCCTAATAACAGGTCTCCAAAAAGCATAAACTCTGGGAGCAAAGAGTTTGCAGGTATTCGGTGATTCGCAACTAGTTTCCAACCAGATAAGTGGAGACTATAACGCGAAGGATGAGAGAATGGAAGCCTACCTCTCCTTCGTGAAAAACTTAATGACAAGCTTTGAAGAGATCAACATCCAGCAGTTTCCCAGGGGGCAAAACAGCCACGCTGATGCATTAGCATCCCTGAGCTCGGCAGTTGATTCTAGCCTTAAAAGGGTTATCCCTATCGATTTCCTCAGTTGCCCTAGCATTTACTCCAACTGCGAGCTGAAAAAAGCAAAACCAATACTCCAATTGGAATCAGCCCCTAGCTGGATGGATCCCTTCAAGGACTATTTAAAGAACGGAATGCTTCCAGAGGACAAGAGAACTGCCCACCAGATAAGAGTCAAAGCTGCTCGCTTTCACTTATCCACAGGAGGCGACTTGTATAAAAGATCTTTCTCCGGCCCCTACCTTAGATGCGTCCACCCAGGCGATGTCAAGGCAGTGCTTCACGAGCTTCACGAAGGAATATGTGGAAGTCATGCCGGAGGAAGGTCTCTAGCCTTCCGAGCAATGAAGGAAGGTTATTGGTGGCCATACATGCAAAAGGAATCTGCAGTATATGTCCGCAAATGCCTGAAATGCCAACTTCACGCTCCTATGGTCGACCAGCCCGCCAGCGAATTAAAATCCCTGACCAGCCCCTGGCCCTTCGCCCAGTGGGGAATGGACATCGTGGGACCACTGCCCACCGCTGCCGGCAATCGCAAATACCTGTTGGTTGCAACTGACTACTTTACCAAGTGGATCGAGGCAGAACCACTGGCGAACATCCGAGATGCTGACATGATAAGGTTCGTATGGAGAAATATAATCACTCGATTTGGAATCCCCAGAACCATCATCACTGACAATGGAACACAGTTCGAGAGTGGCCCTTTTCAGGACTTCTGCAACAAACACGGGATCAGGCACCACTTCAGCTCGGTGGCCTACCCTCAAAGCAACGGACAAGCTGAAGCTTCCAACAAAACAGTGATCGCTGGATTGAAGAAGCGATTAGAGCGAGCCAAAGGCGCATGGGCAACCGAGCTACCGCATATCCTATGGGCATACAGAACGACTCCTAGGCGAGCAACAGGAGAAACGCCATTCTCACTAGCATATGGTATGGAGTCGATCATCCCACTAGAAGCGGGATTGCCAACAATGAGATCCGACCTTGTCGAACAAGGCCAGAACGATCAGGCTTTGCTCGTTGAACTCGACCTGGCCGACGAGCGCAGGGAACTTGCCCTAGTGAAACCAGCGAGCTATCAGCAACAGCTCGCGAAGCACTACAGCAAAAGGGTCAATCCGAGGAAATTCAAAGTTGGGGACTATGTTCTAAGAAAGGTCCTGGGCAACACAGTGAAGCCATCAGACGGTAAACTGGGCCCAAACTGGGAAGGACCTTATAAGAGAATTAGAGACGACCTGCAAGGTGCCTACCATTTGGAAACGATGGAGGGCAGGGAGATACCACGAGCATGGAACGCAGCTAATCTCAAGAAATTCTAGTTTTAGGAATTCTATTATTAAATCTTTTATTGTATTCGTTATGTGAAAGGACAATTCATTTCTCATTTCACTAATGAAAATCTCTCAGTTAATCACTCTATAATTAGTAACGGTCATATTTTATTACACATCCCTTCCAAATCACAGGCATAATGGTCGACATAGCAGGGGAACACCCCTCCTCAGGTCATCGTCATGAAGCACGACAGACCTCTTAGCATTGCCCCTGGCAATATATGAAGCCCTACAGAGTATTCTTAGGCATCAAACCTACTTTGATTAAATAAAATCCTGATCGGATGAAGACATCCAATACCAGGTGTGTCCTCGCCAATTGCCCTACTTAGGCCTAAGGGAGTGTGACGACACAACCTAAAAGGTAAAGTGAGGGCACAATGGTATTCTTGCATTATACTGGACTGGGGGGACACTCACATGACAAAATAAAAAGGATTGTGAAGCAACAAAAATATAAAAGGATTGGATGAACACGTTTAGTCGGCAAAATTGCCCAAAACACGAACTTTTCATTAATCTTTTATATTTACAAACAATGATAATACATGTTTAGTCGGCGAAGCTCGCCCAAAGCATTTACAATTATCAAAAATAAAAAGAGTAACAAAATCTCAAGGAGGTGGAAGCCTCCGAACAAGATAGTCAGCAACTTTAGCTCTTCTTCCATCATCAGGAGCGGGGGCTAGATCTTTCGCGACCTCATTTGCGTCCAATTCCAATAGTTGTCGGGGAATAGCATCAATGGGGATCCATTGATCATCCCTCCTGAATGGATTGGGCATCAGAGTGGAGGAGGACATCTCGTGTCGATACCATAACATCGAGTTCCTCGGGACCTGCAGCTCTCTGAGGGCACTCAACCACCCTCTGATGAAGGAAAGTTCCTCGAACTCTGATAGTCTCGTTGGAGCATCCAGCCAGCCTTGATCGTAGCCATCAGACCACACTTGTCGAGGACCCTTCTTGAACAAATGCCGTAGTCGGGTGACGTCCCTCTGGAGCCCAGCAGCAGTTACATAAGCTCGCCGAACATTGTCGCGCAGCTCCTCCATCTCCCTCTCACGCTGTTCCTCGACTTCCCTGTTCCTACCCCTGGCACTCCTGCCAGCACGCGGGAGGGGAGGCCGAGCAGCTCGCGACGAAGAAGAGCCTTGCAGGACTGCCAAAACAGTGCTCGGCGAATGCTCTTTAAGCCTTAGGACCTCCCTACTCAAGTCTTCATTCTCCTGCTGCAGGAAATCCCCAACCTGGTTAATCTCGGTGGCCTCCAGCAACCTTGCTCTCAGTGCACTGACTTCTTCTTGTACTGAGGCACCGATTTCTTCCATCTCCTGGAGCCTGTCCTTCAGCTTGGCCACCAGCTCAGACTGATCCTTATATTTTTGGTTCCTTGACTTGGCAAACCTGCAAAGTCTAGCAAAGGCCTGGCGAACTTCAGGGCTTGTATTAGGATCAAGAGTTCTACCCAGTTGGGAGGTAACAGGAATATAATCATCAACATCAACCAACTACAAGTAAAAGAAAGAGAGAGAAAGAGATCAGCGTAGACAAAAGGAGAATCTTCTCATTTCATTAATAAAGACCAAGTACATCGAACAGAAAAAACTTGGGAGATTACAAGCAAAAAGTATAAAAGTAAATCCTAAAAACAGGTTAACTGGCAACCTCAGGCTGCCCAGCGGTGTCTGGCTGCTCCCCCTTATCAGCTGCAGCAGAAGTATCCCCCTCGGTAGGAAAGCTTTCAGTCGCCTGAACCGGGCGAACACCAGCAGGAACTGTATCCGAGGGAAGATCAGTACCCTCGATGGTTGGAGCAGGAGCTTCTTCGTCCACAGTTGGCTTGGGACCCGGGTCGTGCTCGTCAAACAGGGAAGACTCAGCATCCACACCAGCGGCTAGAAGAGCTTTGTTCCAGCCCTTCTTGAAGTTCAGACGGCTGATGTAGCCAATCTGAACCTCAGCATCATCATAAGCAGCAGCCCACCCAGAGTTGTATGAGTCCTCCATAATGGTGGTTGCCTGGGCTTTTTCCGCCTCCAGCTGCTCGGCCAGAACCCTGTTCTTCTCTGTGAGGTCCAGCTTGCTCGAGCACACTAGGTCATAAACCTTCCTCATCTCGCTCAGCTCCTTAACCGCGTTATCCCTCTCACAGGCAGAGTTGACGAGGGCCAGATCAGATGAAACTCGAGCTGCATCAGCAGCCTTCAGATCAGCCTCCAGCTGAGAACCCCTGTCTTCCAGAGCAGACTTTTGCTGCTCCAACTCACCGTTCCTCTTCACCAGCTCGTCGCGAGAACGATAGAGCACAGCGAAGTCGGTCACAAACTGCAAAGAATAAAGAAGAAATCAGGAAGAGGAAACAAGCAAGACTTGTTAAAAAATTGAGAATTATAAGGGAATTTTACCAAGGCCAGCCTCTGGCTAGCTTGCAGGACCAGCTGATCGGACCCCAGTGCCCTCTGGCGATCCGCAGGAAGAACTGCTCTCTCAAGCAGCGCAGGAGCTAGCTGAGGAGAAATGGCCACCGAAGCCCCCTCGGGAAAAGCAGATACTGGGACCAAAGCTTGACCTGCCTTGGTCCTTGACTCCATTTTCCTCCTCTCCTCCTCCTTCTCTCTTTCCCTTCTTTTCCTCCCCTCTACTCTCTTCTTCTCCTCCACCTTTTTTCTCTCCCCCTCCTTTTTCCTCTCCCTCTCTTTCACCTGCTCCTCCTCTTTCCTCTTCCTCTCTTGCTCCTGAGAGGAAGGCCGAGAACCTGTAGTCATAACCCCAGATGCAGTCTTCTGTTTCTTTGACCTTTGTGCAAGGAGCACATTGTCATCATCATCATCATCATCTCTGATCAGGTTCTTCCTTGGAGGCATATCTTCACCAGAACTGCTGGAGGTACTCGACGATCCTCGAGCCTCAGAAGCCTCCTCAGAATCAGAAGAGCTGCTACTATCAGAGTTCCCTTCACCAAGATTACCTGCAGGCTCACTTTCAGAACTCCCCTCCTCTTCGTCCAACTGGATTAGCTCGGTAGTAGTCTCTTCGCAGGAAGCAAACTATGGAACACTGTCCACAGGCCGTGCTATAAAGCTAGAGCCTACGTTCTTATACTCTAACAAGAAAGCGGCAGATCTGGGATGCTCGCCGTCACCCAATGTCTCTCTGATGTTCCAAGATTTAACCAACTCAGAAATTCGGACCTCGCTAAGAGCAGGCTCCAAGTTCCGTGACCTCGCTGTAAAAGAAAACGCAGAAGGGAGTCAGAAAAATCATAAGCCAACAGAGATTGAAGCAACAGTACAAATATCTACCTATATATTCTTCCCCATAAAAGGGAACAGTGAACCTCTCAGACCTCGACCCTTCAGATTGGGGAGAGAACTGCCAATTCCTAAAAAGAAAACCTTCCTGCCAGTAGTCCTTATGGGAATCAGGTAGATTTACTACCAAAACCCTATCAGGGCTCCTAGCTTTGAGGTACAGGACACCTGAACTAGTTCGAGAGAAGGAGTAACAAAAGCAGACTTCGGCGAGCCCTAACCTTGTGCCATACAGTTGATTTATCCTATGCACGCCGTTCACTATTTTCCATACATTGGGCGAACATTGTGCAGGTACAATACTAAAATAGCTAAAGAAATGCATAAACAGATCATTAGGGGGAAAAGTAAGTCCCCCATGGGAGAGCAACAAAACATGAATCCAGTGGGCATCCTCTATATCCCTAATGTTCCTAGGAGGCGAGGCACAACACTCAATCTCTACCCACTCAGGAATGTTGTAGAATTTTCTAAATTCCGAGATTGACCTATTTCCAATCTTCGCTATTGGGAAATACAAGAAAAGCTACAAACCAAAGACAAAATGCAAAGGGCACGAGAAACTTACAAGGCAGAAGATTAGGTCAAATGACGAAGAAGCAACAAGAGTGGAGATCAAAAGCAGAAGGTACGAAGCGCAAGAGTTCTCAGAAGATAGAAGATTGCTGGAAAAGCTGAAACGACGAAAAGAAATGAGCCTTATTCCAACAAACCTTCAAAATCTAATCATATTGCACAGTAAACGAAGCGGCTGTCGCCAGAAATCGACTCTACAGCTCCCGAGGAATTGCAACGCAATAATCACTTAAATCTGTTGGGCCCACATGCATGGCACAACAAATTTAGGGGCGATTGTGGGTACCCGAAATTTAGTGCTATAGGCCTGGACGAGTAGCCCAGCCCAAGCGGCCCAAAGTCCAGGCCCCTCATCTTTTGTATGGATCTGATTTCCCCACGATCCCATGAAGGGAAGTTATAGGGGAGCACGATCCCATGAAGGGAAGTTATAGGGAAGATGGCCAACATGGAGGAATCCATCATCTCCATTAACTAACCTACACATATATAAATTAAACCCTAGGTCCGGGGCAAAGGACAAGTTGTATTCTCTGTACTTATTCTCCAGAATATAGAGAAATAATACTGAATGCACCACCGTGGACGTAGGCACATCTTTGCTGAACCACGTACACCTGTTGTTGTGTGATTGGCGTTTTATTTGTTCTTTCTTGGTCATTACTTCTCTCATATTTATTTGTGTTGCACAATAATTGTCACCAATAGTAATTGTCACCACACTATTAATATATAAAAATCACTAAAAAATAATATTTTCATGAGGTTAAGAGTCATCCGATCACGATCGGCAAGAAAAAACTTCAATGAGAGAGAGAGGGGTTGAGATTTGTTCGCAATTAAGAGTCAACCAGAGGTCAATTAAGAGAGGGAGCATCATCAATGACTGTCGACGCGAGGAGAGTCGATGGGAGGGGAGAATTTGACGGGGAGAGTAGAGTGAGAGAGAGTTAACACTTAGACCTTGAGAGCTACAAAGAAGAGAACCAAATGACATGTAACCCTAAAACTATCACTACGTTTAATAATAATATTACCTCTCAACATGTTGGGTTGTTAACGGATCGGATTCGGTTCAAATTAGGAAAATCCATATCCATCTCCGTTTATGTTAAATGAATTCAGAGCGATAGATCAGATCAGGGAAATCAAAATCCGTATCCATTTATGTTAAACAGACTCGGATCCGATCCGATCCGATTATCCAATCTAATATACTTTTGACCACTTGATTTACAACATTTTAATTTTCAACTCTTATTGCATAAATTTATTTTGCAAATGTTTAAAAAAAAACATGTAACCATCATTTCATATTTAATAAATTTATTCTGCAACGTTGAGATGGTCCTAACCACCAGCGGAACCAAAGAAGAGTACGTGGTGGACGTATGGTCAGGTAACCATCATTTCTACTCGGGCAGCCGCTCCACTTCTTTATTGGACGACAACCAGGTTGAGAAGTTTCGCAAAAAGTTCAGCGGCTTATCTCAGAGTATGGAGATTCCTACACTCAAGGGTCAGATTATTATCCCCCACAAACGCAAGGCCTCTGCTTAAGGAAAGAAGAAATAGTTGCCAGGGTTTTGTTTTTTATGTCTTAACAATGTGTCCATTTTCTCCATTCATCTCTTTAACTTTGTATTAAAATTTGTTTATCACATGTTTGGTTGTTACAAGCAATGGATGAATGGGAAAGCTTGAAAGGAACAAACTAGAACTGTAAAGAACATATTCTTTAAAATGAGTCAAATTGATGAGATGATATTAATGTTTTTATTTGGCAGATCAGATTTCTTAGCAAATTTATTTAAATGGAATAAATTGGACAAATCTTTGGACTTGTATCCCAAGTTTGAATATTTAGGGTTCTTGCTTTGAGAAGATGGTATCGGGAAGAAGAGGGTATTTTCGTCCAAATGACATTAGGGGGTTAAAAAAGCCCCATTTTTCTTCTTCTTTCATTTGAGAGTTATATTATGAGAGAAAGGGTAATAAATTTTTTATATTTTAATGCAAATTTTCTCTCCAAAACATCACCTCCAATTTGGAAAAAAAGGGAGAAAAATATGTGTTAGATAAATCTTTTCTCCTGCAAACTCCCAAACTACCACACAAAGGTCTCTTCTCTCCTCTTAAAACCCTTCTCTTCCCTTCTCCTCTCCAAACTACCAAACATAGCTTTACTCTATAGTAACTGAAAGTGAAAGGAAGTTACTGACTCTATTCACCAAAACCACAAATCAGGATGATACCCAACTACTTTTATTTTCGACTTAACCTCTCGGGCTTACAAAGAAATTTAGTGCACAACACTAAGGGTACCGTAAAAAACATTTGTTGCAATCAAATAAGGGTCCTTTTATTTGCAGTTGCATCTCGTCAAAAGTAAGGTTTGTTCACGATACACGTCCCACGGCAGGTGTAGCAATCATGGCTCTGCAATTTTTGGCACACCAAACACTTGTTACCTTGAGTCCTTCATTTCTTATTAGTTCAAACGCAATTGTTACCACAAGGTAGTAGGCAGGGACGTAGCCAGGAATTGTCGTTCGTGACGGTTAATTTAGCGGTGATGATCGGGGGTTCGGGGGCGGGAGCCCCCAAGCCGAATTTTTTGAGGATGTTTTTGAGTATTTGACAAAAATAACGTTATTTATTTAATCTAATGAAAAGAGAAATAAATATTTAAGCCAATATTTCGCCCCAAATTTAACTAATTTGACCTAAATAAAAATAAATCTCTCTATACGTTGACTGATTTGACAAAAAAAATTAGGTTCATTAATATCCTAAAAAAATGAGTGATGCCTATGGGTACCAAACAAATCCCCCAAATAGTATTAATGAGTTGTGCTCTGGAGGGATCCACACCACAAAGTATAACACTTAATGCTATTTGGGGGAATTGTTTGGGACACAAAGCATTTCCCCCCCAAAAAATAGGTTCATTAACATACCCAAAAAAATAGGTTCATTAATATCCCCCAAAAACTGATGGTATAAAATTAGTACAACCACAAACCCCATTCAAATTAGTCTACATAAATTAAATAATTTAATTTTCGCAACTGTTAACACTTATTAATTTCAGCATTAAATTTCAGCCCTAAATTTTAGTCCTAAATTTCAACAATGAATCATAGAATAAATTTCAGCAATTATTATGGAGAATTTCAGCATTTAAATTTCAGCAACTGTTAACACACATAAATTCCAGCAATTAATAATAGAGTTAATTTAAGCCATTAATAGAGAAGAGTTATTACCTGCTTGTAAATTTCAGCAATTTATATGTATTCTCTAGTTGCTCTCTTTTTTGTAAAGTTTGTTGGAAGAATCATTTGGGAGAGAGAGGTATGGAATGAGGTATGAGAGAGGAAGAATGAAGTTAGATGAAGAATGAAGAAGCGACTGAGTGCTGTGTCAAATAGGTTTAACTTTTAAAGTGTAAGATATTTCAGTTTTTACCTCAAATTTTATACACAAATCAGTTTTTACCCCTAAAAAGTTTGTTACTAAAAAAATTATTTTTAAAAAAAAAAAACATGGGGGCTCAAGCCCCCCCTTCCCTCCGTCCCTGGTAGTAGGTTTGAACATTTTGATCTTGCTGGCTATTTCTTCTTTCAATCTTCCAAGGCACATTCCAATTAATGCATTAAGCCAACCCACCATACGATCGGATTGACTTCCAAATTCACGATGATAATTTCAACGGGTCCGCGCTTTGTTAATGTCCTCGTACTCTGTTGGGTCAAATTAAGTAAGCAACTCCATCTTAAAAGTATCCCGCATAATTTCAACTTCTTCGACTTTCTAAGTTTTGTGCAGCTGTTGAAGCCACTGGTTAGCTTCCCCTTCGAGGTGGAATGATGATAACGTAAAAAGTTTTTCATCCAGGATGTTTTGATACTTGAGATATTATTCATTGGCACGACTAAACCACTCGGTTGGGTCCAATTCTGAAAAGCGCAAAAAATTTATCTTACTTTTGATTAGAACAAACAATTTTGTAGTTCACATTTCGACTAGAAGACCCTTGAGGAGCACTCGTTGTGGTGGTGGTATTTCCTGGGGAGCGCAAGACAGTTAATTCGTGTATAGTCCCCTTATGACGATCACTTGGAAAAAATCAGAGAGTATTTTTTATAGAAGAAACCAATACAAAAAAGAACACACTATTTTTCCACTTGATAATGCCGTGACTCAACATTGATGCACACAAAGATGTTTATGTAAGGCATCTAAAACACTTCTAACTACCCTCATGCTATCCACCCTACCCTATCTGTACCCATTAACTGCCATATTTTCACTGTTCTAACAAGAAGCTAACTTCCAACATGACACTAACTTGAGAAATTATTAATTACTGACTCTATTTACAACATGGCCACTAGTTCCACTTTTAAGTCTTGCCATTCTTCACGATATAAAAGAAGCAATTCGTGGCTTATGTGGATAATTCAATCCTATCACATTTGATGCTTCTTTGTTATATTTCATTTGGTTCTCATTCTTTTATATTTCACAAAACATAGTGTTGGTTAAACAGTTTTCTTTCATGATAAACTATATCGTGGTATTTAGATGTTTTGTTTAGTATTTGGAAATTGCCCTCGAATTGGCTTATTTTAAATAACCCTGACATTGTCATAATTTCTCACCCTTATGTGTAATGTTTAGATTCAATGGGTGGTAGTTATATATCTGTATTTAGCTAGACCTTTATGGTTGTTTTGTCCATGATATGTAGTTATTGAGCTTTCACTTGTTACATTGTTGTTTCTCTTGTTCTTGCAAGTATCTTGATAGCCTGGAAACAACAAATAAAAACACTAAATTCTTGTACCATTCTGTACTTGTGTACATTTAGCATATTGTATTGACTGCATGAGAATATCAACAAAATGTTAAGTAAGCTGGATAAGCTTGTTGGTATACTTATCAACGTATTGGATTGGGTCAGATTAATGTCGATCCTAATCAATTAATTAAAGGAAATTAGTGAATTTAAATCTTACAGCGAATCAATTGTCTAATCCAAATCCATATTGGATTAGATATTCCGTTCTTTTTAAAAATATTAAATATTAAACATTTACTTATAAATTTTATGATGGTTATTATATTATTTAACAGACATAAATTTAAGATCATAAAAATAATTATTTAATATGTATATACGTGTAATACTACTTATGAGATAATACAAATAGAGGGTTAATTTTTGTTTTTATTCTTATGTATTTAATTATTATTAAAGGATTATATAGAAGAAAAACCACCAGAGATGGAGAACCCATTTTAGAAAATTCCAATTGTTCTATCAAACGATCTGTTGCAGCACTAGGCAAACAAAAAGCAACTTAAACCTGAAACACTATGTTTTGAACTCAGTTCACTAAACTTTTGAGCCTCTTTGATTCCCTCAGCAGTCTGATGGAATCATAGATCTTCTACGAAGCGCTTTCTTTCTCCTAGGAAGAGTCAATTTTCTGAAAAGCTAAAGACATTCAAATTTTCTCCATCAACATTAATTTCTGATCTTTCCCCTTTTGTTAACTCCATTAAAGACATTGAATTCTTTTCCTTAGCATTGTTCAACATCAGTTATTTTCTCTCAACTACTCTTTCTTCTGGTTGTTTGATCTCATCCACTAAATTTCCAAAACCCACGGGTTGATCATCCTCCATATCCTCTCTGGAATCCCAAAACTTACCTTCACCATAATTATTGAAAACTGATTCCCTAGGTTCAATGAACTCTTTGCTATTCTCTCCAGCAGCTTTTTTAGAATTAAAATCATTAGTGGATTCTTTCACAGTACAAGCCTTCAAAGATGCCACTCCAGAAAGCTTTTCAGAATTAAATGCAGAGGTTGATTCTCTCTTAATACAAGCATTAGAAGGTGTGATTGGCCGGAGTTGCCTTCAACACCTCCACTCTCTTGTGTTGACTAGATCCTGATATTGACGAGTTAAATATTTTTTTCTAAAGCCCAAGTTAAAGAGATTTAGGAAGCAAGAAGTGGAGTTTGATTCTTTATCTTTAATCTCTATTTAAATCGCCTTCGAAATCCCTGCAGATTCCCATTGTTCTGTTACCTCACCATGGAACCATTGATTTGGGTTTCCTCCTGATCTGCCTGAACTAACTGAGCAAAGAATTAGTATTGCATGAAATCACAATAGCATAAAGCCTAGGAGGATATATGGGCTTTTGGACCTTAGAATTAGATCAAAACCTCTCATATTAAATGGGTAATATTAAATACTTGTGTTCAGATTTTTACTTGATTGAGTTATTCTTAATTTCTGGCCTATTTAATAGTCAGAAATTTGGATTACATAACAATCCATATGCGATAAATACTTCATTAGTCAATGCACTATGAGAAACTAAGATGAAATCATTTGGAATCGTGGATTGGGGAGGAACAATGAAATCTACTTTGGCTAATAGTTAAGTTTCTGCATTTTTGGGTCTGTGTTTTGCTTTTCCTCTAATTGCTGGGCCGAATACTAGTTTTTTTTCTAGGCTTGAGTCAGGGCCAAGCGCTATGGTTGAATTATGTACGTGGGGGTAAGGTGTGCCTTGTGACTTGAACAACTATGGTGGGTAAGGGGAGATTGATGTTCCTGATCTATTTTCATCAGAAGCAAATGATGACAGCAACAGTGGACTATGAAGATGAATTTGGATTGAATTCAGATTCCACGATTCTGTTCCATACCATGGTGGGTAAGCCATATATTTGAATTTAATGGAACTCCACTCCGTTCGATGATTTATACCTGAGCAATTTTACATCTCTCTGCGAGAAGATGTGTTCAAAAGGCAAAAGGCGTGGTTGAGATAAATGCCTCACACAAAAAATACAAAAATAACAAGCTCAAAAAACTGATTATTAGTTAATCTGAATTAACTTAAAGTCAAGTTTAACAAGTTAAAGCTCTTAAAAATATTATCAATTTTGGCTCATTTAATCTACAAGCCCATATATACGAGCATCTAAGCGAACGAGTACAATTGGAACATCATTCGGAATCTAGATCTCCATCCAACATAGCCTTTTTACAGCCAAATTCTTAGAGACTTAGTTGAGTTGGCTTCCATACCTTTGTATCTTGGTCCATGACGCACGGACACGGACATGCGTGTTTTGTCCAACACGACACGAACACGCTGACACGAAAAATTCAAAAAATTTAGAATTAAAAATAGATGTTGCAGCTTGTTATATACTTTATGTTGCAGCTTGTTATTTAACAGAACCCAAGTGTTTCAGAGTTCATTGCATAGGATTAAAAATAGATGAAGCCCTCCTCAGGTTACTGACAATAAATTTTTGAGGGGGCTCTTTTGAAGGAGGAAAATTGGTTGGGTGCAGGTTCTGGCAATTAGGGATGGTCAATGTGGGTTATAGTTGGTCCATTCTTACCGATCAAAGCTCGGTTTTGTCGAGGTGGCTTTGGTGAACGTATTTTCACCTTTTTAGAGTTAAGTTTATTGTTCATAAGAGTTCATGCTATAATACGCGGACAAAGTAGTGAACAAAATTTAAAGTGAAATCGATGAAAATAATTTTCACCATTTTATTTTTGTTATCTAGGAGAAATGTAGTGCATCCCAAATCAAATAAAGCTTTGAATAGGAGGATCACACAAGCATTTACAGCTATTGAGGGAGTCTGGTAAGCTTCTCATCTTGGTTTTGTGAATATAGTTGATAGATACTTTGAAAATGTTGTCTCAGCTGTGAAAGGGGTGGAAAATCTTGCAATGTAATGGCTGACATGTGAACAGAGCTGAGATCTTGTAGACCCCCAGTATTTTTATATAAGCAGCCCCATCTATGTTAAGTTTTTCAATTGGCGTGAGGAGACAGTCCATTTTACAACAAATGGCATTTTTATAATTCTTCCTACCAAAGTTCCCTTCTAAATGAAGACTAGTAATGTAACCCCTAACACCCTATTTATTGTTTGATCGATTCTATGGCCCTAGATATGCTCATTAGTAGCTTTAGTTGTTTCTCTAATCTCCAAAAGGTATATAGTATATTTTAATTTAGCATTTTTTGAGAGAGTGCTTCAAGTGGTAAATTCATTTTATCAATAGGGACTTGTGAAATTTTGGAAGAAATCTCAATTTTGACGCAATGAGCAGTTAGGGGGTACTTGGTAACCCAATTCCATGCCTTGGAATTGGAAAACTTAGTTTAAATTTTGTAAATTTTGAACCAAGGGTGTGTTTGATTACCGTTATTTTTCATGAAAAACAAAAATTTTCCTACTAATTTCCATCTTTTAAGGCGTTTGATGACAAAATTTTCTGTGGAACTATTTTCCACAAAATATCGTGACGTGACCCATTTTTCTTGAAAAAATTGGAAACCAATTCTTTGCTACCCACAATTAATTTGTTTCCGCCTAATATTTTCCAACCCCTTTATTGGATAGCCTGATCTGTCGCCCCTTATCCCATCCCCGTCTCCTACAATCTAATGTAACCTCTCTCTCTCTCTCCACCACAATAACTTCCATCTTCTCTCTCAATTTATCTTTCCCTCACCCTTATTATGTACTACTAATTGTAGAATGGAAGACCAGCTCCCCATCTCTCCTCCGATTTCAACTGGGTATTTTTTTTAATCAATCGTTGGTTACATATATCAAAATTAGATCATACATGCACATATAAAAACAGAACCTCTTCATCAACATTTTGCTATTTTGGATCATATACAAATACACAGCTTCATCAACCTTTTTAAATGTTGGCTGTGAATGCTAGTTTTCCCTATAAGGTTTGGTTCTTTTTAAAATGTCCCTGAAGATAACATTTTTCTTTCCAAAAGATAAAACTAATTTTCTAAAAGGAAATTAAAAAAGATGAATCAATTGAATACACAGGGGATGATACATAAGGCCCAACAGATTTTTTTATGTACACAAATCAAAGCCTTGTGAGGTTTTGAAAAAAAATGGTATAGAGAATTATGAATTTATAAGAAGAAAAAAAACTGACTTTTGGAAAAAGAAAATGAGCTTTATGTAAATTGGTGTAATGAGGCTCTTATTTTTTTTTTAATAAAAGTAGATATATACCTAATTTTCCACCTAGAAAATAAATGCACCAATTCTTTTCAATTCATTTTCCAACTTTGCAATCAAACACACCTTAAAAATAATCGAATTCCAATTCCATGCCATGGATTTGGAGATCTCAAACACAACCTTAGATTGTTTAGAGTATAATGTTTAGTATTTAATTCAACAACCATTGGTGATGGGAGAGTTTTGTGTGTGAGGCTCAATAAAAAAAACTTTTGTACTTGGGAGAACAAGGAAGCTTCCATAGCCTTTCCAGAGCTGTTATTTATCAGTTCCATTTCATAAAAAAATTCTTTATTGAATCGAACATATCACACTTCTCTACCACAATTTCTCTCTGTCGGTTCCAATTGTCGTATGCCATATTTATTTAAAATCTGACCTCACCCTACCTCTGCCCATCCAAATACTTGTTTCTATGCACCTGGCCGGACCGTATTTGAGAGCAGGATTGATGCTAAATTGTGATTATTGGTATCATCGATGTGGATAAGAGAAGAGGAAGAGATAATGTGGCATATATTGTCATCGAAAGAGAGAAGGCTGAACTCACTGGCCATGGTTTGGTCAGAGGATAGAAGATTGAGATTGGCAGCCTTGGTTGGGTCTGTTGGAGGAGAGTATCGATATCGGGGGTGTAAAAAACAGTGGTAGGTAGTTCCCCACTGTCCACAAAAATATAATCAAACCGATAAATCTGATCCATGAGAACCCTATCCAATCCAATTAGAAAACCAATTTAAATCGGATTGGGATGAATCTGGTTTCCAATAAATTGAACTTAAGTAGACCGAATTTAGTTCTGCATATGCAAAACCGATGAAATCGACTATATATATGTTTAAAAGAAACACATGTCACAATCTTACTTGTTAGAATATATTATTAATTTAAGGTATACAACCTATCAGTTATACTCGGGCTAAATGACATATATATTGGATTTCATTGCATAGAATTTTGTTGTATTGGATTGAATCCTAATACAATCCAATTATGATCAAAAAGACCAAATTTAGAGGATTCGAAACTCATCACAAAAATTGATTCAATCAAATCTTAATTGTATTGTATTGGATTTCAACTTCAGACCTGTTTGGATTGTATTTTGAAATCGAAAAGAAAACCGACTTCAATTGGATTTCAGTCAAATTGATAGAAATATGCTAAAATTGCCAATCTAAACATGTCATCAATTTTTGTTTTCAAATTTTAGGATATTGCCAAAAGCACCCCAAAAATATCTCCTTAGCATTGCATTCTTTCTATCATAACAACAACTAATGTTCAGCAGCATCAAAGTAATCATAAAAATTGTATACACAAGAATACCATAACCCAGACGCACTTTAGAAGTAAAGAAACAACAAAACAAAGGAAGGGAAAAAATGGAACCTGAATAAGCACATGCACAATAAATCATTTATTCTTAATGAAAGAAGGTTAATGAAGAACCCAATTTATAAAAAAAAGATGGGAGAAGACCATTACAAAACAAAAATAATATACCCGATTTAGTTAATCTGCCAAACCTAAATCTACTCAGTTTGAATCTCTAATAATGAGTCCTGAAGATCCTTTAATAGAATGGTGATTTCCATTTCAGCTTGAGCGATGTCTCTGGCTTGAAGATTCTTCATCGCTGCTTTGAATTTTAGATAGCTATACCAGCTAATTTTTTTATTAATCCTCTGCAGAACTCACCGATCATGCTTGCTCAAAAAATCCCTTTCTGTAAGGGTACCCCCATTTTAACTTGATATATGCATGATGGTATTATGGAATAAAACTAAATTTATTGTGGCATTATAAAGTAATTTAGCCCCATCCCCAAGAAATAACACAAAATCCAGTCCAAATCAATTGAATATGCATTTAACATTTCAAATGTGTGAAAATTGTAGTTTAAAAATTGTATCTACTCATTTGAATTCAACCGAGAACATTTTTTTCACATACTTGACATGTTAATTCCTCGACCAAATTTGACTGGATTTTGTGGCCTTTCTCGGTGACAAGATGCCAATTTGTGTGTGTGTGTGTGTGTGTGTTGTTTTTATTGTAATGTGTTGAAGGGCTGCTTTGCATAAAGTTGATGTGTTTGTGTTACCATTGAGGCATGAGCATGGGTGTTCATGAGAGAACACTCCAAATACTTTCGATGCCCAGGAAGCCTAAAAAAGGAAACATGAAAGAGAAATTAAAGACCTCTGACGAAAGGAAAATTGTTGTATTATTACAAGTAGACGTATCAACGGGGTGGAGCCGGGTCGAATATAGGGAGATTCACATTCGTTTAATAGAAAATTAATTGGGTCCGGATCTTCATCAGGTCTACAATATTAGATCCCAATCCGAATCCGAAACGGATCTTCGGGTCTGGGTCTGGATCCGGATCTATCCAGATATATACATGTGGGTACCCCGATTGTATCACCATAAGGCCTGGACGAGTAGCCCATCCTCAGCGGCCCAAAACCCAGGCCCATCACCTCTGGTATTCATCTATTTACTCCACGATGCCATGAAGAGAAGTTGTGGGGGTACACGATCCCATGAAAGGGAGATGGCTAATAAAGAGGAACCTATCACCCCCACTACTCCAACACATACATGTATAAATTAAACCCCAAGTCCGGGGCAAAGGACAAGTTGTATTCTCTGTACTTACTCTTCAGAATATAGAGAAATAACACTGACTGAACCACCGTGGACGTAGGCACTTCTTTGCTGAACCACGTATCTTCGTTGTTGTGTGATTGGTCTTTTATTTGTTTTTTCTTGGTTGTCACCTCTTTCATATTTATTTGTGCTGCATAATAATTGCATCTACAATTGGCGCCGTCTGTGGGAAACGTTTATCTTTCCTTGAGAAGAGCCCACACCGAAGAAAAAAATCTAAGATGTCTGGTCACAGCAGCAACGCCCCTCAAGCAGGAGACATTCAGGAGCCACCCGCTCCTCGCAGGATCAGGTCTGAAGTCCGACGTTCCGATCAAGGGGCTCGCTTAGAAAGGCCAGCCTCAGAAGAAAGTCAAGGACCAGCAAGGTCCACTCAGATATCCAGATTGATCGATGCATACGAAGCAAGGCTCCACGAGCAGAGGGAGTCTTCTCGCAGGTATGAGGCTGAGAATGCTCGCCTGAAAAGAAGACTGAAAAAACTGGAAAAAGAACTACGTCCTGATAACAGGAAACGCCCCTATCGCACTCCTAGCCCTCAGGCGAGCAAATCTCGCAGCCGAGGAAGGAGCCCTAGGCGGCAACATCAAGGGTTCGAAGGTGGCGACTCAGACGACGACCTCCGCGAGCAACTGAGAAAAGCTCGCCGCTATCAGAGCCCTGCTCGCAGCGACGACAACATACGGAACCTGGTCCGCAGAGAAATGGACCAACATCCAGCTCACCGCGGCACCAGGTCAACCATAGAACTCGCCAGGAGAGCCCTCAAGACCCAGATGAAATCGCCCTTCACTAGGGAAATTGAAGAAGAAGAAGCTCCCAAAAAGTTTGCTATTCCGAGGTTCAAGATTTATGACGGGAAGACTGATCCCATTGATCATGTCAGGCAATACCGGCAGGCTATGACCCTCTGGAATCACCGAGATGCGTTGATGTGCCGTATTTTCCCCTCAAGCCTTCATGACGTGGCCCAGAAATGGTTCGAGAAACTCCCTCACCGATCCATCAGAAATTTCAAATCCCTGGCCGAGCTCTTTACGGCCAGGTTCATCACCAGCAGCTCCCATACCAAAAGGATGGATGCTCTATTGACGATGAAGAAAACTCCTCAGGAGACACTTCGAGACTACGCGAAAAGGTACTGGGAGTTATTCAACGAAGTCGAAGACTGCGCAGAAGAGGTGGCAGTGGCTTCATTCAAAATTGGGCTACCTAGCTCTTCCCTCCTCTACCAGTCCTTGACAAAGAAGGAAGCAACCACCATTGATGACCTGATGGCCCGGATTGAGAAATACGCAAAGGTGGAAGATGTCACCCGCCTTAACGTAGGTGAAAACGGTCGAGACAAGCTCGCCACGAAGGGAAGTGAGAAAGTTGATAACCAGAAAAAAGGAGGAAAGAATGGGAACAAGAATGGCCCCAAAAACGGAGGGGGCCCTGACGTTGCAAAGTCGTTCCAGGCAGTCAACACCATCTTCAAAGAACCAATTTACAAAATTCTCGCTAAGATCAAGGATGATCCGTTCGTCAAATGGCCCCGGAAAATGGGAGGAGACCCATCGAAAAGAAACAATGCGCTGAGATGCACCTTCCACAAAGAGGGGGGACATAAGACCGAGCACTGCAAGGCTCTTAAGTCCCACCTCGAGGAGTTGGCCCAATCCGGACATTTGAATAACTTTGTGGAAAGGAAGGTAGAGAGAGTGACTGTCCACAAGGAGGCAAAACCCGACAACGTATTAGAAGACGACACCGGACACGAATTCGCAGTAATCCATGGAGTATCCGATGTTAAGAAAATCCAGGGCAACTCATCTCGGATGGAGGTAAAGAAGCTGACAGCAGTAATGCAAGCTTTTCAAATTGATCCAGCGAAATCACAGGCAGGAAAACGCCGCCGAGCAGAGGAAATCAACTACAACAAGCATATTGTCTTCACGGATGAAGATCTTGTGGGAGTAAGGACCCCACATCACGATGACCTAGTCATTACACTCAGGATAGCCAACTTTGATATCGACAGGCTGCTCGTCGATCAAGGAAGCTCATCCGAAGTAATGTACATCGACCTGTTCAGAAAATTGAAGTTGGACATCGCCGACCTGAAGGGAACCACTGTCCCTCTAGTCGGCTTCGCTGGAAAAATGACCATGCCTTTGGGCAAGATAGTACTACCAGTGCTCGCTGGGAGTGTTTCGAAAATGATCGAATTCTTGGTGGTCGACATCGATTCACCGTATCAAGCCATCCTCGGCAGGGGATGGCTTCATGCAATGAAGGCAGTCTCCTCGACCTACCACCAGAAACTCAAATATATCACCGAGCGGGGAGTGATGGATATACATGGCGACCAGGCGATGGCGAGAAAGTGCTTCATCGCGGCCATCCGACCGAAGCCAGAGAAAAAAGACGTTCGAACCAGCAAGAAAGTGGAGGAAGGTGCAATCCCTTCCAAATAGCAATTAAAGTATGGAAGGCCCGGAGTGGAAGAGACCAGGCTCCTCCCCTCCGAACGGGTTGTAGAAGACCTGGTAGAAGTAATTGCTAGGGAAGGCGACAACAGCAGAGTCTTCCTGATCGGGACCTCGCTCACTAACGAAGAGCAAAAGGATTTGTTAACCTTACTCAGGAGCAACATAGATGTTTTCGCTTGGGAACCCTACGAGCTGCCAGGAATCGATCCCAATATGGTCTGCCATCAGTTGCACGTCAATCCCACATTCAAGCCGATAGCACAGAAGGCACGACGAACTGCTCCCGAGAAAGCCAAAGCAATAGAACAGGAGGTCGAAAAACTGCTGGATGCAGGATCCATACGGGAAGTGCAGTTCCCCAAATGGTTATCCAACCCAGTGGTAGTTCCAAAAAGCAACGGTAAGTAGAGAGTTTGCATAGACTTCACTGACCTCAACAAAGCCTGCCCCAAGGATAGCTTCCCTCTTCCAAAAATAGACCAACTAGTAGACGCCACTGCAGCTCACGAGCGAATGAGTTTCCTGGACGCATACTCAGGCTATCACCAGATTCCCTTATATGCCCCAGATCAGGATAAAACGGCGTTTATCACGACGGTTGGTTTATACTGTTACAAGGTCATGCCTTTTGGGCTAAAAAATGCAGGGGCAACCTATCAGCGGCTGGTTACTAAAATGTTCAAAAATCAGATGGGAAACACGATGGAGGTCTACATCGACGACATGCTCGTCAAAAGCAAGGAGAAAGAAAACCACCTTTCTGACCTAGCAAGTACCTTCGAAATCCTCAGGAAATACCGAATGAAACTCAACGCGAGCAAGTGTTCCTTCGGTGTCCAGTCAGGAAAGTTCCTTGGGTATTTGGTCAGCAAGCGTGGCATAGAAGCAAATCCGGACCAGATTGAGGCAATTAAACGGGTGCAACCTCCTCGCACAATCCGCGATGTACAGAAGCTCACTGGAATGCTCGCTGCTCTGAATCGTTTCATTTCTAAATCCTCCGAGAGATGCAAGCCCTTCTTCCAACTCTTAAAAGGCAGCAAAACGGTAGAATGGACCCCAGATTGCTCGCAAGCATTAGGCGAGCTCAAATCCTACCTAAGCTCCCCACCACTGCTCGTCATGACACAGCAAATGGACCCTTTGTACCTCTACCTCTCTGTATCCAGCCATACTATCAGCTCAGCGCTAATGTGTGAAGTCACAGGGATCCAACATCCAGTCTATTACGCGAGCAAAACCTTACTAGACGCCGAGCAGAGATACCTGCCATTGGAAAAGCTCGCATTCGCCCTAGTAATGTCATCGAGGAAACTAAAGCATTACTTCGAAGCTCACACGATCATTGTCCTTACGTCACACCCCCTCAAGGCTGTCCTAAGGAAGGCGGATTTGTCAGGCAGGCTGTCTAAGTGGTCAGTCGAGCTCGGCCGGTTTGACATCCAATTTCAACCAAGGACAGCTATCAAGGGTCAAGTCCTCGCTGACTTCATAGCTGAATTCACGAGCGAAGAACCTCTCGACCAGCCTAAACCGAAGCTGGAAGCCATTCGTTGATGGAGCCTCCAACTCAAAGGGGGCAGGAGTAGGAATTGTTCTCATCACTCCAGAAAATGCAGTCCTCGAGGAAGGAATTAGGCTGGGATTTGCAGCCTCCAACAATGAAGCAGAATACGAAGCCTTAATTGCAGGTCTCCAAAGGGCGCAAACTCTAGGAGCAAAGCATTTACAGGTATTCGGAGACTCGCAACTAGTTTCCAATCAGATAAGTGGAGACTACAACGCGAAGGACGAGAGGATGGCAGCCTACCTCTCGTTGGTAAGAAACTTGATGACAAACTTTGAAGAAATCAACATCCAGCAGTTTCCCAGGGGGCAGAACAGCCACGCTGACGCTTTGGCAGCCCTGAGCTCGGCAGTTGATTCCAGCCTTAAAAGGATAATCCCTATCGATTTCCTTAGCTACCCGAGCATTCACCGCGAGCTAACAAAAGCGAAACAAATACTCCAATTGGAACCAGCCCCTAGCTGGATGGATCCCTTAAGAGGCTATTTAAAGAACGGAACGCTCCCAGATGATAAAAGGACCGCCCACCAGATAAGAGTCAAAGCTGCTCGCTTTCACTTGTCCACGGGAGGCGACTTGTATAAAAGATCTTTCTCCGGCCCCTACCTTAGATGCGTCCACCCAGGCGAGGTCGAGATAGTGCTTCACGAGCTTCACGAAGGAATCTGCGGAAGTCACATCGGAGGAAGATCTCTAGCCTTCCGAGCAATGAAGGAAGGTTACTGGTGGCCGTATATGCAAAGGGACTCCGCAGTATATGTCCGCAGATGCCTAAAATGCTAGCTTCACGCCCCCATGGTCCACCAGCCTGCCAGCGAATTGAAATCCCTGACCAGCCCCTGGCCTTTTGCCCAGTGGGGAATGGACATCGTGGGACCTCTACCCACCGCTGCCGGCAATCGCAAATACCTGTTGGTCGCCACCGATTACTTTACCAAGTGGATCGAGGCAGAACCTCTGGCGAACATCCGAGATGCTGACATGATGAACTTCATATGGAAAAATATAATCACTCGATTCGGGATCCCCAGAACCATCATCACTGACAATGGGACACAGTTCGAAAGTGGCCCCTTTCAGGACTTCTGCGACCAACACGGAATCAGGCACCACTTCAGCTCGGTAGCTTATCCTCAGAGCAACGGACAAGCTGAGGCTTCCAACAAAACAGTGATCGCAGGATTAAAAAAGCGGTTAGAACGAGCAAAAGGTGCGTGGACTACCGAGCTACCACATGTCCTATGGGCATACAGAACGACTCCCGGACGAGCCACAGGTCAGACGCCATTCTCACTAGCATATGGTATGGAAGCGGTCATCCCATTAGAAGCAGGATTGCCTACAATGAGATCCGACCTTGTCGAACAGAATCAGAACGATCAAGCTTTGCTCGCTGAACTCGACTTGGCCGACGAGCGCAGAGAACTTGCCCTAGTAAAACTAGCGAGTTATCAGCAACAGCTCGCGAAGCACTACAGCAAAAAGGTCAATCCGAGGAAGTTCGAAATTGGAGACTATGTCCTAAGAAAGGTCCTGGGCAACACAGTGAAGCCATCAGATGGTAAACTGGGCCCAAACTGGGAAGGACCTTATGAAATAATTAGAGACGACCTGCAAGGTGCCTATCATTTGAAAACGATGGAGGGCAGAGAGATACCACGAGCATGGAACGCAGCTAATCTCAAGAAATTCTACTTTTAGGAGTTCTATTGTTAGATCTTTTATTGTACTCATTTTGGGAAAAGACAGTTTATTTCTCTACTCACCAATAAAAATCTCTCAGTTGATTACTCTTTAAAAGTATAACAATTATATCTTATTGCACATCCTTTTCAAATCACAGGTATAATAGTTGACATAGCAGGGGAACACCCCTCCTCAGGTCATCGTCACGAAGCACGACAGACCTCTTAGCATTGCCCATGGCAATATATGAAGCCCTACAGAGTATTCTTAGGCATCAAACCTACTTTGGTTAAACAAAATCCTGACCGGATGAAGACATCCAAAAACAGGTGTGTCCTCGCCAATTGCCCCTCTTAGACCTAAGGGAGTGTGACGACACGACCTAAAAGGTAAAGAGAGAGCACAATGGTATTCTTAAATACTGGACTGGGCGGACACTCACATGACAAGATAAAGATTGTGAAGCTGCAAAAATATAACAGAGATTGGATAAACACGTTTAGTCGGCAAAAACGCCCAAAACTCAAACTTTCCATTAATCTTTTATATTTACAAACAATAATGGTACATGTTTAGTCGGCAAAGACTCGCCCAAAGCATTTACAATTATTAAAAAAACAAAATATCAAGAAGGAGGAAGCCTCCGAGCAAGGTAATCAGCAACCTTAGCTCTCCTCCCGTCATCAGGGGCAGGATCGAATTCCTCAACAACTTCATTTGTGTCCAACTCCAGTAGCCGCCGAGGAATAGCATCGATAGGAATCCATCGGTCATCTCGCCTAAATGGATTGGGCATCAGAGTAGAGGGAGACATCTCATGCCGATACCACAATATCGAATTTCTTGGCACCTGCAGCTCTTTGAGAGCACTCAACCACCCCCTGATGAAGGAAAGCTCCTCGAACTCTGATAATCTTGTGGGAGCATCTAGCCAGCCCTGATCATAGCCATCAGTCCACACTTGGCGAGGGCCCTTCTTAAATAAATGCCGCAGACGGGTGACGTCCCTCTGAAGCCCAGCAGCAGTTACGTAAGCTCGCTGAACATCGTCGCGCAGCTCCTCCATCTCCCTCTCACGCCGCTCCTCAGTTTCCCTACTCCTACCCCGCGTACTCCTGCCAGCTCGTGGGAGGGGTGGCCGAGCAGCTCGCGACGAGGAAGAACCTTGCAGGACTGCCGAAGCGGTGCTCGGCGAATGCTCCTTAAGCTTCAAGACCTCCCGCCTCAGGTCGTCATTCTCCCGCTGAAGAAACTCCACGACCTGATTGATCTCGGTAGCCTCCAGTAACTTTACTCTCAGCTCGCTGACTTCTTCTTGCACTGAAGCTCCGATCTCTCCCATTTCCTGGAGCCTGTCCTTCAATTTAGCCACCAGCTCGGACTGATCCTTATACTTCTGGTTCCTTGATTTAGCAAACCTACAGAGCCTAGCAAAAGCCTGGCGAACTGCAGGGCTTGCATTAGGACCCAGAGTCCTACCCAATTGGGAGGTAACAGGAATATAATCATCCACATCAACCAACTACAAAGAAAGGAAGAGAACAAAAAGAAATCAGCATAAACAAAAACGAAGCCTTTTTATTGATAATGAGCGAGGTTACATCAGAACAAAAAAAGGAAAAAATTACAAAGAAATCCCTATCACTTAGCAACCTCGGTGGACGGACCCTCGTCCTTATCAGCATCAGCAGGGGCGTTACCCTCTGCAGAGGTGTGCACTGCCCCCTCGACCAAGGAAGCATCAGCAAGAGTCGCCTGAGAAGCAGGATTGACCCCTTCAGCAGTTGGAGCTGGCTCCTCATCCACAACTGGCTTGGGCCCTGGATCATGTTCGTCAAAAAGTGGGGATGCAACATCCACCCCTGCAGCCAAAAGGGCCTTGTTCCACCCCTTCTTGAAGTTCAGACGGCTAATATAGCCTATCTGAACCTCGGCGTCTTCATACGCAGCAGCCCAGCCAGAATTGTATGAATCTTCTTTAACAGTGGCTGCCTGGGCCTTCTCCGCTTCCAGCTGCTCGGCAAGAACCCTGTTCTTCTCCACAAAGTCCAGCTTGCTAGAGCAGACCTGGTTATACGACTTCCTCAGCTCGCCGAGCTCCCTGACAACATTATCTCTCTCGCGAGCAGAATTAGCAAGGGCCAAGGCAGAAGAAGCTCGAGCCGCATCAGCAGCCTTCAGATCGGCCTCCAGCTGAGAACCCCTGGCCACCAGAGTAGAATTCTGCTGCTCCAGCTCGCTGTTCCTTCTCAACAGCTCGTCGCGAGAGCGATAGAGCACAGCGAAGTCAGTCACAAACTGCAGAAAACAAGGGAAATATCAGAAAGAAGAAACCATCAAAACAGATTAGAAGAAGTTGAGAAGTAGAAAAGAAACCTTACCAAGGCAAGCCTCTGGCTAGCTTGCAAGGCCAGTTGATCAGACCCTGATGCCCTTTCGCGATCTGCAGGGAGGACTGCCCTCTCAAGCAGCGCAGGGGCAAGTTGAGGAGAGGTGGCCACCGAAGCCCCCTCAGGCAACGCAGATACTGGGACCAAGGCTTGACCGGTCTTGGTCCTCAGTTCCATCTTCCTCCTCTCCTCCTCCTTCTCTTTCTCCCTCCTCTTTCTCTCTTCCACCCTCTTCCTCTCCTCCTCCTTTTTCTTCTCCCTCTCCCTCGCCTGCTCCTCCTCTCTCTTCTTCTTCTCTTGCTCTTGAGAGGAAAGCCGAGAACCAGTAGTTATGGCCCCGGAGACAGTCTTCGATTTTTTGGACCTCTGTGCAAGAAGCACATCATCATCATCATCATCATCCCGGATTAGATTCTTCCTGGGAGGCATTTCTTCACCTGGACTGCTGGTAGTACTCGATGAACTGCTACTATCAGCACTGCCTCCACCCAAGTTACTCACAACACCTGCAGGCTTGCTCTCCGAGCTGCTCTCCTCCTCGTCCAATTGGATGGGTTCAGCAGAAATCTCTTCGGAAGAGTCAAAGTCCGGAACACTTTCCACAGGTCGGGCTATGAAGCTGGAGCCTGTGTTCTTGTATTCAAGCAGAAAAGCAGCAGACCTAGGATGCTCGCCGTCACCCAAAGGTTCCCTGATGTTCCAAGCTTTCACCAGTTCCGAGATACGAACCTCGCTGAGAGCTGGCTCCAAATTCTTTATCTTCGCTGAAAAAAAGAAAGCAAGGAGAAGTTAGAGAAATCACAAAGTCCGCAAAGGTTGAAACAATAATACAACATCTACCTATATATTCTTCCCCATAAAAGGGAATAGTGAACCTCTCAGACCTCGACCCTTCAAATTGAGGGGAGTACTGCCAGTTCCTAACGAGAAACCCTTCTTGCCAGTAGTCCTTATGGGAATCAGGTAAATTTACTACCAAAACCCTATCAGGGCTCCTAGCCTTAAGGTACAGAACACCTGAACTCGTACGAGAAAAAGAATAACAAAAGCAGACCTCGGCAAGCCCTAACCTTGTGCCGTACAATTGATTTATCCTGTGCACACCGTTCACTATTTTCCATACATTGGGTGAACATTGTGCAGGCACAATACCAAAATAACTAAAAAAGTGCAGAAACAAACCATTAGGGGGAAAGGTGAGACCCCCCTGGGAGAGCAACAGGACGTGAATCCAATGTGCATCCTCTATGTCCCTAACGTTCCTAGGCGGCGAGGCACAACACTCAATCTCTACCCACTCAGGAATACCGTAGAATTTTCTAAACTCAGTTACCGACCTATTTCCAATCTTCGCCATTGGAAAAATATAAGAAAAACTATAAACTCAAGAAAAAGGGCACGAAAGACTTACAGGACAGAAGATCAGATCAAAAGGCGAAGAAGCGACGAGAGTGGAGACCGAAAACAGAAGGTACAAAACTCAAGAGTTCTCAGAAGATAGAAGATTGCTGGAAGAGCTGGAAAGACGAAGAAAAAATGTGTTTTATTCCAACAAGCCTTCAAAACTAATCATAACGCACAGATAGCGAAGCGGGTGCCGCCAAAGCAACTTCACAGTTTTCAAAGAAATCAACCATCATTGCTGATCATTTAAATTCATCGGACCCATAAAGAACGACCCAACAAATTCAGGGGCAATTGTGGGTACCCCGATTGTATCACCATAAGGCCTGGACGAGTAGCCCATCCTCAGCGGCCCAAAACCCAGGCCCATCACCTCTGGTATTCATCTATTTACTCCACGATGCCATGAAGAGAAGTTGTGGGGGTACACGATCCCATGAAAGGGAGATGGCTAATAAAGAGGAACCTATCACCCCCACTACTCCAACACATACATGTATAAATTAAACCCCAAGTCCGGGGCAAAGGACAAGTTGTATTCTCTGTACTTACTCTTCAGAATATAGAGAAATAACACTGACTGAACCACCGTGGACGTAGGCACTTCTTTGCTGAACCACGTATCTTCGTTGTTGTGTGATTGGTCTTTTATTTGTTTTTTCTTGGTTGTCACCTCTTTCATATTTATTTGTGCTGCATAATAATTGCATCTACAATACATTTATTTTATATCTATTTTTATTTTTTCCTTCTTCTTTATTTTTTAATCTTAGAATAAAATATTTTGTAATGTATTATAGTATATGATTCGTACAAATAAAACATATATTACTTATATTGATTATATACATAAATATATATTTTTATGTATAATACTTGCATGTTATATTGATACGATACGATATATTTATAAATATATATAAATTTATAGTGTGTGTGTGTGTGCGTGTGTGTGTATATATATATACATACTATAAATTACCACTACGTAAAACATGCGAAATCAATATATGAATTTGATAAAAAAAAACACTCAGTTTATTTGTGACGTGAAAACATCTACAACAAATATAACGACAAAACATGACCATCTTGTACTTATAAAGAACATAATTCAACCATTAATATAGAAGATGAGATTGAAATGGTCAACCATCAGATGCGAATATGCAATAATCTAAGTAATCTTGATCTTCTCAAAGCTTTCAATCCTAAAAAAAATCAAAATTAATGAAATTATAGATGTGTCATTACGACAACTGCCATGGACTAACGTTTGCTGAACCAACCACAATATTGGATCGAAATGGAGAACAAATCCATATCAATATTGAATTAGAAACAAAATAATCTCCATATTTAAATAATATGATAATCCCATTAGATGTATCCGAGTCAGAAAGTGACAAATTAAATGGCATACAATATGAATGTAATTGATTTAACCATTAAAAAAACATTGAGCTGTTAGATCTATAATAAAAATGTTAATTATGAGACTTGAATTCTGTTAAACCTATACGATATGACCAGCAAGACAATTGCCAACGTTATATAACTATGGTTCTGCAAATAAATTGTAACAAAAAAGTAAGGAACCATATGAATCTCTTCCTTAATTTTGTTAGAAAAAAAAAACTCTTCCTAAATGTTAGGCCTTATCCTTATTACCAAAGCCACTACATCCATTCCGTGAGCTATTTCAGTTATCATCCCATAACAAATTATCTTAATTTTGAAATTAAAGACTTATTAAAGATTTTAAACATTTAAATGACATATATTCTTTTGTTCTCCAACTACCTCTATTTGATTTTTATTCGGACCCTGAAAACTTGTTGACTCTACCCTTGCAAATACTAGCCCAATTGTTCATAGTAATACATAGTTGAAATTTTGGATAAATTAACATTTTATATTATTGATTTACTTGACACACTAATTGCAATCTTCATGGCCTTGCAACGACCCATCTTCTGGTCGCACAATGAAATTTTAATCACGACCTTTTACTGCAACAACATATGCAAACCAAACTCAGTTAGATTTAGTTTTTTTAATAAAAAAATGTGATATCTAAAACTAATATATTACTTGCTCTCTTTAAGGAAATCATAATATACCTTTATCATCTTATTTGGGGGGATATGATGGAATAGAAAATCTAGCTTTTCATGGGATCAGAGCCGATCAGGAGCGTACCTAAACAACGGATCTACTAACGGACCATCCCCAAACGACGTAGTTTTGGGGGTGAAATTATAAAAAAATCGGGTGAAGTGAGGGTTTTCTTGTAATTTCACCCCCAAAACTACGTCATTTGGGGGTGGTCCGTTAGTAGACCCGTTCTTTGAGTCCGCTCCTGAATGGCTCCGTTCATGGGATAATAGATATGATATAGTTTGAAATTTTTTTGAGTTTGGGAGATCTCACAACCATCCATATTATATCTCACAACCATCTCCCTCAAAACCCTTAAATCATACCATCAGGTAATACATCAATCCACCATTAGCACTCCCCTCCCATCAAAATCATCACCGACCAAAGTCACCACCATCCGACCAACACCAATATAAACGCACTGTTCATCACTAACACCCATAAAAAAAGAAGAAACATGGAAGATAAAGTGAGAGAACAAAAGTTCCGAGAAACAGGGTGACCACAAAACAAAATCATTATTTCATCTAAAGAAATACTTCAATCAAATTAAAAATTATTAACCTTTGAAAAATAACTATAAAACAAAATCATTATATATTTTGATCGATTTGGAAAATATGAAGTAAAAGAAGTCCATCGTCTTCGTTGTTGAATCCCATTAACATTAATGTTTAATTATAGTCACTTGGGGATTATTTTCAAATTTGGTTGGTGAAATTTCACGTTTTGAGTTGCAAAATTTTTTGGGGGCTAATAAAATTCAATTATTGAAAATTCTCAAATTTTTAGGTGTTTGTGTTTTCAGGGTCATTTTAGTCATTTAAGGAGTTCAAATAAAATTTCTCTTTCGAAAAAAATATGAAAAAAAAAATATTGGTGAAGATTTTTTTGCCTTATAAATTATATTTGGGGTCAAATGAAATTTTGAAAATATATCAATCATATTTTAGTTGGAAGTAAGACTTGATGAAGTTGTAAAATATTGCGCGTTGACACTTTCTAAGTTCTCAAAACAGTGAGAACCAAAATCTATTTCACCTAACCAAAATAGATTTTGGTTAATGAGTTATGGACTTATATTTGTGTTTCAAACACACTAAAACATACAACTAACTCCCAGCACACCCAATCCCTAAACCCACTCATCCCAAACAACTCTCCCTAATTCCCATGCACACCCCAACCTTTCCCTTACCACGCACATACTAAATCTGAATGTTAATCAGCCAAAAGGAAAAATCTGTATTGGTATTAGATCCGTGAGAGGAGATACAACACCCAAAATATTAGATCCGTGATAGGGAAAAAATACGACTGTAATACCCCGTATTTTTATGATTTTTACATATTGGATTAATTAAATTAAATATGCAAAATTAATTAATAATTAACCCGGATTAAAATAAATATTAACTAGCGAGATAATAGTTAGTATTTGTTAGTAAGAACTTTATTCAATATTACCAAGTGAATAAAGTAATATTTAATTGTGGATATGATTGTAAAGTGATATAAATTGTCACGAGTGAGAAATACGACAGTTACAGTAATTAAGTCGGGACGCGCGTGTCAGTCGTGTCGGGACTAAATTAATATAATAAAAGTAAATTATTCATAAGTAATCAGAATGGTCATTTCGAGTGTGCCATTGATTTCGAAAGGGCCGAGATAGTCAGAAAAGTCTATCCGGGGATTTAGTTTGGGTCCCGGGGCAATTTTAGGCTTAACCGGCATTCGGGGAGGGCATTTTGGTAATTTTATTTTTGGACATTAATTACTTATGAAATTAGGAGAGTTATTATTTCAGTTACATAAGGGAGATTAGGGTTATTATTCACAAAATCCAATGGGACTTATAGAGGAAGAGGGATAACCAATCCTAGGAGTTTAAAGCTAAGAACAACCATCTTGCACCACCAAGACCACCACCGTGTAGATCGGAGAATGTAGAGCACAACCATACCAACTATACCAACAGATAATACCTTCACTTTTGAGGCAAGTGTTTAAACTTGCTTAATTTAGAGCAATAATGGAACCCATATAAGTGTAGGTTCAATTTGAATATGAATATGGTGTTTATTTGATGAAATTAGAGAGTTAGAGTAACTAATTAGAATGTGGAGATAATTAGGTTGAACTCTTCACGTACGTAGATTAGGAATCACGAATTGAGAATTCATTCTGATGAAAGAATCTGAAAATTTTGGTATTCCTTAATGTGAATTTGAAGAACTAGGGTTTAATGAACTAATTTGGGGATTTCGAAATCTACTAAGAGTTATGCATGAATTAACGTTCCTAAATTGTTAGAAATCATATAAACATATTAGAATATCGATTAGAATTAATTGATTGGTGTTTGGGATGATTTTGTAGAGGTTTTAGTATCATTAATGGCGGAAAAACGTAGATTCAGGAGGTAGAAGTCAACCTGATCGATTCATTTTTCTACAGGACCGGATCGGTTCTTTTTTTGCAAATCCGAATAGGTCTTTTTTTTTGCAGATTTCTGTAAAGGCTGAACCGAACTGAACCGAACCGATCATTCAGGAACGAATCGGTTCATTTTTCTGGCATATTTGTTCTATAATTATTTCGTGACTCCTTGTGATATGTTAGTAGTTTAAAAGTGGGATTATCTACTCTAAAAGATACTTGGGATTATGAATCGCTTTACATGAGTTACGATAGAGAGAAAAATCATAATTGAATAATATCGAGAGTATATTGAGAAGTATACCGCATACGAATATGTATTTAGGTTGTGTATACCTACTAATTGGAATAGGTTGCATGAATACCTATATGATCATTTTACTATGTGCGTACCATACATACACTCCTTGCTATCGCGGGAGGTTATTTAGGAAAGGGGACAGTGTTATCCTCATGAGCCCAATTGGGGGGATTTTAGATTTGGTACCTCAGAACATGGAACCGAGGTACGAACTATCTGTGAGAATGATAGTGATGACGGTCATATGGGTGTGTATGTATGTGCGTACCCCATAGACTTGGAACCATGCTGGCCTCTAATTTGTATGATTTGTATTTCGATGGTTCATGAGTGATTTCGAATCATTAGTCCTTACTTAGTACGAGATGTACTGGGACTTGATAGCAGAGTATGCATGCACCGCAGCTGAGTCTAGGGGTTCTGTTTTAGTATATATATAATATTGTGATAGTTATGTATATATGCTTGTAATATTATCCACTGTGTGATAATTGTAAACAACTTTAGTGAAACTTATACTCGGGTTAGTATATATAAAAATAATGCATAGTAATTATACATAGGGATTAAGGGATATTACTACGGATGATAAAAATATAGTTTATATCTACAAACTAGTTAGATGAGAATTATGTTTAGAGAAGTTTAGCGCTACGTTAGGCCTGCACATTAGTTGAGAGGTGAGAATCTCAAGTGAGTGTGCAAAAATCTAACATGTGTTTTATATTTTCTTTACAGCTGTTGATACCAAAATTAGTATGCTGGTATAGACGAATAATAAGAAGACACGTGTCGATCTACGTGGCACAATAGCAACGAGGAGGTTTATTTCCCCGACCAAGTCATACTCACTCCGAGCAGCAAGTGTACTCCGACCAACTCATACGCTCTGAGGAACAGACTTCTCCGAGGAACTCAGACCTCTCCAAGGAACTCTTGAATATCATAAAGCTCAGGAGGTCCGAGCAACTAAGGCGGTCCGAGCTGCATCTCGGCCACAGCATTGGTTGCCAGATAATCAACAGTTCAACTATTCATTGAATGCTTATCATTGACGCACACGCTTAAAGGGCATTAAATGTATCACCCTTTCATATGTATATCATTTAATGTATCACCCTTTCACATGACAGCCTAAGAGCTATAAATACATTGTATTACCCTCATTCAAGGGGACCGGATTTTCTTGATAGAATTACATATCGAGAACTCCAAAACACTTTGGCAATAACAGAAACAGTGGACGTAGGCCATTCTTATAAGGCTGAACCACTTTAAAATTCTTTGTCTCATTTATATTTATCTGTGATTAAATAATTAGAAGCAATCTAATTTTTTACATCAACAGATTGGCGCCGTCTGTGGGAAGCGACTGTTGTTATCATTTTTCACCAAAAATCATTCATCCTCAATGGCAGATAATCCGGAATCCAGCAATCGAAACGCTGGAAATGCTGGAAATCTTCCAAATCCCTCCGCACCTCCAGATCTGGCGGGAATTATGGCGAATCTGGCTCAAGGACAAACCGCCATGCAAGAAACAATGCGGCAACTCATACAAACCCTTCATGGCGGTGCACCTGCACATTCGGGACAGCGAAGTGGTCAGAGGCAAACCTATTTACTTTCTTCACGATCCAGGCGTACAGATGCGTATCGTAATGAGGAATCTGATGATTTCTCTTATCAACCTGGGCGAACTTCATCAATACGGGCCACAGATACTGATCAACGTATCACTCTCTCTCCATAGAGACCCAGTGCCTTGGAAAGACTGAGCAGGGTGTCTCATTTCAGTCGATTAGGCCTTAGGAGGAATATGAGTCCACCTAAGACCATGTCGAGGAGTTTTCGACAACCATAAGATCTAAGAGAAGGATCAGCACAATCACGACAGTTGCTCGTCAAGATAGATCTCAGGAGGCCACTTAAGAACAATCAACTGCTCTAACTAATAGGCCCGAGGAAGGAAAAGATGCGTGGAAAGGGTCCATTCAGCGATTGGAGGATAGATTGGGAGAAATGGCTAAGGCGAAGAATCCCCTACAACGAACTTTTGTTCAAGGGACACCTTTTGTCCAAGCCATTGTGGATTTTCCTACACCGTCAAAGTTTAAAGCCCCTGTGGTGACCCCCAAATACGATGGAAAGACAGATCCTGTTCTCCATATAGAGCAATATCAAGCTGCTGCCGACATCTATGCCGTCCCCGACGAGATGAGATGCAGAGCATTCTCAGGAACTCTTACTGGATCTGCCCAGATATGGTACAACAATCTTCCTCGGGGTAAGATTTCAAATTTCTTTCCATTGGCCGAGTTGTTCATCGGCAATTTCTGTTTTGGAGCAAAGCCAGCAAAACGAGTAGCACATTTGTTAAGTGTTAGACAAAAATCTGGTGAGAGTACTAGAGATTACATAACTCGTTTCAATAACGAGAAGCTGGAAGTCATAGATTATGAAGAGAAGACAGCAATCACCGCCTTGATGAGTGGGTTGTTTCCTAACAAGTTGTATTACACTTTGGCGAAAGATCCACCTACAACTATGTCAGAGTTGATGGCAAAAGCGACCAAAATCATGAATGCCGAGGAGGCTATGGCTGCGAAGAAGAATATGGATAAAGAAACCAAGGTGGAAGTCGACAAATCTAAGAAGAAAGAGCATAAGGGAAATGGCAGTGACAAGCATTCCAAAAATAATAAGTCGTCATGGGAAGTCCTGAAGAAATTCGACAATTATACTCCTTTGAAAATGGGTATTAATCATGTCTTGGAAGAAATCAAGAATAACGAGGAAGTAAGGTGGCCAAAGAAGCTGAGGTCGGACCCTGACAAAAGAAATAGAGATAAATATTGCGAGTTTCATAAGGATCATGGTCATATGACTAAAAATTGCATAGCCCTCCAGAACGAGATTGAAACGCTCATTAGACGGGGAAAGTTGTCAAAGTATGTTGACCGTAGAAATGAAAGAGGAAATGAAGATCGAGTAAGAGACAGATCCAGATCTCCTCGTCGGGCAGAAGAAAACAGGAAAAGGGATCATGAAGATGATACAGAGGATGACCCCGATCTTCCCAAAAGGCCAAGGCAACCAGAACGTGAGGTATTTTCAATACGTTTTGGAACATTTGATTGTAATGTTATTACAGGCGGAGATGCAGGAGGAGGAGATCTTACTGCAGAAAGAAAAGCTTACCTCGATGAGGCTCAAGCTTGCTCATACATTCAACGGATAAATTTGGCTGAGGAGGATCGCCCGAGGAAGATAAACAAAGAGAAGCTAGTCATTGGCTTTTCAAAAAACGACCTTGCAGGTGTTCTTTACCCTCACGACGACCATTTGGTGATCAAAATGAGGATGAAAGAAGTAATGATTTCAAGGGTTCTGGTAGATAATGGTAGTTCGGCAGACATCATGTTCTACTTATGCTTTGATAGTTTAAATTTAAAATTATCTCAATTGGAGCCTTATCACAGACCTCTCCTGGGTTTTACGGGCGAGAAAATTTTTCCACTTGGGACGATCAAGTTGGATATATTCATTGGAACTTGGCGTGCTTGTCGAACAGAAAGAATACGCTTCTTTGTGATGGATAAGAATGTGCAATCAGCTTACAACATCATCATGGGAAGAGTTGGTTTGAAGAAGTTCGAAGCAGTTCCATCTACAGTACATCAGTGCTTAAAATTCCCAACAAATTTTGGAGTAGGAGTTGTGAAAGGTGATCAAAAAGTATCTCGGGAATGCTATTATTCATCCACCGAGCAAGAGGAGCTTGAAGAGTCAAGGAATAAGACTACTACCTACCAGGTGGATGAAGGTACAGAAATTGAAACACTGGATCCTAGGGATGAATCCCAACTTGTAAAAGGACAGGTGGTGGAATCTACAGAAAATGTTATTCTGGACGATGAACACCCTGAACGAACAACTCAGATAGGTTCGTCGTTGGATGCTTCAATAAAATAGGAGTTGATAACTTTCTTGAGAAACAGAAAGAAAACTTTTGCATGGAGTCATGAAGACATGCCAGGAATAGATCCAAACTTCTTATGTCATGAGCTCAATGTGAATAAGGAGATCAAGCCTGTAAAGCAGAGAATAAGAGTATTTAGTCCCAAGAAGAATCAAGCTATACAAGAGGAGGTCGAGAAGCTCCAAAAAGCCCAATTCATTGAAGATGTGAAATATCCAGACTGGTTAGCAAATGTGGTGATCGTAAAGAAGAAAAATAATAAATGGAGAATGTGTATTGATTTCATCGATCTCAACAAGGCATGCCCAAAGGATCACTTTCCATTGCCCAGAATTGATCAACTAGTGGATGCTACCTCGGGACACGAGCTTCTCAGCTTCATGGATGCTTACTCTGGCTACAATCAGATCAAAATGAAACCTGAAGACAGGGAAAGTACTTATTTTATTACCCCTAGGGGAACTTATTGTTATAATGTTATGCCTTTTGGTTTAAAAAATGCAGGAGCGACATTTCAGCGGCTGATGAAAAAGGTTTTTGCCGAACAAATCAGTTGCAATATGGAAGTGTATGTCGATGATATGCTGACAAAGAGCAAGAAAGCTGCTGATCATCTAGTTGACTTAGGTCAGACCTTTGATCAACTGGATAAATACCAAATGAAGCTCAACCCGATGAAGTGCACATTTGGAGTACGAGAAGGAATGTTCCTCGGGTACATCGTCAACCAGCGAGGCATTGAGGCGAATCAAGAAAAGATCAGAGCTCTTTTAGGGTTGCGATATCCAACGACGAAGAAAGAGGTGCAGAGTCTTACAGGACGAGTTGCAGCGCTCAACAGATTTGTATCCCGAGCAACTGATAGATACCTCCCATTCTTCAAAATACTTCGAAAAACTTTCGAGTGGAATAATGAATGTGAAAAAGCCTTTCAAGACTTGAAGAAATATTTGGGAGCACCTCCACTGTTGTCCAGGCCAGTAATGGGAGAAAAGTTGTACTTGTACCTGGCAGTATCAGAGAATGCAGTCATCTCGGCATTGATCAGAATGGAGAATGGAATCCATAAGCCAATTTATTACACAAGTAAGGCTTTCCGAGGTGCATAGATCAGGTACCCAAAGTTGAAAAAATTGGCATTGGCATTAATTGAGGCAAGTAGAAGAATGAGGCCATATTTCCAGGCCCATACCATCGTCGTGTATACCGACATGCCATTGAGACAAGCCCTTCATAAGCCAGAAAAATCAGGGAGACTGATGTACTGGGCAATAGAGCTCGGTGAATATGATATTGTGTATGAACCCAGATCATCACTAAAAGGGCAGGCTATAGCAGATTTTATAGCAGAATTTACTTATCCTGATACCCCCGAGGAGCAAAAGTTGCTCGCTGATCAACCTGTGGATGTTACAGGATCAACAAACACAAGCTTAGACCAACTCCGGTTGGTAAAAGGGCGAGTGGATGTTAAAGAATCAACAGACATAAGCTCAGACCAACCCCGGTTGGTAAAAGGGCTTGTGAATGTAGAGGGATCATCAAATTCGAACTCAGACCAGTTCCGATTGGTAAAAGGGTGAGAAGAGATGGTCGACGAAGAGCGAGAAGTACCAGGGGAGGATGAAAGGAAACAGCAAATATTTCATCGAGGAACTCTGTCAGATAAGAAATTTGAAGACGGGTTATCCATATGGAGATTATATGTAGATGGGTCATCTTGCACAACAGGTTGTGGAGCAGGGATTATTTTGAACACCCCAGACGAGATTGACATGGAATATGCCTTGTGATTCCAATTCAAAGCCTCCAATAATGAGGTTGAGTATGAGGCCATGATAGCAGGTCTTAATTTAGCAAAAACTATGGAAGCGCAACAAGTGATGGTATTCAGTGATTCTCAATTAATTGTGAATCAGATGATGGGAACATATGCAGTTAAAGGAGAATTAATGGTCAAGTATCATGCAAAGGTGATGGAGTTATTGGCAGAATTTGATGCCATTCAGTTGATCAGAATACCAAGAATGGAGAATGCACGAGCAGACGCATTGGCCCGACTAGCATCAGCTACTCGTACCGAGCTGCGAAAAACGATACCAATTGAAGTATTAGAAAGTCGGAGCATAGCTGAAGACCTGACGATGAATTTTATTACCCTTGATTTAGGACCATCTTGGATGGATCCCATCAGGGCATATATTGAGGAGGGAGAACTACCGGAGGATAAGATCGCTGCCAAGAAATTGAAGTTTAAAGCTGCTCGGTATGTACTAACTAATGGTGTTTTATATAGACGAGGAATTATGGCAGGTTTGCAAAGATGTGTACATCCCTCCGAGGTGAAAGAATTGATTGAAGAGATCCATGAAGGGTCCTGTGGAGCCCATGTAGCAGGTCGGACACTTTTGCAAAGGGTGATGACGCAAGGATACTACTGGCCAACGATGAGGGCTGATTGTATAACCTATGCTAAGAGATGCGATAAATGCCAACGTTTTTCCTCCATCCGACGAACTCCACAAGCATTGTTGACACCCATAACTTCCCCTTGGCCATTTGCCATGTGGGGAATTGATTTGGTTGGACCACTGCCAACGACCCGAGGAAGATTCAAGTACCTCGTCGTCGCAATGGATTATTTTACTAAGTGGGTAGAAGCTGAGCCCCTTATTGATATGACATACGAGAAGGTGTACCAGTTCATTTGGAAGAACATCATCTGCAGATATGGTCTCCCTCATGCCTTCATCACGGATCATGGAACACAATTTGATAACGAGGAATTTGCCGCCTATTGTCATCAGTCAAACATTTTGAAGGTTCATTCAACACCAAGCCATCCTCAAAGCAATGGACAGACTGAAGTGACGAACAGAAAATTACTAAATTATTTGAAGAAGAGACTAAGTGAGGCTAAAGCTAATTGGATTAATGAGCTATAATCAGTATTGTGGGCTTACCGAACAACTCCCCGAGCAGCAACTGGAGAATCACCATATATGCTGGCGTTTGGAAGTGAGGCCGTAATACCTACCGAGTTGGGTCTTCCAACACACAGAGTTCTGAATTTCAATTCCCCAGTCAGCGATTTAATGAGGAGATTAGATTTGGACATGCTCGAGGAGGTTAGAGAAGAGGCAGCCATTAGGAATGCTGCTTACCAACAACGAACAGCTCTGTTCTACAACAAGAGGGTGAAGAAATGCGACTTAAAAGAAGGAGATTACGTGCTAAAAAAGGTCATTCAGAAGCACAATAAGTTGGAAGCAAACTGGCATGGACCTTACCGAGTTACAGAAGTTGTTCGACCAGGACCTTACCGAATATCAACTCTAGAAAGAGAGGAATTTAAGAATGCATGGAATGTTGAACACCTACGCAAGTATTATCAGTGATGTAAAATGTAAAGCAGTTCCATTAATATGAATAAAACGATGAGATTTTGCCATCTTCTATCTTTTTATTGAAAGTTTTTCGGGGAATACTAGTGTGCAACACTACGCTGCTCGGCAGTAAAAACAACACGATAGTTCAAGCTCAGACCAACTCCGGTTGGTTAAAGGGAGAGAACACGATAGTTCAAGCTCAGATCAACTCCGGTTGGTAAAAGGGCGAGAACAAACCATACTCCTTTGGTTAGGAGGCGTACACTAGCTCAGACCAACTCCGGTTGGTAAAAGAGCGAGTGGACATGATAGTTCGAACTCAGACCAACTCCGGTTGGTAAAAGGGCGAGAACAAACCATACTCCTTTGGTTAGGAGGCGTACACTAGCTCAGACCAACTCCGGTTGGTAAAAGAGCGAGTGGACATGATAGTTCGAACTCAGACCAACTCCGGTTGGTAAAAGGGCGAGAACAACATTCCTAAAAATGCCAACGTGTCTGGCTAAGAAGCAAAATACTCCTAAAAATGCCAATCTCGGTTGGTTAGGAAATAAGATATACCAACTTATGTGTAATACCCCGTATATTTTATGATATTTATTTACGGATTAATTAAATTAAATGTGAATTAATTGAGAATTAATCCGGATAAAATATTAACGAGATGTGAGTTAGTATTTGATTATAATGTGTATATATGGCAATATATGAATATTGGAACTATTGAAATTGTCGCGAGATTGAAATACGGCAATTTGGGAAATTTTGTTGGGACGCGCGTGACAGTCGCGTCAGGAATATAATTATTTGAATTAAAAAGTGAATTTTATTTTTATCACCCGTATGGTCATTTTGAGTGCGCCAACGTGTTCGGAAGGGTCGAAATAGTCAGAAAACACTAGCCGGGGGTTAAGTTTGGGTCCCGGGGCATTATTGGGCCATACCGGTAACTTATAGGGGTAGTTTGGTAATTTCGGAAATTGGGTAATTAAAACCCACGAAATTTAGAGTTAAAAATCTGACTTAGTCTTAACCCACTAAGCCATTTCCAACCCCAATTTAGGTAGTCGGCTACGGGAGAAGTTTAGAAACCTTAAACCTTGGCAAAAACCAACCCCACCTCCATTATCACCTTGAGAAGAACTTGTAGAGAGGGAGAGAAAGAGAAAAATTCTGCAGAATGAGAGAGAGAGGAATTCAACCACCTTCAATCAACAACAAATCCGAAGAGCAATTAAGGCAAGTGATTTAATTACAATTGATTCAATGCTATGCTTTTCCATGTTTAGGAAAATTATCAAATTTATCTTGGAAGATTGATTAGACCCATGAATTTGAGGATTTAAAACTATAAACTAAGTTAGGGACTGCATGTAGAAACATTCTGGACGAATTATGAATTCAGAATTATGACCCTTGATGATCTAAAAACGTATTTAAGAAGAGATTTATTAATGTTCTTGAAAGAAATAGGAAACTAGGGTTCTTGATGAAGTTTTGATCCAAACAAAGCCCTTGGTTGATGAATTATTGGTTTTGGAACGTTAACAATGTTGTAGGATGGTTGTATGATGATATTATAACGTTATATTAGAGTTTCATGCATTAAAAGGATGTTTTGTGATGATTTGAAAACTGCAAAACGAAGCAGTCCGTAGCCATACCTGGTGCGTTCGATCGATCGACATTCATCAGTCGATCGCTCGACCACCATCGATCGATCGAAGGTAAAGGTCGATCGATCGACCTTCCCAGAATGAGTAAAGTTTTCCCTATTTAAATTTTAATGATGTTAACCCTTGGAAAATATTATTCGAAACCTTATGAATACCCTTAAACTTAAGGAAGACCAGTAGGCATGATTATGAAATTGGGACCGTTATTAGAATTTAATTCGAGGAATTATTCTAATCCAATGAAATTCGATAAGTGAGATACTATTTGGGTTAAAACTATAAATTTGAATAATTTAATGAAATGAGATTTGGGGCAGAAGTAAGGACCTTAGGAATAAAGATGTTATATGTGGGAATAATAGGAACTTAATAATCTATTTGAGATAGGTTTTAAGTATAAGAAATTACGACGTGGGACGTGTCGCCAGTTTAAATTTTATATTATCGGGAGACTTAAAATATATAAATTTGGAATAATGGTATAAGGATGTAGAGTATACCTTTATTAATATTAAGATATCTAAGATGTGTGAATGCTTAGCATATAATTTTATGTGTATGACATACCTACCATACTTGCTATCACGGGAGGTTTACGTTCGCTTAGGGCCTTCTTATCCTTGTGTTGCCCGGATTTAGATTGGTACCTCGATGAACATAGGTCAGATAAGGACTTATTGGGATGTTAATAAGTCTGCTGATCGTGGGAGCGTAGGTATGTGCGTGACCCATGTGATGTGACTGTGTTCGCCTCCATTGTTTGTGATGTTGTTATCTGAGAACGATTCCTGAGAGATTCAGAATGCGTAATCCTTATGTACGTGATGTACCGGGATGGATAGCAAAGTATGTGTGCACCGCAGCTTAGCCTCGGGGTGCTTGTATTGTATATTTATGATGTGAATAATATACGGTTAAATGGAAAGGAATTTGTTATGTTAAATTGAGAGTATAGTTATTGTAACGTTATGAAAAGATAAAAGGGGACAAATATCAATAAATGGTTTTGTTAATAATTGGGAATCCGAGAATTAAAGTAGAACTCTCTATTTAATTATTAAGGTTGGAATTAAAACGTGAGCCGAGTAGAAGTGTTAGAAACTCTTTTGAACTAGATAGTTATGAGAAAACACATGAATGGGTACATGAACGTTAGGAGTGCACAGTTAGACGAGAGGTGAGTATTTCATGTGAGAGCACGTCCTAACATGTATTTTGCATTCATTGTTTTACATGTTATTAAAGCACTTGATGTTTTAAAATACTCTCCACTTTCGGGCTCTGACCCGTTTGCTTTCAAATCTATTTTTTTGTAAAAACCATTTTAGGTGCCCAGCCACAAGGACACCATGCTTAGGATCCTTATTCAGGTGACGAGCTGTAGCTGTTTGTGGAAGTTACAGGACTTTGCTTGTAGACGCTTCATCTATCTTGACTCTATATTCAACATTTATCAGTTGTAGGGCATGTCGCCCATTTCTTTTAGAGACATTTCATTTATTTCAGTTATTCAGACTTCTGGCATGTAATTAATTCAGGATTCAGACTTGTCATATCATTTTCAGTTGTGGGATTGTTGTGAGGAGTTTTCCTCCTGACTTATTACTATTTGTTGGTTATTTCATTACTTCGTTATGGTGAATGGATTTATGTTGTTCTTCCATTATTCTTTTATTGCATGTTAATCAGACTTAACTTAAAATTTGGCAACTTACTTTTTAAATACTAGGTGGTTAGTAATCATTAAAATGTTTTCGACAGTGATGCTATTAACTGGACCAACTTGGCATTTTGTATTAATTTAATAAAGGAGTAGCTACCCGGTATTTAATTAGTCGGGGTGTCACAGGTGGTATCAGAGCATCAGGTTCTAGTGTCTTTTAGGATCTGTACGGCTTATTATGTTTCCGCTGAGCTTTCTTTGATGTAGAGCCCTATATTTTAGGACTGTTGTATTCTTTTGTATATGCTACGTTCTTCAGCTATTTTGAGTTTATAACTACGAACTTATAGACTTTATTCTTGTTTCAGAATGCCTCCACGATGTGCACAAAGGATTCCCAGGGATGCAACGCCAGAACCACAGCCCGCACCAGTTCAGGGCACGATGAATGCCGCCGAGGTTGCAGCCATTGTGGCCCAGGCGGTAAATGCCGCACTAGCCATAGTTCAGCAGGCCCCACCTCAGGCGCCGATAGCCGCGCCAATTCAAGCACATGCATTCCCGTTTGCTTGGAAACGTGTACGTGATGCTTTTCAGAAAGCACTCCCTCCGGATTTCGCAGGTAGCTCCGATGTTGTGGTTTCTAGTCAGTGGAGGAAGGACATTCAGCGGCACTTGAGGATGTATGAGTGCACCGATGTCCAGAAGCAGATACTATCTACCTTTAAGCTAGTGGGGTCTGCACTGCAGTGGTGGGAGTCTATTACCACCGTGGAGGAGAGAGATACTCTCACTATCCAGGAGTTTTGGGTGCGGTTCGACCGCAAATACTTTCCGTCAGCTGTTCACACGGAGATGAGGAGGAAGTTGATGAGCCTCAAACAGGAGGGTAAGACTGTGGCCGAGTATGAGGCCGAATTTACAAATCTACTGAATATTATCCCAGATGAGATACCGACAGAAGAAAAAAAGATCCAGAAATTCACCGATGGTTTGACATGGAGGATTCGTCAGCATTTGTTAGGGAACCTCTCGTTGGCCACTTATTCTGACGTGGTTAACGCTGCACTATTACACTGCCAGGATCATCTCTTTCACATGGCTGAGGGCAAGAGATCGGGAGAGTCCAGCCATCAGAGCAGGACTGGGGGAAATGGTGCCAGTGGGGCACATTCTGTTCAGGGGCAGAGACAGGGTTCCCAGCAGGGGGATCACAAGAGGTTCAGGTCGGGAAATTTCAGGCACGGTTAGGGAGGTTTCCGACAGGGCCATCAGGGTCTGAACGGCCATCAGAACCAGCAGGGTTAGAATGGTCAACAACAGTTTCAGCAGGGCCAGTGGAGGAACGGTAACGGCCATCAGGGCCGGGGGCAGCAGGGACAGAGAGGGGGGGAACTTCCCGGGGAAGTGTTTCGTTTGTGGCAAGACTGGCCATAAACGCCAGGACTGTCCTGATAGGGGCAGGGCCCCGCAGCAGCAGCAGGGTGCTCGTCATGAGCCACAAAGGCCACTTTTTCCACCTGCCCTCCCAGCTCCAGCCCAGGTGCCAGCACTACTAGCCATTCCAGCAGTTCCTGTACAGCAAGGGCAGTTACAGTATGGACGTGTCTATAACGTTCACCAGGCAGCAGCTCCACAGGCACCACCTGCGATTGAGGGTATGTATCCTATCCATGGTACTATGGGTCGGGTTTTTTTTTTATACGGGGGCAACGCATTGTTTTATAGCTACACATTTTGCGAAAGCCTTAGGGTTGTTAGCCACAGCAGAGAGCACAGTGACGTGTGTAGACTCACCATTGGGGAGTGGGTCACTTATTTTCTTTATATGCCGGGGAGTGGGGGTAGAGATTGGTAGTTTGGTGTTACCTGCAGACATGTTGGTATTAGATATGCATGTGCACGATGTGATTATCGGTATGGATTGGCTCGCGGATTATAGAGCCATCATTGATTGCTTCGGTGGGAGCATTGTTTTTGCCATTCCGGGGCAAGAGATGTTTGTAGTGGCGATGCCTCGCCCAGAGGGAGGCTCGACCGCTCATTTGTATTACATAGAGGAGGATACCTCTAAGGAGGTTGTGATTCCTTTAGATTCGATCCCAGTTGTCAGGGAGTATTCCGATGTGTTTCAGGAGATACCAGGCCTACCCCCCAGTCGAGAGATAGACGTTGTCATAGACTTATTGCCAGATATGAGACCTATCGCACGCGCACCGTACCGTATGGCTCCGGCAGAGATGCGAGAGCTACGAGATCAGATTGAGCAGTTGTTGGGTCAGGGGTTTATACGGAGGAGTAATTCGCCGTGGGGTGCCCCTGTGTTGTTCGTGAAGAAGAGAGATGGTTCACTGAGATTGTGTGTGGACTACCGAGATTTGAACAAGGTCACGACACGGAATAAGTATCCGTTGCCTCGAATCGATGACCTATTCGACCAGTTGAGAGGAGCTTCCTTCTTCTCGAAGATTGATTTGCGATCGGGATACCATCAGTTGCGTATCAGGGAAGGGGATGTCTCGAAGACGGCGTTCTTAACGATATATGGTTCTTACGAGTTTCGGGTTATGCCTTTTGTTTTGACCAATGCTCCAGCCGTGTTTATGGACTTGATGAATAGGGTGTTCAGAGATTTCCTAGATCAGTTTGTCATTGTCTTCATTGATGATATTCTGGTTTACTCCCAGACAAAGGAGGAGCACGCCGAGCATTTAAGGCAAGTTTTGCAGACGCTACGTCAGAACGAGTTGTATGCAAAGTACGAGAAGTGCGGGTTTTGGCTGAAGGAGGTCCAGTTTTTAGGACACATTATTTCCGACCGGGGAATATCTGTTGATCCGGGGAAGGTATCCGCGGTGAGGGAGTGGGGACAGCCCACGACTGCGACAGAGATCCGTAGTTTCTTGGGTCTAGCAGGATACTACAGGAGGTTCATTCGGGGATTTTCAAAGATAGCAGGTCCTTTGACACATCTGACTCGTAAAGGTGTGCCGTTCATTTGGAGTGATGCCTGTCAGTTGGCATTCGATGAGTTGAAGGATAAGTTGACCTCAGCACCTGTGTTAGCATTGCCAAGACCGGGAGTTGAGTATCTAGTTTACACCGATGCGTCCTTACAAGGACTTGGAGGTGTATTGCAGCAGGAGAGTCAGGCCATAACTTATGCTTCCCGTAAGCTTAAGCCTCACGAGAAGAATTAACCCACCCATGACTTGGAGTTAGCGGCAGTGGTATTTGCCCTTCGGATTTTGAGACATTACCTTTTGGGGGAGAAGTTTCAATTATTCACAGACCACAAGTCCCTACAGTACCTATTCATGCAGAAGGAGTTGAATATGCGGCAGCGAAGGTGGCTTGAGTTTGTGAAGGATTATCAGTTTGATATCCAATATCTCGCGGGAAAGGCTAACGTGGTAGCAAACGCGTTGAGCCGTAGACCAGTAGATGAGGTGGCAGATGTGTGGAAGGCAAAATGGAAGGAGTTGGGACATCAGGATGCAGTGGCCCGATCATTCATGTCTGTGATGACTGTTACATCGCAGATTGTCACGAGGGTAGTAAGGGCACAGGCAAATGACTCGTTCTGTCAGGAATAGATAATTCGATTACTAGTAGAACGAGCCGAATCCTATACCGTTAGCTCAGACGGGGGATTACGCTTCAACGGGAGATTGGTAGTTCCGGAAGGGGAGGAATTGCGGCACGAGGTGATGGCAGAGTCGCACGGCTCACGATTCGCGGTACATCCCGGTGGGGATAAAATGTACCAAGACATGAGACGACAGTATTGGTGGAGCGGGATGAAGAGAGATATTGCCGTGTTTGTTTCAAAATGCGCCACTTGTCAGCTGGTAAAAGTGGATCATCAGAGACCGGAAGGACTGCTACAGTCGTTAGAGGTCCCGATGTGGATGTGGGAGAGCATATCCATGGACTTTATCACGGGGTTGCCTACGTCACAGAGAGGTCACGACTCCATTTGGGTAATTGTGGACAGATTGACCAAAGTCGCTCATTTTCTACCCGTAAGGACAGACTACACTACGGGACTGTATGCCCAACTCTTTATTGCAGAGATAGTGAGACTTCACGGTGTACCCCTAAATATCGTGTCTGACAGAGATAAGATATTTGTTTCACGGTTTTGGGAAAGTTTTCAGGAGGCCATGGGCACGGAATTGCGATTGAGTACGGCATATCACCCGCAGACCGATGGGCAAACCGAGCGTACAAACCAGATGTTGGAGGACATGTTGCGTATGTGCATCATTGATTTTGAGGGTGGATGGGAGCAGTATCTTCCACTGGTGGAGTTTGCTTACAACAACTCCTACCAGTTCACCATTGGCATGGCTCCATTTGAGGCATTGTACGGTAGACCTTGTCGTTCCCCAGCATGTTGGTTGGAAGTAGGGGACAACAAACTACTTGGGCCAGAAGTGATTCAGGATACTTCGGCGAGGATAGAATTGATTCGGAGTCACATTCGGGTAGCTCATGATCGGCAGAAGAGCTATGCTGATGCGAAGAGGTTCTTCAGGGAGTTCCAAGTGGGGGACCAGGTTTTGCTCAGAGTATCTCCTATGAAGGGGATTATGCATTTCGGGAAGAAAGGGAAGTTGGAACCGAGATATGTGGGACCATTTCCTATTATTGAGCGGATTGGACCGGTTGCATATAGACTCGGGTTACCGGAGCATTTGCATCGGATTCACGATGTATTTCGTATTTCCTCGCTAAGGAAATATCTTAGAGACAATTTGTCTCATTCTCATATTTCTTTGGAGGACATCGATCTCTAGCCTGATAGCTCCTACGAGGAGGGGCCGATTGCTATTTTGGACCAAAGTGCGCGGAAACCGCGGTCAAAGATAGTCCCGTTAGTACGTGTTCAGTGGCGACATCATAATGTCGAGGAGTCCACATGGGAGCGCGAGGATGAGATGCGCGAACGCTATCCAGAGTTGTTCTTACCAGGTACTTTCTAGTTCCGAATTTCGGGATGAAATTCTGTTATTAGGGGGGAAGTATGTAATACCCCGTATATTTTATGATATTTATGGGGTTAATTAAATTAAATGTGAATTAATTGAGAATTAATCCGGATAAAATATTAACGAGATGTGAGTTAGTATTTGATTATAATGTGTATATATGGCAATATATGAATATTGGAACTATTGAAATTGTCGCGAGATTGAAATACGGCAATTTGGGAAATTTTGTTGGGACGCGCGTGACAGTCGCGTCAGGAATATAATTATTTGAATTAAAAAGTGAATTTTATTTTTATCACCCGTATGGTCATTTTGAGTTCGCCAACGTGTTCGGAAGGGTCAAAATAGTCATAAAACACTAGCCGGGGGTTAAGTTTGGGTCCCGGGGCATTATTGGGCCATACCGGTAACTTATAGGGGTAGTTTGGTAATTTCGAAAATTGGGTAATTAAAACCCACGAAATTTAGAGTTAAAAATCTGACTTAGTCTTAACCCACTAAGCCATTTCCAACCCCAATTTAGGTAGTCGGCTACGGGAGAAGTTTAGAAACCTTAAACCTTGGCAAAAACCAACCCCACCTCCATTATCACCTTGAGAAGAACTTGTAGAGAGGGAGAGAAAGAGAAGAATTTTGCAGAAAGAGAGAGAGAAGAATTCAACCACCTTCAATCAACAACAAATCTGAAGAGCAATTAAGGCAAGTGATTTAATTACAATTGATTCAATGCTATGCTTTTCCATGTTTAGGAAAATTATCAAATTTATCTTGGAAGATTGATTAGACCCATGAATTTGAGGATTTAAAACTATGAACTATGTTAGGGACTGCATGTAGAAACATTCTGGACGAATTATGAATTCAGAATTATGACTCTTGATGATCTAAAAACGGATTTAAGAAGAGTTTTATTAATGTTCTTGAAAGAAATAGGAAACTAGGGTTCTTGATGAAGTTTTGATCCAAACAAAGCCCTTGGTTGATGAATTATTGGTTTTATAACGTTAACAATGTTGTAGGATGGTTGTATGATGATATTATAACGTTATATTAGAGTTTCATGCATTAAAAGGATGTTTTGTGATGATTTGAAAACTGCAAAACGAAGCAGTCCGTAGCCATACCTGGTGCGTTCGATCGATCGACATTCATCAGTCGATCGATCGACCACCATCGATCGATCGAAGGTAAAGGTCGATCGATCGACCTTCCCAGAATGAGTAAAGTTTTCCCTATTTAAATTTTAATGATGTTAACCCTTGGAAAATATTATTGGAAACCTTATGAATACCCTTAAACTTAAGGAAGACCAGTAGGCATGATTATGAAATTGGGACCGTTATTAGAATTCAATTCGAGGAATTATTCTAATCCAATGAAATTCGATAAGTGAGATACTATTTGGGTTAAAACTATAAATTTGAATAATTTAATGAAATGAGATTTGGGGCAGAAGTAAGGACCTTAGGAATAAAGATGTTATATGTGGGAATAATAGGAACTTAATAATCTATTTGAGATAGGTTTTAAGTATAAGAAATTACGACGTGGGACGTGTCGCCAGTTTAAATTTTATATTATCGGGAGACTTAAAATATATAAATTTGGAATAATGGTATAAGGATGTAGAGTATACCTTTATTAATATTAAGATATCTAAGATGTGTGAATGCTTAGCATATAATTTTATGTGTATGACATACCTACCATACTTGCTATCACGGGAGGTTTACGTTCGCTTAGGGCCTTCTTATCCTTGTGTTGCCCGGATTTAGATTGGTACCTCGATGAACATAGATCAGAGAAGGACTTATTGGGATGTTAATAAGTATGCTGATCGTGGGAGCGTAGGTATGTGCGTGACCCATGTGATGTGACTGTGTTCGCCTCCATTGTTTGTGATGTTGTTATCTGAGAACGATTCCTAAGAGATTCGGAATGCGTAATCCTTATGTACGTGATGTACCGGGATGGATAGCAGAGTATGTGTGCACCGCAGCTTAGCCTCGGGGTGCTTGTATTGTATATTTATGATGTGAATAATATACGGTTAAATGGAAAGGAATTTGTTAGGTTAAATTGAGAGTATAGTTATTGTAACGTTATGAAAAGATAAAAGGGGACAGATATCAATAAATGGTTTTGTTAATAATTGGGAATCCGAGAATTAAAGTAGAACTCTCTATTTAATTATTAAGGTTGGAATTAAAACGTGAGCCGAGTAGAAGTGTTAGAAACTCTTTTGAACTAGATAGTTATGAGAAAACACATGAATGGGTACAGGAACGTTAGGAGTGCACAGTTAGACGAGAGGTGAGTATTTCATGTGAGAGCACGTCCTAACATGTATTTTGCATTCATTATTTTACATGTTATTAAAGCACTTGCTGTTTTAAAATACTCTCCACTTTCGGGCTCCCCGTTTGCTTTCAAATCTATTTTTTTGTAAAAACCATTTTAGGTGCCCAGCCACATGGACACCATGCTTAGGATCCTTATTCAGGTGACGAGATGTAGCTGTTTGTGAAAGTTACAGGACTTTGCTTGTAGACGCTTCATCTATCTTGACTCTATATTCAGCATTTATCAGTTGTAGGGCATGTCGCCCATTTCTTTTAGAGACATTTCATTTATTTCAGTTATTCAGACTTCTGGCATGTAATTAATTCAGGATTCAAACTTGTCATATCATTTTCAGTTGTGGGATTGTTGTGCGGAGTTTTCCTCCGGACTTATTACTATTTGTTGGTTATTTCATTACTTCGTTATGGTGAATGGATTTATGTTGTTCTTCCATTATTCTTTTATTGCATGTTAATCAGACTTAACTTAAAATTTGGCAACTTACTTTTTAAATACTAGGTGGTTAGTAATCATTAAAATGTTTTCGACAGTGATGCTATTAACTGGACCAACTTGGCATTTTGTATTAATTTAATAAAGGAGTAGCTACCCGGTATTTAATTAGTCGGGGTGTCACATTATGTTGGTCGGGAGGTAAGATTAGCCCAGAAAATACAAAATATTCCAAACTGTACCAAGTATGGTTGGTCGGGGATCAAAACCCACTAACTGTAGTTGGTCGACGAGGAGAAAATATTCCAAATTGTACCAAGTATGGCTGGTCGGGGATAAAAACCTACTAACTATAGTTGGTCGACAAGCACAATTTAACAACCTTGGTTGGTTGGAAAATTTTTAAACATTTTTATACTAATTACTTTATTATTAAGTGATCGAGCAACATTACTGATACTTGTAACTTTTCATGACTAAGTTGGTCGATGAACCACACAATATTGTTATGCAAGCACAAGTATAAAGTGTTTGACAAATACAAGACAATAGCAATACAAATTTACGGACAAAAATGAAACTCTTTCATTGAATTTAAAATGAATTACACAAATTTATTACATTGATATTAAATTGTGTACTAATTATTACATCAGAATTTCCTATTCTACTGGTCTTTTCCCTTATGCTTTTGAAATAGGCTCCTCGCCAGCAGGAGGATCTTCCAGGCAAAGGGGAGAATTAATGAAGTTAAGATCTCGAAGCATTCTGACGTTCATTATTGAAGGTGTGTCCAACAGATGCTCGGGACGAGATACCTCGATCTGAGAATGAAGATTGTAGTCACCGAGGTATTTTGCAATTAAGCTCCGAGGAATGGCACGAGCTGGGATCCATTCCATGTCCAAATTATACGGTGGTACAGGCAAGTCAAGTACCCCAGGATCATAATAGTCCCACAAATAGTGTCCTTGTTCGAGCTTCAGCATGCCCAAAGCATTCAACCAGCCTTGTTTGTAGCCCTCATTATTGGCATTATGGATACGATCATCCAAATGGAATAGTGCTTCGTTGTATCCAGCCATCCAGAACTCCCTGGGCTGTTTGTGAAATTGAAATGTTGACCTTTCAAGCTTCTCATGAAGACTCTGGATGAAAAGTTCATTAGTCTCCAACATTGATTTCTTTGAAGAGAGTTGTTGTTCCAGTTCTCTAATTTTCTTTGACATGTCGGACAAGGCTTGATTCTTTGCCATCAATTGGAATGCTTGGTTTTCCAACGCTGATTGAGTACGAGCTTCTTCAATAGTACGACGAAGAACTCTTGATCGTCCCCGAGCAGGTTGAGTACTTTATTCCTCGACAATATTCTGGACAACTCTTCCTCGTCCACGAGAAACTCTTCCTCGTCCCCGAATAGCAGAGGAAGGCCCAGATCTTCTCAAAGTCTCTAACTCTTCTCGCAATTTGGCATTCTCAACCTCTAAAAAAAAATCCCTCGTCAGTCACTGGGATTGTAGCTGTTGAAGAAGAGGCTGCAGACTTCAACTGTGCCAGCTCTTTCTGCAAATTGTTATTCTCTTGCTCCAGCAGCTCGGCAATCTGTCTACATGCTTCAACTTCACCCTTTAGGGTTCTCTCCCTAACATCATATCCAGCGATGAGCTTCTCGTAGCCCTTCTCGAAAGAAAGCTGCTGATATCTCTTCTCATATCCTTCATGCAACAGGGCGGTTGATTCCTTATACTGATTTTGAAGGTCTTCTAAAGTACATTGAAGATCCTCGATCATTTCGTAATAAGCCACATTATTGGCCACAGCTCGGTCAAGTAAGCCTTTCAGGTACTGATAAGCTTCGACTGCTTGCTCTGAAGCATCATGACCAAGGATGTCGGTAACTTCTGATGCACTCAATTCTGTGTGACCAGCCTTATAATATTCATGACATTGCTTCATCAGCTTTGTATCATTAGCAGATAGCAGATCCATCCTGGCCAAAAACTAGCAGAGAAAGAAAAAGTAATCATCAAAAAGAAGACCAAGACAGAGTACAGATAGAAAAGAGACAATCATATGGAAGAAAAGAACTCAAATTTTATTAGATCATAGTGCAAAGTTACAAAGATCTTGGTTACACTTGAAAAAGAAGAAAAATATAAAGAGAATACCGAACAACTTCACACCTTTTCCTTGTCTCCCAAGACTTTCTCGGGAGGCTGGGACGAGGAGCTCGGTTGCTCGGTTGGAACAATGAGTTGGTCGGCTAAATCTGGAACTTGTTCAGGAGGAGCAGGTAGAGATGAAAGCTCCTCGTCGACAGGCTGAGTAAGGATTGGATCACCCACTGCCATTGAAGATTCTTTAGAGGCAGCTTCGTCCTCCTCTTCATCTTCAATATTTGGGGGAGGACCAGGGAGATGCTGTTGAAACAACTCTGAGTCCTCATTAACATTCAATTCTTGCAGGGAAGCCACCCAACCATCTCGAAAGTATTTCAAACTCCCATACTGCACCTGAGTCATCATTGCTGCTACTCCCCTGTCCCATCCTTTGTCCCAACCAGTGCGGAAAGATTTTTTCACCACCACCTTTCTTTTCATTTTCTCCGAGGAGAGCTTCTCGGATAGAAGATCCTCGGTGGCCTTCAACTTAGCCTCCACCTCTTCCTTCTGGCAGTTCACTTCTCGCAGAAGGGACAATTCTTCTTCTGCCATTTTCATTTTGTCTTCAAGCTCACCAAAGCTTTTGAGCTTCTCGTCATACTTCTTTTTCTCTCCCTCCAAATCTTTCACTTTATTTTCCAACTGCACCTTTTCTGCCTCAACTGCAGCCAACTTCTTCTCCCATTTAGCCCTATCCTCGTCATACTTTTGACGGGAATCCTTCAAAGATTTGATTAAACCCAACAAAGCATCCTCCACTCCAGACGAGGAGCTAGAAGCTTTGATTGCTTCATCCTTCTTCACAATGGTGTTAAAACAACTCACCAGCTGAAAAAATAAGATAATGATAAGTCATCACAGAGTTACATGCATTGATGGAAATAAAGGAAATTCAGAATAGGAGAAACTTACTGAAGCAAGGTGACGAGTATCCAGGGATGTAAGCACATCCCTAGACATATTTTCCTCAATTCCTTGGACTTCAGGAATGGTCCAAGTCTTCACCGAGCTCATAGCTGAGTTCAGAGGAATAATAGTTGGAACACCAGCTCCAATAACTTGGAGCTGGGGAATGGCTTCAGCCAAATTGACCGAGGAGGATCTCTTCAGTCTCCTCGGTGGCATTTCAACAGTTTCAACCAAGGAAGAGCTCTTGGTTGGGGAGATGGTGATCACTTCCACAGGTGCATCTTTCTTGTTAGGATCCACTAGGGGCTTCTCGGCAGCCTTTTGAGGAGCAACAGAAGGGGCAACATCTACTTTCTTTGTCCCCTTTGGGACGTCAGTCTTGTTTCTTTTCCCATCTCCAGCAGAGGTAGTCTCCTCAAAGAGAGCAGGAACTCTTCTTTTGCCCATTTTCTGACTTAGAGGAATGTGAGAGTCTGGTGAAGAATCCTCGGGAGCTGGCGCTGGTTCACTAGTGCTGACCACAGGACGAGCAGTAAAGGATGATGTATAGCTCTTGTACTGCAACAAGTATGAAGCAGACCTGATGTGCTCGTCTACAACTTTCTGATGCAAACTCCAGATATGTTTCAAATGCTTAATATTTACTTATGATTCTTTTGGAGTTTTTCTTTTGCTGTCAACTGCAAACAAATACATATTGAAATGTCAATCACACATTATTCAAACATAATGAAATCATAATTTCAGAAATAAAATAAAATGAAAATAACCTATCCCATTGCCATATGGAGGGCATTTGGGACCTTCATATACTTCATCTCTAATCAAAGGGGCATGTTGCCAATTTTTGATAACTACCCCATGTTCAAAATAATCCCTATTAGCATCAGGGAGGTTGACTACTAAAGCCCTATTCAAAAATCTAGTTTTTAAATAAAAAATATTATCTTCAACAGCCCATCTATAACAATACATAATCTCAGGAATTCCTATACGGGTTCCGTGAGTTTGATTTAACCTATACACCCCATTAACTATTCTCCATGTGTTGGGGGCTATTTTTGCAGGAACAACATCGAAATAATGACAGAACTCTAAGCACAAAGGGTTTGGTGGAAAAGAAAATCCACATTCAGCAATAAAGAGGCTGGGGAACCAGTGTCCCTCAGCCAAACGAAAATAATCTAAAGGCTCAGAAAGATCCTCTAGAGTTACCCAAGATGGAATAAAAAAATCAGAACAGAATTTCTCAAGAGATTCAATAACATAAACCATGGTGAATAAAAGAAATGAAGAAGAAGTAAGAAGATCTTACAGGAAAAAGGAGATCTGTTGACAACAAACGAAGAAAGGGACGAACGCACAAGAGAGAGAAAGACTATGGAAAACTCGAAAGCAGAAATTGGAAAAGGTAGAAGACGATGGGGTTGCCTATGAAGCTTAAATACTTTGCCTTGGGAAATGGCGAAAGAAATGATTACAAAAGGAAACTATTACGCTACCGGCGGCTAAAAGGACAAAAAGTGCACGAAGATCGAAGCGCTTATAAAAATTCAAAAAGGCGGATTCTGCGAATTTGGAAGGACATTCGAATACGAAGAAAATGTTCCCAAAAACCAGGAAAGTCATTTAATATTGCCATATACCGAGAAAGAATGTTCCATACTCCTCAAATTTCGAAATATGAAACATTCGAGGCTTCTGTTGATACCAAAATTAGTATGCTGGTATAGACGAATAATAAGAAGACACATGTCGATCTACGTGGCACAATAGCAACGAGGAGGTTTATTTCCCCGACCAAGTCATACTCACTCCGAGCAGCAAGTGTACTCCGACCAACTCATACGCTCCAAGGAACAGACTTCTCCGAGTAACTCAGACCTCTCCGAGGAACTCTTGAATATCATGAAGCTCAGGCGGTCCGAGCTGCATCTCGGCCACAGCATTGATTGCCAGATAATCAACAGTTCAACTATTCATTGAATGCTTATCATTGACGCACACTCTTAAAGGGCATTAATTGTATCACCCTTTCATGTGTATATCATTTAATGTATCACCCTTTCACATGACAGCCTAAGAGCTATAAATACATTGTATCACCCTCATTCAAGGGGACCAGATTTTCTTGATAGAATTACATATCGAGAACTCCAAAACACTTTGGCAATAACAGAAACAGTGGACGTAGGCCATTCTTATAAGGCTGAACCACTTTAAAATTCTTTGTCTCATTTATATTTATCTGTGATTAAATAATTAGAAGCAATCTAATTTTTTACATCAACAACAACATCTTTAAATTACTTACTAAATTGTTTTAAAATCTTTTACACTCTGGCTCTGACCTGTCTCTTGCAAAAATATCTTTTCTTGTGTATTATTTTAGGTGCCCTGCCACAGGGACACCAAGGTTGGACTATTGGATCTTTTGATGTGCTACAACCATTGTGGAAGTTACAGGTCGTCGCATTTAGACGTCTCCACTTCTATCCTTTCAATTCTAGTATTTAAGCTTCTCAGTAAGGGCATGTGTCGCCCATTCTCAGTTTATTTATGTCCGAGGAACATTGTACTTATTTATTTCAGCATTTCCTTTTCAGTTGGATTTATTATTGTTGGTTTGGATTTTATTCGTCTGGGATGATTATTCGAGTTTATTATATACAGTTGGATGATGTTTTATTCCTTAGTGATTTATGTATGAAGAGGGTGAATGTTTTAACAGTTTAAATTAATGGACTTAATATAATTTAATAAAATATTTTGACACTAGCTTAATTAAATATTAGGTGGTTAAACCGAAAATTGTTTGTCGACGGTGATGCTAAAAATGAATCAGCTGGATATTTTGCTTTAAATTTTATAAAGGACTGACCACCCAATATTTAATTGGTCGGGGTGTCTCAGGTGGTATTAGAGCATCGAGTTCTAGAGTCTTTTAGGATCTGTATGGATTACTATGCTTTTATCTTAGCGTTCCTTGATATAGAGCCCTATTTTTAGGATTGTTGCATTCTTGATTATGTGATTACGTCTTCAACTATCTGAGATTTAATAACTGTGGACTTATAAATCCTTTATCGTTTCAGATACCTCCAAGACGTGCACTGAGGTATAGAAATTCCCAACTCGAGCCCCTGCCAGCATAGGCTCAGGGTACGATGATTGCTGCAGAGGTTGCAACCATTGTTGCCCTGACAGTTAATGCCTCATTAGTCCTGGTTCAGTAGGCTACAAAATTGGTACAGGTAGCAATACCAGCTCTAGTACATGCGTTCCCTTCAGTTTGGGAGCGAATTAGAGATGCCTATCAAAAGGCACCCCCCCCCCCCCAGAGTTTCAGGGGAGTTCAAATGTTGTGGTAGAAAGCCAGTGGAAGAAGGACATCTTGTAATACCACGTATTTCTAAATATTCTATTTAATTAAATTGGAGAATTAAATGAGAAAATATGGCATAATTTAAATTACGTAAGAGGGGTAATTTAATGAGATTTATTAAAAATTGAAATTATGGAATATTAATCGAGAGATAGATACCGATTTATATTGCCTCATTATATTTACTTAGTGCGAGTGGTAAATAGTTACTTAACGCATGTAGACCGTGTTAGGGTGAGAATGAGTAATATTTTTAAGTGACTCAAATGATAATTTAGAGATCACAGATGAGTTCGGAAGGGTCAAATTAGTCAAAATAGTATACCCGGGGGTATTAGTTGAATCTCGGGGTAATTTCGGACTAAACCGAGACCGTTCGGGGGCGTTTAGGTCTTTTAACACGAGAGGGTATGGAAACCTACGAATTTGAGAGCCTTTTATCAGCCGTATGAAAGAGGGGTTAGGGTTAGAAAACCCATGTAAACACCAATACCATTAGAGAAAAGGAGAAAACCATTCTCAAGGCTTAGAAGATGCTTTTGAGAAGGTTGGGTTTGGATCATGCACCCTAGGAGCCATAGGAGGAAGGATTGAAGAAGAGAAGCATCAATCCATCATCAACTCCACGAAATCAAATTCCCTCTGTCAAGGCAAGTTGTTTATTGCAAAAATTAAAAAGTTATAATACCGATGTGTAGGGTTTTTGAGTAGTTTTGTTAAATCAATATCTTGATAGGAGAATAATGATATTTATACATGTTGGGATAGGAATCGCATGTAGAATGATTTAACATATGTATAGGATTAACATTCAGAGTAGACTTGATGATTATTTCGGAATAAAATCTAGGTTTTGAATGCATATATGGGAAGAACACCATAACTAGGGTTTTAAGAAATTATGGGTTTAATTCACTATTTCTTTAAAGGAATTTGGGTTTTGATGTATTTGACAAGTTATAAATTGTCCTGGTATATGTGGAAACATGTTAGGATCATTGGGTCGAAGTTTTGTGGACTATAATGAAGTTTGGAGATTTGTTAATGGAGGAAGAGGTTAACGAAGAAGACGAATTACGTCTGTCCCTGCTCGATCGATCGATCGATCTCGAATGTCGATCTATCGATTAGGTCGATCGATCAAACCCAGTAGTCGATCGATCGACGTAAGCTGTTTTTTCCCAAATTTTTCGTGTTTAAGGTTTCTTTGATTTCCGGGAATGAATGAGTATCCTAGGATTTATATTATACTTATATGGGAGTGAGAATAAGACCAGTAGGTATATTGTCGAGGTCCTATAAGGCCATTGGGTATAGGACTTGGATTATCGACCGAAGAGAATAATTCGATTTAGTAGAGTAACGGGGACATTCAGAATTGAGTTACGAGGCGAGGTAAAGTCAATTCAAGTAATAAACCCGTAGGGTAAGTAATAACTACTGAAATTATATGTGAGGGGTAACTAGGACCCTTAGAGTTGTGTGAATACTCAAATAAATGCGATTAATGAGATAAATCGTAAAGCGAATATTGTACGGTAGATATAAGAGATTAAAATATTACGTACGAACATAATTAATAGGTCGGGCGTGTACCTACTGAATTATATGATCTTTTAGGTCGGGAGAAGTATACCTAAATTAACTATGTTAGGGTCGATGAGATATTCCGAACTAACATAGGGTTATTATATGTTTGGGGTCGATGTAAAATGCCTAACCAAACCTTGGAACTGGTGGCGTGATGAAAGAGTTTGAGCCAGAATTTGTGTATATAAATAATTGGGGTCGATGTATCATTCCTAACCAATTCTTACTTGGGGTCGATGAATCATTCCGAACCAAGAGTCCTTTACGTGTGTGAAAAGGACAAAATATTATTGACTGATATTTAGTATATATTGTGTGTGCAATATATACTTGATGATATTCTACTTCTGTATATTAGTAGATTGATATATATTATGTATTTAAAGATACATACCGAACTGGTAAGTTAAGTAGTGAAACTTAATTATGAAACGTAACGTTAGATAGAGAATATCTATTTAGTAATTTAAGTAGTGAAACTTAATTACAAAAGTGGGAAGATAGAAATTGTGATAATTGTAGAAATTTAGTAGTGAAACTAAATGAGAAGTTTTGAAACATAACATAGGTGAAATGTTACTTGAGTATTAATTAACTTTCGCGAGATGTTAATGAAATGGATGTACTGTGTGGGCGATATGAAAACTTAATTGTAGATAAGTTCAGATGATTACTTAGTCCTAGTTAGCTTGGAAGATATGGCTAGGTAGGCTAAGTGTAGAACGTTAGGTGTGCACAAAAGATGAGGGGTGAGTAAACTCAAGAGAGTGTACGAGAACCTAACATGTGTAATCAATAACCGCATTTTATATTGTGATAAACGCTTGTTAAATATTTTCAAAATGTTTTGAATACTAACTCTTGCTATGAAATATTTTCAAAACCTTTTAGGTGTCCAGCCAGAGGGACGCCATGTATGATGATTTCATTCCAGGAACTCGAAGTTGTAGCACAGTGGATGCTTACATGATTTTGATTAGACGATATCTCTCATTAAGATATAATGCAGGATCTCACACTATTCTTTGTATAGACTTGTGGTCCGGTATCAGTCTAAGATGTTTAGTTTCAGACTAGTGGTTGTTCTACTATTATTTTGGGATTTTAGCCGATGGTTTATTCGGTATTGCTCTTATTCTTTTGTACTCACACTTGGTTGATTGGGTTATAGTACATGGTTATTTTTATACTTTGTTTCGTATGGTTGATTTATCTGTTTTAAGAAAGATAAAATTTGGCACCGATCTAGTTTTTACTTAGGGGATTAGTAATTAAAAAGTTTTCGACAATGATGCTAAGAATGAACCATTTGAAAAACCTATTTTAATTTAATAAAGGCCTGATCACCCGATGTTTAATTAGGTGGGGTGTCACAGATGGTATCAGAGCATCAGGTTCTAGTGTCCATAGGATCTGTATGGCTTACTACGTCTTTAGCGTATCGTTTGATTGATATAGAGCCCCATCTTAGGATTGTTGTACTCCTCTACGTACGTAGTTTACTTTCTCCTGCTATTTAGTAGATGTAGTGTTATATATACGAGTTCGATTGGGCATGGTACGTCGAACATAGCGATAGGACCAGCATTGGCATTGGAAGGACTGCAGGAGGGAGGAGCTCGGCATGAAGCATGGGGTGTTCGAGGATGGTAATCATAGGAGAGATGACCATTGTCGAGGTCATTCCTAATGTGTAATGGAAGTAGATGCTGCAAGAACTGTTGGGGCATGTCAAACATTTTTCTAAGTACCGAGAAGGCAAAGGGTGAGGCTAATCTAAACCCGCCCAACGCCGTGATAGTGGGAGAAGGTCAGAAAGATCTTGGAAGAGAACGACCCGTGAAAAATTTGATAAAACGGCAACTGTGCATGTTAACCGATTGAAGTAAAATGTACAGAGGTTTTGGCATTTAGGATAGAGTAGAAATACTCAGAAGTGAAAATTTGAGTAAATTTCTTTTTATAGAGGTAATGTGGTGGGGATACCAGTCACCACATCTGGACCGAGGGTCAGTATACAAATAGAGGGACCTTACGTATAGTTTAACCGCAAATTTCTCCAATGATGGTTCAGAAGCGAAGTGAATGGAAATTTCTGAACCCATCACGTGAAAGCCTGGTAGAGGCCAACTGTGATAAAGAAACTTATCTGTTGAAGTGAACTTGTACCCGATGAGATAGGTACAAGGGAAAAAAGAGCCCTTGAGAGAATGGACTCTCGAGTCGTCGTTCGTAATTTTGGTAAAACTCTTCTTGGACGACTTATGTGTATGAAGGCAGTATGGTGCTTCTTACAAGGTTGAGGTAAATGCTCCTAGGTCGGCGGAGCTAAAAGAGTTAAAGGATTTAGTCAAAGAGTAAGACTGAATGTAATGGGGCTAGTGCAAGACATAAGTGGAAACCCACTAAGGGATTCATTGATTTGATCCTAAGTCGGGACTGTTAAGTCTAATAGTGCATTCCTTGGTCAGCGAAACTAAGGGAACCATGATGATAGTGTTAAAAATCAAGGCTTCCAAGTCCGAGAGGAGGAATACCCTAAACCAGTCGGTGTGGCCTGGAATAATGGATTTATGAAAAGATGTCTTACGTAGGACGTAAGACCACGCGTGCTGATCTTGTCCAAAGTTATTTAAGGGAATAATAACTCCAATAAGTTTTTCATTTTCATAAGGACAAGCGTATTATGTCTGGGAACCATTTGAACCACCAGTGCGTTTTAGCCTCAAGTGAATGAGGTATTTGATGATGCCTCACCTGAAAGAGGGTCGAGCTCGCATTATTCATTAGTATGTTGGAGACTTCAAAGATTATGGATGTCTTATAGTGATTGATCCCGGTGTATAGGGACTTTAATGATGTGATTCAAGGTATATCGTATTACCGCTGAGTGGAGAGATCGAGCTCGTTGTTATGATTAGTGCTAAGGACTTAGTGATAGTATAAGTGCATTGCCACTTGACTGCTTTAGAGATATTGGAGTATGGTCACACATATTATCGAGGAATGGAATTTGAGTATCTCGACTATGTGTTGTTGCAATAATGCTCAGTAAGAATGGATGGAGATAAGTCCCTTGTTTAAGTTCGGTTGCGAAAGGGGATGCGACTAAATTTTTATGCACGTCAGGAGAAGAGACGTTGTTAGATACTAGGGCATCAGTGGAACCGGTAGTGTTGTGGAGAAACACTGAAAGGCTTATTTCACCACGAAGGGATATGTGGGACTTTGTGGGTGAGAATTTGATTCTTGGTCAATAGGGGATTGAGAATACCAGCGAAATTGTAGTCACGCTGTGAAGACAAGGCTAAAGTTGAGGAAAAACATGTTACGAGTGCGACATTTGCAATGTTTTTGCAAATGTGCACGGAGAAAAGGGTGTATGGGCGCCCTAGTCAATTGTCTTTCTTAGTCATTCGAAATAGAAGGATGCAGTGCGCCGGTGGGGAAGTTATGAGGCAAGTCGTATCGATGAAATGGATTAAACGTCATGGGAGATAGACGATGATCCAAACTTATATGTGCTGAGAGAGCCAGCACATCCTATGGGATAAAAGTCGATGGGAAGCCGTTAAAAAGTTATCTCTTGATTTGGGAGGCCTAACTGTTGTGAAGAAGTAATGCAAGGTGCTACTTAACTAAGTGTTGAGAGTGGCTTACGCGTTACTAAAATATTGATTCTTATAAAGTAACCAACCCTAAAAGTGCGCCAATTACGAAGAGTGCACGGATTGTAAAGTATAATATACCCGGAGATAAAGGGGAATAGAGTACCACTTGAAGAAAGATAACGCAAATGGGAAGCGGTGTTGAGGAAGAGACATAGTGAGATTGTCTCCAGACGCACCACTAGTTGATAGAGAAAGATGGACTCGAAATGAGCAACCGGAATGTGGTAGTGAACCTATGTTTCCAATGATGGAATGAGGAGACAGACTTATAAATTATTGATGGGTTGTGAACATCATAATTAAGCCAACATTTCGTTGGGGTAGCGGAATGGGGTGACCGGGATGGATTAGTATGTAGTTCAAAAGGAAGAGTGCGCAAGTGCACGGTGCCGCTCTATATGGTTGTGAATCAGGATGAAATCCTAAAATTCCACCCGGTGCGAGATGGTCAGGGAGGAATAGAGATAAAGTTTTATTTTGAGAATGTTGTGTCGCCTACGACTCAATGTTAGTGAGAAAGAATGATAATACGCCCTTACGATAGTGGAATTTTGGAGAAGCCCACTGATCAATTCATAGGCTGAATGTATACCTATATGAGCATATTTATAGGTAGTGTGAGTGCCTATATGGGCTGTACATAACGATTAGGTTCGTGGGTACCTATTACGAACAATACATGTACTTTGAGGTGTGATTTGAGGAGAAATTCCAAACTCTTAGTTCTTAACGTGTGATATGAGGACGTTCTATTGGGGGCATGACATTTTAGAATATATGAAGTGTGAAATATATGGCTCACAAATTGTCTACTCATGTGCGATGAGATATATATACTTATATTGTGCTCGAAGTGTGATTCCGAGACAATATAACCAATCACTCTTGGTAATCGAGGTGGAATTTCGAGCCAATAACCCCAAAAGTGTTATAAAAGGGGGGTGATTATAAAATAAGTGTTGATAGTATATGTTATGTGTAAGATATATATACCTTATGATTTCCTACTTATGTGCGATAATAAGTATGCTTAAATTCTGTATTGGGGTCGATGATGTTCCGGACCAATACACGAAGGATTGATTTAGGGTCGATGATTTTTCGAACCAAATCGATGATAAATTTGGAATCAACGGAAGGTCTGAACCAACATATGCATTACATTTACCTTGGGGTCGAGGGATTTTCGGACCAATGTAAATGATAGGATTATTGGGGTTGATGATTTTGTCGGACCAATTTCCCTTATAGTATATATTGTGTGTGAAATATATACCTTATAATATTCTACTTATGAGTGGTAGTAGACACATAGATGTTATATATATAGATATACATCAAAAGGGTAAATTAAGTAAGGAGAAACTTAATTTCAAGAGTTAACGTTAGATTGGGAAAAAAAATCTATGGAGAAATTAAGTAGTGAGACTTAATTATGATATATGCGGCATGGGTAACATGCGATAAGAGTTTATAATGAAGCAAGGCATGTACTTGGGGCGACCGTTAGGATGATATAATTTGATTTTGGGTATTAGAGGATGCAGTGATGTTTAAGGTCCTTAGTCTTAATACCAACCTTATCCTAATTTCGAGGACGAAATTCCTTTGTAAGGGGGAAAGTATGTAATAGCCCGTATTTCTGAATATTCTATTTAATTAAATTGGAGAATTAAATGAGAAAATATGGATTAATTTAAATTACGTAAGAGGAGTAATTTAATGAGATTTATTAAAAAATGTAATTATGGAATATTAATCGAGAGATAGATACCGATTTATATTTCCTCATTATATTTACTTAGTGCGAGTGGTAAATAGTTACTTAATGCATGTAGAGCGTGTTGGGGTGAGAACGAGTAATTTTTTTCAGTGGCTCAAATGACAATTTAGAGGTCACAGATGAGTCCGAAAGGGTCAAAATAGTCAAAATAGTATACCCGGGTACTAGTTGAGTCTCGGGGTAATTTTGGACTAAACCGAGACCGTTCGGGGGCATTTTGGTCTTTTAACATGAGAGGGTATGGAGACCTACGAATTTGAGAGCCTTTTATCAACCGTATGAAAGAGGGGTTAGGGTTAGAAAATCCATGTAAACACCAATACCATTAGAGAGAAGGAGAAAACCATTCTCAAGGCTTAGAAGATGCTTTTGAGAAGGTTGGGTTTGGATCTTGCACCCTAGGAGCCATAGGAGGAAGGATTGAAGAAGAGAAGCATCAATCCATCATCAACTCCACGAAATCAGATTCCCTCTGTCAAGGCAAGTTGTTTATTGCAAAAATTAAAAAGTTATAATACCGATGTGTAGGGTTTTTGAGTAGTTTTGTTAAATCAATATCTTGATAGGAGAATAATGATATTTACACATGTTGGGATAGGAATCGATTGTAGAATGATTTAACATATGTATAGGATTAATATTCAGAGTAGACTTGATGATTATTTCGGAATAAAATCTAGGTTTTGAATGCATATATGGGAAGAACACCATAACTAGGGTTTTAAGAAATTCTGGGTTTAATTCACTATTTCTTTAAAGGATTTGGGGTTTTGATGTATTTGACAAGTTAGAAATTGCCCTAGTATATGTGGAAACATGTTAGGATCATTGGGTCGAAGTTTGGTGGACTATAATGAAGTTTGGAAATTTATTAATGGAGGAAGAGGTTAACGAAGAAGACGAACTGCGTCTGTCCCTGCTCGATCGATCGATCGATCTCGAATGTCGATCTATCGATTAGGTCGATCGATAGAACCCAGTAGTCGATCGATCGACGTAAGCTGTTTTTTCCCGAATTTTTTGTGTTTAAGGTTTCTTTGATTTTCGGGAATGAATGAGTATCCTAGGATTTATATTATACTTATATGGGAGTGAGAATAAGACCAGTAGGTATATTGTCGAGGTCCGATAAGGCCATTGGGTGTAGGACTTATATTATGGACCGAAGAGAATAATACGATTTAGTAGAGTAACGATGACATTCGGAATTGAGTTACGAGGCGAGGTAAAGTCAATTCAAGTAATAGACCCGTAAGGTAAGTAATAACTACTGAAATTATATGTGAGGGGTAACTAGGACCCTTAGAGTTGTGTGAATACTCAAATAAATGCGATTAATGAGATAAATCGTAAAGCGAATATTGTACGGTAGATATAAGAGATTAAAATGTTACGTACGAACATAATTAATAGGTCGGGCGTGTACCTACTGAATTATATGATCTTTTAGGTCGGGAGAAGTATACCTAAATTAACTATGTTAGGGTCGATGAGATATTCCGAACTAACATAGGGTTATTGTATGTTTCGGGTCGATGTAAAATGCCTAACCAAACCTTGGAACTGGTGGCGTGATGAAAGAGTCCGAGCCAGAATTTGTGTATATAAATAATTGGGGTCGATGTATCATTCCTAACCAATTCTTACTTTGGGTCGATGAATCATTTCGAACCAAGAGTCCTTTACGTGTGTGGAAAGGGCAAATTAGTAATGACTGATATTTAGTATATATTGTGTGTGAAATATATACTTGATGATATTCTACTTCTGTGTATTAGTAGATTGATATATATTATGTATTTAAAGATACTTACCGAACTGGTAAGTTAACTAGTGAAACTTAATTATGAAATGTAATGTTAGATAGAGAATATCTATTTAGTAATTTAAGTAGTGAAACTTAATTACAAAAGTGGGAAGATAGAAATTGTGATAATTGTAGAAATTTAGTAGTGAAACTAAATGAGAAGTTTTGAAACATAACATTGGTGAAATTTTACTTGAGTATTAATTAACTTTCACGAGATGTTAATGAAATGGATGTACTGTGTGGGCGATACGAAAACTTAAGTATAGATAAGTTCAGATGATTACTTAGTCCTAGTTAGCCTGGAAGATATGGCTAGGTAGGCTAAGTGTATAACGTTAGGTGTGCACAAAAGATGAAGGGTGAGTAAACTCAAGAGAGTGTACGAGAACCTAACATGTGTAATCAATAACCGCATTTTATATTGTGATAAATGCTTGTTAAATATTTTCAAAATTTTTTGAGTACTAACTCTTGCTATAAAATATTTTCAAAACCTTTTAGATGTCCAGTCATAGGGATGCCATGTATGATGATTTCATTCCAGGAACTCAAAGCTGTAGCACAGTGGATGCTTACAGGATTTTGGTTAGACAATATCTCTCATTCAGATCTAGTGCAGGATCTCACACTATTATTTGTATGGACTTGTGGTTCGGTATCAGTGTCAGATGTTTAGTTTCAGACTAGTGGTTGTTCTACTATTATTTTGGGATTTTAGCCGATGTTTTATTCGGTATTACTCTTATTCTTTGTACTCACACTTTGTTGATTGGGTTATAGTACATGGTTATTTTTATACTTTGTTCCGCATGGTTGATTTATCTGTTTTAAGAAAGATAAAATTTGGCACCGGTCTAATTTTTACTTAAGGGATTAGTAATTAAAAAGTTTTCGACAATGATGTTAAGAATGAACCATTTGAGAAACCTATTTTAATTTAATAAAGGCCTGATCACCCGATGTTTAATTAGGTGGGGTGTCACACATCCAGCGGAACTAGAGGATGTTTGAGTTGACGGAGGTGCAAAAGAAAATAATAGTTGCTTTTAAGCTAGTGGGAGCAGCACTACAGTGGTAGGTGTCCACTACTACCACAGAGGAGCGCAATTCGATGAGTATAAAAGACTTCTGGGTGCTATTTGATCACAAATATTTTCCCTCCACCGTTCAGACTGAGATGAGACGGAAACTACTTGACCTCACCGAGGAGGGGAAGATTCTGGCGGAGTACGTGGAGGAGTTTACTAGATTGGAGAACTTGGTACCAGCAGAGGTGCCCACTGAGGAGAAGAAAATTCATATTTTTATGGATGGTCTGACCTGGAGGATTAGACAGCATTTTCTAGATGACCTTTCTTTGTAGTCCTACAAAGATGTACTTAATGCAACATTGTTACACTGTCAGGATCATCGCTTCCATGTCAAGGGGAGGGAATGTGGATGAGAGTCCAGCCAGCAGGGCATGATTGGTGGGGATAGTGCCAGTGGGGCACCAGCAGCTCGGGGTCAGTAGAGGCAGGGTGAGCAAGGTTCCCATCAGGGGGATTCTACTAAGCGATTCAGATCAAGAGGGTTCTATCAGGGACAGGGAGGTTTTAGGCATGGCCACCAGGGCTAGCATGGCCACCAGGGCCACCCGGGCCAATAACAATTTCAACAGGGTCATCAGGGCCAAGGGAGAGGTGGAAACGTCTAACAAGGCCTGGGTCAGCAGGGTTAGATGGGTGGGAACTTTTTCAGTAGGCGCTTAATTTTTGGAAACATTGGCCACAAATGTCAAGACTTTCTGCATAAGGATAAGGCCATGCAGTATCAGGGTGCTCGTCAGGAGCCCCAACAATCGATATTCCTAGCCCCTTTCCCAGTGCCAGCGCCATTCCTAGCTTTGCCTGTCGTTCCAACAACCTCGATTCAACAGGGAAAGCTTTAGTATGTGCGTGTTTACAACGTCCACCAGTCATTAGCTCCATAGGCTCCACCCGTGGTTAAGGGTATGTTTTCTATCCATGGGTCTATGGGGTGTATTTTGTTTGGCATGGGAGCCTCACACTCGTTCATAGCCACTAGTTTTACACGGGCCGTAGGGTTATTAGACACGACCGACAATATTGTGGCTTGTGTAGACTCACCGCTGGGTAGTGGGCCGTTGATTTTCTTTATATGTTGGGGTATAGGTATAGTGATTGGGAGTCTTATTTTTCCTCTCGATATGCTTATTTTAGACATGTCTGAGTACGATGCTATTATTGGGATGGATTGGCTAGTTGCGTATAGGGCCATGATTGACTGCTTTAGTAGGAGCATTAATAGTGGCGATGCCTCTCCTCGAAGGAGGATTGTCCACTCAGTTGTTTTATATAGAGGATGAGACCTCTACGGGAGTTCCAATTTCCCTTGATTCGATTCTAGTTGTTCGTGAGTACACCGATATATTTCAAGATATACCTGGACTACCACCTAGTAGAGGGATAGAGTTCGTGATTGATTTAACACTGGGCACATGGTCGATAGCTCGTGCATCGTACCATATGGCTCCTATGGAAATGAGGGATCTACGTGATCAGATTGAGCAGCTATTGGGATAGGGTTTCATCCGAAGGAGTACCTCACTTTGGGGTGCCCCAGTTCTATTTATGAAGAAGAGGGATGGATCCTTGCGATTAGGTGTGGATTATCGGGAGTTGAATAAAGTTACGATAGAGAATAAGTATCCATTGCCTCGAATCGATGACTTATTTGACCAGTTGAGAGGAGCATCATTCTTCTAGAAGATAGATTTGAGATCGAGATACCATTAGTTACGTATCAGGGAGCAGGATGTACCTAAGACTTCCTTTCTAACGAGATATGGATTCTACGAGTTTTGGGTTATGCCGTTTGGGCTAACCAATGTGCCGACAATATTTATGGACTTAATGAACAGGGTGTTCAGAGAGTTCTTGGATCAGTTTGTCATTGTCTTCATAGACGACATCCTGATTTATTCACGGACTGAGGAGGAACATGCTGAGCATCTATGTAGGGTTTTTCATGCTTTACGGGAGATTGAATTGTACGCCAAGTTTGAAAAATGTGGGTTCTGGCTACGAGAGGTACAATTTTGGGGGCATATTATATCCGAGAGGGGGATATCAGTGGATCCCAGCAAAGTGTCAGCGGTGAGGGAGTGGGGGCAGCCCACGACACTGATTAAGATGCGGAGTTTCTTGGGGTTAGCTAGTTATTACAAATGATTCATTCGAGGATTCTTAAATATTACGAGTTCGATGACTAATCTGACTCGTAAGGGTATATTATTTATTTGGGATGAAGCATGTGAGTTGGCGTTTGATGAGCTTACAAGATGACTTCAGCACCCGTACTAGTGCTCACCAGGGTAGGAGTGGAGTACCTTATTTACATTGATGCATTGTTATTGGGGCTTGGTGGAGTAATACAATAGGAAGATCAGGTTATAACTTATTCTTCCCGCAAGTTTAAGTCTCACGAGTAGAATTACCCCACCCATGACTTAGAGTTACCAACAGTCGTATTTGCACTTTGGATTTGGAGACATTATCTCATAGGAGAGAAATTTTGCATGTTCACATATCATAAGTCACTGCAATACTTATTCACTTAAAGAGAGTTGAATATGCGCCAGCGCAGGTGGCTTGAATTTGTGAAGGACTACCAGTTTGAGATCCAGTACCACCTGGGGAAGATTAACATAGTTGTTGATGCGTTGAGCAGTAGGCCAGTAGGCGAGGTGGCCGAAGCGTGGAAAGCGAAGTGGAAGGAGTTGGGACATCAGGATGCAGTGGCCCAATTATTCTTGTTTGTTGTGACAGTTACACCTCAGATTATGACAAGGGATGTACATGCATAGGCAGCGAATTCATTTTGTCAGGAAAGGATTCGACATCTTATTACATAGGGAGCCAAGTCTTATTCAGTGAGTTCTGAGGGAGGCTTGCGCTTCAATGGACGTCTGACTATTCTAAAAGTGGAGGATATGTGACATGCGGTGATGACAGAGTCTCATGGATTTCGATTTACGATACATCCTAGTGGGGATAAGATGTACCAGGATATGGGGCGACAGTATTGGTGGAGTGGCATAAAGAGAGACATTGCTGAGTTCGTCTCAAAGTGTGTAACCTGTTAGTTAATCAAGGTGGATCATCAGAAATTGGGAGGGCTTCTTCAGCCATTGGATATATCGATATGGAAATGGGAGAGTATTTCCATGGATTTTATCACAAGTTGCCTACTTCTTAGAGGGGTCACGATTCCATATGAGTGATTGTGGATCGGTTGACAAAGGTAGCTCACTTTTTGCCAGTACGGACGAATTACACGCCAGGTTAGTATGCCTAGATATTCATCGCTGAGATTATGATATTACACGGAGTGCCCCTAGATCTCGTATCAGATAGGGACAAGATATGTCGTATCTCGCTTTTGGGAGAACTTTAGGAGGCTATGTACAGCTTACCATCCGAAGACTGATGGGCAGACTGAGCTCACTAATCAGATGTTGGAGTATATATTGTGTATGTGTGTAATTGATTTTAGGGGAGGTTGAGAGCAGTACCTTCCACTGGTGGAGTTTGCCTATAATAACTTCTATGGTTCACAATTGGCATGGCCCCATTCAAGGCATTATACGATAGGCCTTGTCGTTCTCCTGCGTGTTGGTTAGAGGTGGGGGGGAAACAAGCTACTAGCATCGGAGTTAATATAGGACACGACAACCATGATTGAGATGATTCAAAGTCATATACGGGTAGCTCAGGATAGGCAAAAAAGCTACGCCGATGACAAGCGCTTCTTTCAGGAGCTTGCTGTGGGGGATCAGGTTCTTCTGCGAGTATCTCATATGAAGGGGATAATGCGATTTGGGAAGAAGGGGAAGTTTGCACCGAGGTATGTCAGGCTATTTCCCATTATCGAGAGGATTGGATCAGTTGCATACAGATTGGGATTGTCGAATCACTTGCATCGTATACACGACGTGTTCCATATTTCTTCACTTAGATGATATCTTCGGGATGAGTTGGCTCACACTCATATTGCCCTGGAACAGATTGATTTACAGCCTGATAGTTCATATGACGAGAGATAGGTGGCTATCCTAGACCATAGCGATAGGAGATTGAGGTCTAGGGTAGTGCCACTTGTGCACGTTCATTGGGAGCACCATAATGTTGAGGAGTCAACTTGGGAGCGCAAGGATGAGATGGGCGAGAAATATCTAGAATTATTTTTACCAGGTATACTATCTCTTTCCAAATTTCAGGACGAAAATCCATTGTAAGGGGGGAGTATGTAACACCCGTATATTGATGATTTTTACATATTGGATTAATTAAATTAAATATGGGAAATTAATTGATAATTAACTCGAATTAAAATAAATATTAACTAGAGAGATAAGAGTTAGTATTTATTAGTGAGAACTTTATTGAATATTACTGATCGAATAAAGTAATATATAATTGTGGATATGATTGTAAAGTGATATAAATTGTCGCGAGTGAGAAATACGAAAGTTACAGTAATTAAGTCGGGATGCGCGTGTCAATCGTGTCGGGACTAAATTAATGTAATAAAATTAAATTATTTATAAGTAATTTGAATGGTCATTTTGAGTGCATCATTGAGTCTGGAATGGTCGAGATAGTCAGAATAGTCTACCTGGGGTAATTTTAGGCCTAATCGGCATCCCGAGAGGGCATTTTGGTAATTTCTATTTTTGGGCATTAATTACCTACGAAATTAGGAGAGGTATTATGTCAGTTACGTAAGGGAGATTAGGGTTATCATTCACAAAATTCAAGGGGGAGTTACAGAGGAAGAGTGAGAACTAATCCTAGGAGTCTCAAGCCAACAACAACCATCTTGCACCACTGAGACCACTACCTCGTAGATCGAAGAACGTAGAGCACAACCATACTAACTACACCAACGGATCAGACCTTCACTTTTGAGGCAAGTGTTTAAATTTACTTAATTTATAGCAATAATGGAACCCATGTTAGTGTAGGTACAATTTGAATATGAATATGGGGTTTATTTGATGAAATTGAAGAGTTAGAGTAACTAATTAGAATATGGAGATAATTAGGTTGAACTCTTCATGTATGTAGATTAGTAATCATCAATTGAGAATTCATTATGATGAACGAATCTCACCATTTTGGTATTCTTTAATGTGAATTTGAAGAACTGGGGTTTAATGAACTAATTTGGGGATTTCAAAATCTAGTAAGAGTTATGCATGATTTAATGATCCTAGAATGTTAGAAATCATATAAATATATCAGAACATCAATTATAATTGTTGGATTGGTGTTTGGGATGATTCTGTAGAGGTTTTAGTATCATTAATAGTGGGAAAACGTAGTTTCATGAGGTAGAAGTCGACCGAATCGGTTCGCTGTCTACAGGGCCAGATCGGCTCATTTTTCTACTAGACCGGATCGGTTCATTTTTTTGCAAATCCTAATCGGTTCGTTTTTCTACAATCTATAAAGGCCGAACCGAACCGGTCATTCAAGACCGGATCGGTTCATTTTTCAGGCAAATTTGTTCTACAATTATTTTGTGACTCCTTGTGATATGTTAGTAGTTTAAAAGTGGGATTAGCTAGCGTAAAAGATACTCGGGATTATGATTCTCTTTACATGAGTTACGATAGAGAGAAAAATCGTAATTGAATAATATCGGGAGTATAATGATAAGTATACCACATATGAATATGTATTTAGGTTGTGTATACCTACTAATTGGAATAAGTTGCGTGAATACCTATATGATCATTTTACTAGGTGTATAACATACCTATGACGCTTGATATCACGGGAGGTTATTTAGGAAAGGGGACAGTCTTATCCTAATGAGCCCAATTAGGGGGATTCTAGATTTGGTACCTCAGAACATGGAACCTAGATACGGGCTATCTGTGAGAATGATAGTGATGACGGTCATATGGGTGTGCAAGTATGTGCGTACCCCATAGACTTGGAACCATGATGGCCTCCAATGTGTGTGATTTGTATTTCGATGGTTCGCGGATGATTCCGAATCATTAGTCCTTACTTAGTACGTATGCATGCACCACAGCTGAGTCTAGGAGTGCTGTTTTAGTGTGTGTGTATATATATATATATAATATTGTGATAGTTATATATATATGCTTGTAATGGTACAGGGGGATTTCAGGATATTACTACGGATGGTTTATATCTACAAGCTATTTAGATGAGAATTATGTCTAGAGAAGTTTAGTGGTACGTTAGGCGTGCACATTAGTTGATAGGTGAGAATCTCAAGTGAGTGTGAGAAAATCTAACATGTGTTTTATATTTTCTTTACAACATCTTTAAATTACTTGCTAAATTGTTTTACAATCTTTTACACTCGGGCTCTGACCCGTCTCTTGCAAAAATCTCTTTTCTTGTGTATTATTTTAGATACCCAGCCACAGGGACACATGGGTTAGACCATTGGATCTTTTGACGTGCTGCAGCCATTGTGGAAGTTGCAGGTCCTCACATTTAGATTCCTCCACTTCTATCCTTTCAGTTATAGTATTTAAACTTCTCAATTAGGTCATGTGTCGCCCATTCTAAGTTTATTTATGTCTGAGGAACATTGTACTTATTTATTTCAGCATTTCCATTTCAGTTGGATTTATTATTGTTGGTTTGGATTTCATTCGACTGGGACGATTATTCTAGTTTATTATATACAGTTGGATGATGTTTTATTCCTTAGTGATTTATGCATCAAAATGGAGAATGTTTTAACAATTTAAATTAATGGACTTAATATAATTAAATAAAATATTTTGACACTAGCTTAATTAAATATTAGTTGGTTAAAACGGAAATTATTTTTCGACAGTGATGCTAAGAATGAACCAATTGGATATTTTGTTTTAAATTTTATAAAGGACTGGCCACCCGAGGCGGGGTGCCTCAATGACCAAATATTACATAAGGGAAAAATATAACCTTAAACCATAGATCTATCATATGAAAAGTAAGAAATGGGGTTAAGGGAGTGAATACCTTGTTAGATGAGCGTTGTTCTTGGTTGACAGAAAGCAATTGACCATTATGTATAACCTAAAGAACAAATAATTGATCTATTAGTTCAAAATCAATCATTCCATACAGTACAAATGGTAGTCTTGTGGTTAATGGAGGTGAATACTAATAGTAAGGTGGTTTTCTTTGGTTAGAGATAGGGTAAAGATGAAATGGTAAAAATGGATTTTTAAGATGGCAGTGTCCGGATTAAAGAGGTTTATGGCAGGTGAGGTGGTGGTGAATGAATTTGGTAATAGAGGTGAACGGGGTGAAGGCGATGGTGAAAGCTGCTGGAGGTGACAAATCTGCCAATGAGGGGTCTTCTCATATTCACAATGGAGGATTTTGTGGAGGGATGAATGGAGAGATATACGAATGGACTCAATTAAGAGAAAGAAAGGTCGATTTTTTTAATATTGGGAGAGTAAATAAAAAAAGAGACTCTTCAAAATAAATTTTCATGTGGACATGTTAAGGGTAAAGGAGGAGTGAATGCTTGTAAAGCATTTTAGAATATTACTAGCATGCATGACACGCGATACGTAGCTGAATTTATCTAAACTTTATTCTTTTGTTATTGTAGCCTATTTCACACACTATATTCTAGGAATTAAAGGAGACTGAATTTTAAATTAATATCAAAAGCACACAAACAATGCATAACCAAAATCAAAAACACATTACACAATAACAACACACCTTGAACTAAAACCATTAATTATGAATACATACAAAAAAATATAATACTAAAATAAACATCTGTACCTTCAGTTATCGAGCATCAAAAGCACAATATTAGTTTATTATAACTTCCCCTCATCTGAATCGATTTTGAATAAGAACAAAACCAAAAATAAAAAATATTGTAAACCGATAAATGTAATGAGAGAAAAGATATTATTATATGTTTATTTAATAGGTGAATATATCACACCGGCTAAAAAGCGCACCATCACCATTATTTCCCCTAATGAATTCTCCGCATCTTCGACCACGATTTTGATTATCCTCAAATTCATCCGTATCTTTCTCCAGATCTTACTACCTCCTAGAATGTCCTCAACATCATTGAAACAATCACACAAATGTGTAAGAAGAGGTGAAACAATTTTATCTGCCATTCACCAAATCTCCATTACTAGAAATATTTTATTTATCTATAAATTCTCATTTATCGATAAATAAATAATCCCATCAAGATAATAATAGTTCTCGATCCCGGGAGTATTCATTTATCAAGGTTTTACTATATATAGACCAAACATTAAATATGAAAATTCATGTTTCGGCCTTCTAGCTAGATGAAAACACTCCAAGTGCACAATATATATTTAAACAATGAAAAAAAAAATGAAATCATTATTTAAAAATATATCACGTTTTTGTAATTGAAATTATCTTTTCTTGGCCAGAATAATTTGGTTGGGTTTCTTTATTTTGTTTTCTAACTCAATGACCAATTTGATAATTATTTGTGTGGTGGGAATATTTTTCTTTTATAACAATCATAGGTGAAAATCACATCTTTTTCTTTTCTAAGACTACTTATTTTACACAAAATACAATTCAACCCACATGTTGCATCTTTTATATCTCAAGTATATAAATGCCACAGTGACTTTCCATCAATTCAGGTCCTTCATTAATTCCCCCTCCGCAAAAAAAAAAATTAACATCTAAGTTATACATGCAATAGATATTATTAAATGCATATAAAATTGTAATCATAGAATAGAAGTCCAAATAGTAAAATAATAAATGAAAGATAAACATGAATATTAAGAAAAACAAAGCAAACACAAAAAGATATGTAGAGAGATACATCAGATTTGCAAGAATGAGTAATGTGGAGATCAACATATATTGAAATAAACCCATAATAATGAACCTAAGAATAAATTTAACATATTTGAGACTTCAAGATAATTGAGGTTGACAATTAGGACCCTATAGCGTAAAAATGTTCGTACCTTTTCTTTCCCGAACGGATCAAGTGCTATGGAAAAATACGATCTCGACTGAAGAAGAAGAAGAAGAAGAAGAAGAAGAAGAAGAAGAAGAAGAAGAAGGGGTGGAGAGAGAGAGAAGGTGTGATAGAAGTGTGAGAAAAAGAGGAAATGAGTAAATGAAGGTAAGAAATAAAATGGAAGAGACACTTCGTATGGAGTGAATAATAGAAGGAAAATTATTCCAAATAGATTTAATTGATGTTTCATTAAATCAATTGTCACGTGTCAACTCAAACGATTTCGAGCTACAACTTTATATATATACATAGATTAGGTGTAAACCTGTGCAATGCGCGAGCAAGGATATGAGCGACAGTTAATCTATGTTTGAGTTCAAAAAATGTTTAGTTTGCTACATGAAAATACCTTATTTACATACATAAAGAAAACCTAACAAATTATAAATAGGGACATCAAAGTTTTAAAGATTTCAAAAAAAATATTATTCTCAAATCTAAGAACACTAACAAGCAAATAACTTTTGAAAGAAAAAAATATAAAAAAAAACAAAAATTAAATTTGTGAAAAACATAAAATAAAGGATTCTCACAATCAAATGACTAAAAATCCAATCATCGTTAATACACCAAAAAATAAAATAGCTAATTTTGTTTTTGGTATTTAGAGAATCTTGAGACTTCAAAATATCTACAACAAAAAACATTCATATTATAAATCATCAAAATAGAATGAAATAAAATAATTTCCCTATTAAAATATACACAACATCTACAAAAAAATTGATTAAATTCTTATAAAAAACAAATGAGACATAATATGTTTTGGAATGTTCTGAAATTGTATCCATAGACTTCATAAATAGAGATATAAATGAGTCGCTTATTATTATCCGAATAATACTTGACTTGAAAAAAAACACATCCAATGTCAAACCAAAGTCTTAAGTTGAAATCACAAAAAAATCAACACAATAGAAATCAAAAACATCAATTTCAATTTAATAGAATATCAACAACAAAATATTCAATAGATTTAAAGTGCATACTAAGGAGAGTGCATCAGTGAAGTTGCTGTAAATTATATTGAGAGAGGACACGTATTGTAATCAATGGGTGTACAGATCACCGCTAGACTTATAATATGCGCAACCAAAAAAGCCTTACAAGATAAATAACACAGGATAACAAAAATTTAGAACAACATTCAACAAAAAATGCAATTTAACAATGGTTTTTAAATAAGTAAATAACACTAAAGAAGTTGTTAGTGGGAACAAACCCATTTTATTTTCCTGCCTTATATTTGTGAAAAAATTATTCATTTATCAAATGAAATTCAGAAGTTCCATCATTGTGAAAATCCAAGACGGATTTAGACACAAAACCCTTAAATTAACACAAAAAGTATAACACAAATATGAACGCAAAAATCCACGTGGACACGTTAAATGATAGAGAGCCTTCACTTTTGTACAACATTTTAGAGTATATAGAGATATGGATTACTTTCTCATGCCATTTAAGTCCTTTTACTTTGTAACAGTACCATAAGTAGGTTTCCTTTTCGTGGCGCTCCTTGTTTAGGAAAGGAAAAAATCACTCGAATTTTGTGCCCTCTCAAGGTAGGCTTGTCTTGCAAGCTACCATCAATAATGATAAATCAACTTTAAAATGTTGTATTGGTCAAGAGAATGATTACTTTCGGCATAACTAACATCACATGACCTAACTAGAATCCAGATTGAAAATTAAGATCTGGAGTATGAAAGGGTTTATTAATCATGCAAAACATATCCATACTCAAAAATATATGGGGCCATTATTACAGGAACAAAATAAATATTTATATAATAGTTACAACAACTTTCTTTATACCTCCAGAAGCGTAGGATTATGTCCACAACTTGGAACAGATTGTGGGCACTCTCAACAGTTTAAGTCCAAAAGTAGGAACAAATTGATATTAGTATTACGTAATTAACCCATAAATAAACATATGAGACCATGTATAAGATTTTTACTATTTATAAGAGTTCTCAAACAAGCGGTTAATGGTAGTGAGAGATGTATGTTAGATGAAAATCGCGCAATGAGAATATAGAAATTATAGGAATTGAATATTTATTGTAATAAAAGTTATCACATTGACCTACCACATTCACGACTTGCATCTAAGAGAATGGTTACATTAATAAGAAGCGTGACATTTATTTAAAAACATGTATCATCTTCCCTTTGCAATCTAGAGAGAGAATAATATTTTTTTTCTTCAATTAATGTGAGTTTCTTATTTTTCTTCTATTTTAAGTTGTCACATGAGATTTTTTAAAGGGACAAACATTAAAAACAAACTTTGAGTTATCCCTGCCAACTTAAAAAAAAAGTTAAGAACCGTGGAAGGAGAAAATGAAGATGACTTATTCACGAATCAAGTAGTTATAGTAGACTGTGTCATATCTCATGCATATTATTTTCCTTCTTTTTATCGTCTCTGAGAGCAGGGTGTTGAAATGATAAAGAAGGGGATGTATTAATAACCACTACACCAAAAAGAGCAATCTGGCACGATTTAAAACTGTGCCAGATCAAATCTGGCACAATTTTGAACCGTGCCAAAATCAAGTGTTCAAAACTGGCCATATTTTTCTGGCATGGTTTAAAACTGTGTCAGATTTGACCAAACAGGAACACTTCTGGAACATTTTTAAATCGTACAAAAAATTTATATTTCTGGCACACTTTTGGCACAGTTTATAACTATGTCAGATTAAGTATATTTTGGTACACTTATGACACAGTCAAAACCGTGCCAAAATTTAATACGCATTTGGCACGATTTTGAACTGTGCCAAATTTTTGGATTAGTAAAAAATAATTATAAATAATATTACCCAAAAAAGTCGAAATTATTTTCGTTATTTTTTGTACATTTATCAACCTGTTAATTTAAAACTTATTTTATATAACAAAAATTCAATAATAATACAAAGCCCGAACGAAAAAAATAGTACAACAACAATATAAATAGTCCGTAACACTAATACACATCAAAACAATAAGTCCAATAAAAAATAATGGCAGAAATTCCATTAATAGAAAATTCCTCTCAATACATATGAACTTCATCTCAATACATGAGGCAATTTGAGAAATTTAATAATTGTTCAATACATATTTTTTAGCACGGAATGTTCTAACTTAGAAGTCATAATTTTGGGATAGACCCATCTTGAGAAAATCGGGTATCTCTTCTCTAGAATTGATGAGTCCAAATAGTCTTCCACCAACACTTGTTGGGGCTGAAGCAATAATCTGAAAGTAAGAGGAAAAGATTTTTAGTTTGAAAAATGAATCCATTAAAAATAAAACTGAGAAGAAAAGAAAAGGTTAAAAGCCAACATAATATTGATGCTATTGTGAATTGGAACTACACACATGTATTAAACAAGTATATAAGGATGATCCAACACTTCATATACTCAAATCAGCATTGCATATGCTCAAGTCATCCATTTATCATCTGACCACACCAGCAGTAAAAGATCTCATCAGGATCTCACCACAGCACCAAGTAGTCATCCTATGTTGTTCATTTTCTATACAATATAATTTGTTGTCTGTTTAGAGGAAAGAAAGTCACTTAAAAATAAAATAATGATAGTAATAATGCTTATAGTAGTTCATAATATTGCATAAATAATGTGCACTATATCGATCTTTGGAAAGATAGTTCACAAATCATCAAAGTAAAGTCAATAAATGAAAATAAATTGCGAGGCAAATGTAGATACAAGAAGTGGATGACCACATGATTTTAGCTTAACCACCTTGGGATCTTCACATCATCCTCATTTAAAGAGCTAGGAATTAGAGATTCTGCATGACTCAACAACAAACCTACAAATGCAAGTCATTCATTAAGAAAATAATCATGTATCATCACAATTCTTTCTATATTCTGATCGTATTTAATAACAGTCATAAAAGAGATATAAAAATTCTTACACGAGGTCAGATGTCTATAAATTCCAAGGCTAAAGCCACATATGCACCGAGGCAGATAGCCTCGACTAAGTAAAGCAAAACCATATAAAAAATACCCTAAAATAAGAACCTAAGGCTCAAGCCCCATTACTGATTTTCCACATCACGGCTCTCGAAAAGCCTCAAAATGCAAGTCTCACAATGCAAACCTCACTTGCAGATACTACCCTAGAACCTTTACCAAGAAATAACTGTACATGTGACTCCATATTACATATACCCCATTCAGCAAGCTATGGCATGGCAGGAGATCAGGTACAGAAATTCTGGGCACACGATTGCATTCAGCAAGTACATATTGCCTAGGAAATAACTCTTGGTGTTCGAGATAATATGGCTATAAGGTTCAGAAACGGAGATAAAATGTTTTTGGGGGCCGTCGGCCTATTTCAGCACCACATGGTAGCAGCTTGTGTAGCCCCTAGGCATGGTTCAGCAGCAGCCCATGGCACCGTTCAACAGCAGCAACACCACATGGCAGCAGCTTGCGCAACCCCCTAGGCACGATTCAAACACCTTAACTTCATATCAAGGACATTTATAGATGTTTAAAATAAAGGTAAATATAAATAACAATCAACTGACCCATTCTCTTATAAACTAAACAAAGACCTAATCTAAAAAATGAACAGAGCACATAGCAAAGTACGTACGTAAGATCAATGTGAGGCTAAGTTGCTTACAATTGAGAAATATTTGGTTCATCATACCATTAACACCAATGTGCTTGAAAACAAAAATAAAATCCCAATTAATTGTATGCGTGTATACCTATTGTAATTCAATCAAACAAAATTGATATTATTAAACATAATGTGTGTGAGTGAAAATCGTACTAAATAAAGATCCAATCCAAAAAAAGCAGAGAATATGTATGTAAGACAAAAAAAATGTAAATATGAGGTTGAGTTGCTTACCATTAAGCAATATATGATTTGTCATATCATTAACATCAATGTGCCTAAAAACAAAAAAAAAAAATCCCAATCAGTTGTGTGTGTATACGTGTAATTTTGTCAAACAAATATGAAATTATTGAACATAGTGTGTAGGTGTGAAAACCTTACCTAAAAATCTATTACCTCATTTTTCTTGATTTTTTCTTGGATGAAGAAATATGATCTTCAACACGAATGCATAAAAGTAAAAAATTCAAAGCATTCATTCACTTTGAGTTCCCACTGTCACTGAAGCAGAGTTTCGAGTGTGCAAGAGAACAAGTTGCTTGCTAAGAATGGGATCTGTACGTATGAAGAAGAAGCCGTATATTCTATCACACGAAATGATAAATATATTTTAAAAAGCAATAAAAGCAAAATGTTCAGGATTAACCATAACGTCATAAGACAATTGGTTAAACCAGAAAAAAATAACTAAAATAACTAAGCATGTCAAATAAGAGCCAAAAGAATAAGGATCAACAAAAATTCAATGGAAATACTCAAATATAAACTAGAGTAATCTAGTGCAATAATATGTCATACATAACTTAAGATCTAAACAAATAAACTCCACGCACAAGAGATTAAATCATCCAAACGAAGAGCAAGTAGACATTCATTTGCCTAGAAGGATATATAAATATAAAAAACGGAAACAAGTGTACTATGTCAAGAGTCATTTAAAATGACGTCTAAGCAAATCTTTTAAAAAATAATAACAAAGTGAGAAAAATGTATTATGGTGTAGATGAATCTGCGTAGTTTTAAAGGTTAATAAAAAATTATTATTCTCTCATAAAATTTATAACTCTAGTAGTAATCGTATCATTATAGAGTGAGACCCTACCCCTTGTAATCGAATTATTAATATAATTATGATTTGATAGAGATTAAACCCTTGTATTGGAAATTGATTATTTACTCCACTGTGTTTACATTAATACAAAGTTCTAAAAAGGTTTGAATAATTTGGACTTAGATGTGGTCAGGAGAAAAAGTGCATTATAAATTTTTTACAACTATATATACGATCTTTCACGAGGAGTGGCACTCTTGAGTCTTCAAATGAATTGTACAACTAAACTAATAACTATAATTTTATATCACATTTTTTTTTATTAATCCAATCAATTGCCACAGTAGGGGATCGCAACTAAATAATTAAATCATCAAATATTGAAATGAGAAAAGAAAAGGGGATCTCAAATAAAATAGTGGATAACGTGTTAAGGAGACAGACCATATTGGTATTGCAGCGATTGAGATCCGAACACTTAATAACCACAACTTGATTAAAAGGAAGATAGATGGCCCTATATACAGTAGCATTGACACCTTAACCAAACTCTTCCAGAAGTTTGTTATCATTGGGATTCGTCGAGTTGTTTCCTCGATGGCTTTGATCATCTTGGGTGCGAAGCTACGACTCATCGAGTATTTCCATGAACCTTCTTTGTCATAAATCTTCAGTTCTTCCTTTACTATTTTGTGCATTCGATCTTTACATTTCATAGCCACCTGAAAATATTAAACTGATTAAGATGATAAAATAACTATTAACAACAAAGAATGAATATGAATAATTAATATATGAAGATATTTACATGTGAGCAACTATGCCCGTCATACATGCCAAAAAAATGACGATTTCGAGAGCAAAATGATGGATGAACCGCTACTGCATCTTCCTTATCCCTCCTTCTTCCACGAACAGACACTAATCCAAACATAGGGCACTCCTCAACCACTTGAGAAGCCGTAATACATTTTTCTCTCGACTATAATAATTATTATTTTCACATCTACATGTAATTGCAACTGCCATCATTGTATTATAACAAATTGTTGAACTTAATAATTCCATTAGATTTTGAGAGAAAACAAAGATGTTGTGTTGTCTCTTAGAAAACTAAGACATGCGCAAATCCATTTAGACAAACACAGTTAGACCACGAATTATTATAAAATATTCTAATAAACTTTCAGGCAAACATAGTCAGACATGGGCAAACACATAGGATTTCCAAATAAGCTTTCCATATTTAGTTTAAAAAATATAGAGACAAGGAACAATGGGACATAATCTTTATCACCGACCTTAACTTGAGTACCACCGTATTCATGCAAGAGAACAATATCATCTTCCTTAATAGCAACTGACACAACGTTTCTAGATTTATGATGTATACTTGATCCTGCCGCAACCACTTTCCCGGAGTTCAGCTGTACAACATCAAAACACACATTTTGTCATTGTGGTTCATCTAAAAGCTTCATTTAAAATATTTTCAATCGAGGATCTTTTCAAGTACAAAGCATTATATAGTGAAATATATTAAACATAAAATCATTTCTTATAGATATAACAAATGAAATCATGCAGATAATGAGTAATGAAATGACTAAAAACTTATATCCCCAAAACCTAATTCCAATACATTATTAATAACAGTCAAAACATACATACGGATAATCAAATCAACCGAACCCCAATTCATTCAACCCAAACTAACCAAATCCTAAATCCAAGGCATACATACACATAATCAAATCCAAGCAATACATAGACATATACATCATTCCGGTTTAATTTATTTGCGAGTTTGTTGAAGGTTACCTGAGTAGAACAAGAAGGTTATGATGATGGAAGCCACAAGAAACCTCGGACATGGGTATAACTGAAATGTCGACATGATGAGAATAGAGGAGGAGATTGAAATGCCGGCTCTAGCGAAAGTAAAGTGAGAGCTAGGAGACCTTGTTTTGGAACATAAAGGGTTTGGCAAAGACTGAGCGGGGATGAGAGAGGAAAATGGCTCCAAAGTGAAAAGTCATGAATTTTAGTATTTTGTTTATTACTTAAAATTATGTCAAATTTGATACGGTTTGGCACACTTTAAAACTTTGCCAAATTTTAGCACGATTTTAAATTGTGCCAGATTGGAAATAAACCGTGTCAGAATCTGGCACAATTTTGAACTGTAATAGATTATCCTTGTCCAAGCGTGTCAAATTAGCATTTTTAGTGTAATGAACTTTGTAGATGCTTATCCATGGAGGTTGCTACTTGCTGCTAGTATCAATAATTTATTTCTAATTTTGGGACTGAACTGTGGAGACTTCCCAGATTCTGTTCCAAATATTAGACATATTCCTAATTTCCTATACTAATTTAAGGTTTCTTATTTATTGTTTCATAAAGAGACAAATAAACTCCTGTGACTACAACTATATATTGGATGCTTATATAAGCAATTGCTTTTTGTACCTGCAATAATAGTCTCACATTTAGGTTTGTGGGATATGTTTTCCATGATATCATACTCTTTTATACTCCATATCTAGTTCTCTCTAGATTGATCATTGTCAAATCATTTCATATTAGTCCTAAACTCATTCAATAACATAGCAATAACTTATTATATTACTGGTCATGTAACACATGATACAACACCGCATCATTTGGGAAAAAAGTTTAGTACTCACTACTCGTATTATTTTCCTTTTTATTTTATAAATTTAAAACTTTTAAGTTGATATATCATGATGTGGTTATGTTTCATTATTCATTTTTTGTATTTTATTCCATGCAACATTCATTTTGTGTTGGGATTGATCACTCTTAAATTTGTACACAACAACTTTATCTTTTGTGTTTCCTAATGGTTTCCTACATTATTTTTATACAGTCTTTACTTTTTCTTGCCATATTCATGTGTCAAAAATATGAATATGGCTTGATCGCAAAAGAAATCTGAGAATTCTCTTTTGATCATCAAGTTGGGATATAAAAAGCTAAATTCGAGAAGAAAAAAATGATGGGATGTTGGGACTGACATTTTTTAAACAGTTTAATCAAAATTGCCAAAATTAATTTCCTTAAAATTTAATTGAAATCTAATCAAAAGAACTCCAAACATAAAACATAAATTTCCAATAGTTTGAAAGTGAGAAAAAAAATTTAGGATTCAAATTATTCAAATCATAAAACAATGGAGCCTGCTTTGTAAACTTGATAGAGACTACTTTTTTTTTCTTCTGAAGGTCCTTTTCAGTTGCCTAATAGAAACGTAATAAATTATAAAGAGAAGAAAGAAATATCCTGAAGTAGCAGTTGCATTCAATAACTTCTTTGGGAGTTAGAATTCAATAATTTCTTCAGGGAAGATTGTTTTTTGGACTACACGGACCAGAAAGGCAGTCACCTCCACGTGCGTAGAAATACAATTGAGCAAGAGTTTTTAATTGAATAATACCCGATTCTAGTCCCCGAAACCAAACCGAACTGCTGAGTTGGACTGGGACCAGCCAGCTATCCACATGTAACTTAAAAGTTAAAAAGAAAAAAAAAATACTCTTCATTAGTAAGCAACAGGAGATGAGAAAAAAACCCAAAGAACCTAAAAAAAATTGGCGGGAATCTTGGTCCACTATTAAGCAAGGTTCTAAAAAACGCGGGTTGTGATTAAAGCGTGGAAGCCAAACTTTAAGCCTTAGAAGCCTAGATGGGCCTAGACGTGAAAATGCGTTTAGGGCTTCTTAATATATTTTAATATTTTTTAACCATAACAAATCTATTAAAATACAAAAATTGCACATATCATAAAAATATGTCTGAATATATGCAAACTAAAATACTATTTGATTATTTTGGATGAAATAATGGGCCGGTTTGTAAAAAAAATCTTTAAAATGCGACATCGTTTCACAAAAGCATTGTTGTTTTTAGAAAAAAGTGCGCCTTAAGGGTTTTACCAAGAATAAGGCGTGAAAATCGTAAGGCGAGGCGTTTCTTCCAAGCCTTAAGCCTAGGCGAATTTTTTAGAACAGTGCTATTAAGCAATCAAAGATCAAATTTCTCTCCAGCCTTAAGAAATCAAAGCTCAAATTTTCGTTGGATCACTTTTTTATTTAGGTAAGTTATTACTATTCTTCCCCCCCCGCCCCCCCCCCCATATTACTAGTCTTCATTTTTTTTAAACGTAAAAAAAAAAAATTACAAATATTGTGTCATTTTGTGTCATGTATAAATTTAGAATTAATCTAGGAAGACCCAGAAAAAAATTCATTTCGTAAACTCATGGCATTAAAAGATTATACCTTATTGTTGTGGGTCCCGCCAATACATCAAAATGTGCATTAAAAACTTGTACCCGTTTTTGTTTTATTCAGTGGGTTTACCAATTGAGTTTTTTTGTGGGTCTCCCTAGCTTTACTCATAAATTTAAGTAAGTTATTAATACTCTTTTTTTCCAATATTGCTGGTCTTCACTTTTTTTTGAAAGGAAAAAAAGAAAAAAATGCAAGTATTGTGTGAGTGCAATTAAAAAAAATTATAAACTCTTAAATTTTTTGTCTCCTATTCAACGTTTTTGCTCCTGAATTGATTATTTTTTTTTCTATTCTATGTATATATATAGGTCTCTTTTGACAATGGAAGAAGATGTTCCAGGTTACTGTCTAAATGGGAATGAAGTGGATGAAACAACCACCGAAGAAAAAATTGAGGACCTAAACATTGGTATGATATCTAACTTCATTGATAAGATTTATGAATTTTATAGAATATATGGTAAGAACATGGGTTTTGGCATTTGTAAAAGAACATCGCGTAAAGATAAAAATGGGGAGTTGAGATATGTGACTCTTACTTGTGCACGTAAAGAAAAGTCAAAATGCACTAGTAGCAATCCTATTAACCCGCACCCGATTTCAAAAATGGATTGTAAAGCTAGGGTTTGTGTTACTCTTTGTGTTGATGAAAAGTGGGCAATTACGTCTACGGTTCTTGAGCACAATTATATATTGAGTCCATCAAAATCAAGATACTATAGAGGTCAAAGAGTAATTTTACCTCATGTAAAGAGGAAACTTGAAATGAATGATAGGGCCGAGATTCAGATGAACAAAAGTTTTAATTCGTTTGTAATCGAGGCTGGGGGACATGAGAATCTTCCATTTCAAGAGAAAGATTGTAGAAACTATATTGATAAAGTTTGGCGTTTACGACTTGGGGAGGGAGATGCTATCGCAATTCTTGATTATTTTTCAAAAATGCAAAGGTACAATTCTGATTTCTTTTACGCAATTGATGTGGACAATGAGAGTCGATTGAGGAATGTATTTTGGGCGGATGCAAGAAGTAGCGCTGCAGTCAAAGAATTTGGGGATGTCATTACATTTGACACGACTTATTTTACAAATTAATATGATATGCCATTCGCTCATTTTGTTGGGGTAAACCATCATGGGAAATCGGTGTTGTTCGGATGTGGATTGATCTCAAATGAAGATGTTGAAACATTTAAGTAGTTATTTGAGTCTTGGCTTACTTGTATGTCTAGATATCATCCTAATGCAATTATTACGGATCAAGACAAAGCTATGAAAAATGCTATAGAGAGTGTGTTTCCTAATACACGACATCAGTGGTGTTTGTGGCACATTATGAAAAAGTTGCTTGAAAAATTGAGAGGGCACAAAGAATATGAATCCATAAAATTCCATTTGCAAACTATTGTTTATGATTCCTTAACGGTTGCGAAATTTGAAGAAAGTTGGTACCAATTCATTATGAAATATAACCTTGAAAACAATGATTGGTTGCATGGATTATATGAGGAAAGGCATCGTTGGGTGCCTACTTTTGTGAGAGACATATTTTGGGTTGGAATGTCAACCACACAGCGTAGTGAGAGCATGAGTGCCTTTTTTGATGGCCATGTCAATGCCAAAACATCCTTAAAACAATTTGTTGAGCAATATGATAATGCTTTGAGACATAAAGTTGAAAAATAAAATCAAGAAGGCTTTAACTCATTCAACTCATCCATCCCTTCCATAACTCGCTATGATATGGAGATACAATTTCAAAGTGCTTATACGACTACAAAGTTTAAAGAGGTTCAACAAGAGTTAGTAGGGAAGATGTATTGCGAGTTAGGATTATCGTCGTGTAAAGGGGTGGGCACTCTAGAAATTGAAGTAATGGAGGATGTGCCTTTTGGTGGAAGTCTTCGTCGCGCTACTTTTAAAGTTTCCTTGAATGAAGATGCTGAAAATATTGATTGTAATTGTCGGTTGTTTCAATTTAGATGAATATTGTGTAGGCATGCCATTACGGTGTTAATCCATCGAAAGATATATAAATTACCAAAGAAGTACATCTTTAAAAGATGGGGTAAAATAATAAAAAGATTTCACACCAATGTTAAAGTTAGTTATAGCGATTGGTCCGCAAATACCGAGTCACGACGCTTTGATGAGATGTGTAATGTTTTCTACGAGGTGGCGGGTTTAGCAACCAATTGTAAAGATAAGTGTGCAAAGGTTATGGCATGGATACACCATTTGAAAGATGATTTGGTAGCTAATTTTTGCGAAAACAATGAGTCGGTTTCAAAAAGAGCAACAATATAACTTTATGTGGAGAAGATATGTGTGCGACCAATGAAAACAAAATGGTACATTCACCAATGGTAGTGCGAAGTAAAGGACGTCCACCTTGTAAGAGGAAGCAACCTATAGTTGAAAAAATTGTAGAGGGGAAAATCAATAGTAAAAAAAGAAAGGAAAATCCACCTACTAAGGTATTTATTTTCTTTGATTTTTGTTAATACTTAATCTTCTTTATTCTTTAATATTGTTTTTTTTATTGTTCTTGTTGAAACGTCAATTCATTTGATAGGTTTGTCACATTGAACAACCTGAGAAAGTTTCACGTACCTTTAATTTTATGGGAATACAAGAGAGTTCAAAATTGAAAGTAAAGTTTGCTACATGTGTTATACTTATTTAATTTATAAGTAATGCTTACAATTAATATGAACTAACATTTTTGTGTAGTTTTTAGGATTCAGAATTGCATGAGTCATATAATGGTGTTAGAGACTGTAAAAAAATGTTTGCACAATCACATTTATGGGAGGAAAATGCAATGGGACAATTGAGTATGCTACAAAACAATGGGCAACCAAGGTTGCTTGACATCCTAGAAGGATTTGATGTGCTACAAGGGATTGACATGCAACCTTCCATCTATGGCACGACACCGATGTTTCCTACTAGTTACACTCGACTATTTGGAGCGCACGACAAAGATTGTTGAGCTTATCAAACTTACTTTATTTAAAAAAAAATTATTGCGGCATGTAATATCTTAAGACCTTTATTTTCTTGGGGTATGTTATTTTTGGGAAGGTGCAATTTCAGTTTCTTGGGTTATGTTATTTTATGGGGGTGGAATGGAGTGGAATTAGGAAATATTAGTATAATTCAACAGTTTGTATAGTTATGTTATTTTTTGTGGGATACAATTTCAATTTGTATAAATTAAAGTGGTATTAAAAAAATTGTATTTTGTAGCAGTTATTGATTTTAGAGATAAAAGGGTATTATGAAGCATTTGTTGAGCAATGTTTTTTGCTCTGTTTTGTTTGGTTTTTTTGCTGTAGTATTATGTCTTAGTTTGATGGTTGAAATTGCTATAGGAATAAAAAAAGATAAAGAGCCTTTATAGAGGTTTAAAGTCAAACGCATAAAAAGATTGGCTACATGAACAAAAAAGATAAAGGACCATTTGATGTAGTATTATATATCTCATGTTTGTCCAACTAAGCAATCGGTATGAAATGGGTAAATTGAGTTCGGTAAGTGTAGCAACACTCTTTTTAATTTATCCCTAAATCCGATTTCTTTTTCGACTGTGATTGCCATTGTCGTTCCATTTTCATTAGGGTTTCAAATTGCGATCAAATTATGGTTTGAGCTTGCAATTTTTTGGTTTTAACTGTGATTACGATTTAATTAAGGATCAAATACCAAAAAGTCCCGCAAATATTTTTAATACATATTCAGTCCAATCCTTTTATTTTGTACCAAAAAGTCTCTTATTCTCTTATCTTTAAAGGTTCACGCCAGCGGCATAGTAAAGCCTTTTTGGCATGGTGAAGGACTTTTTGGTGCAAAATAAAAAGGCTTGAACTAAACGTGTATTAAAAAAAATTCGAGGGACTATTTGGTATATTCCCCTTTAATTAAATGGGTTTGCGATTTGCTTAAATGGGTTGGTGCAGAAGTGATGCTGTTCTACGTGTGTGTGTGCGCGCACGCGTGAAGAAGAGGGTGAGAGATTTATATTTTTCACCAACTCATATTTATTTTTTCTAACCACCCCAGTATTTGTATACCTCTATTATTGAATTGACTTCTTATTTGTCCACCCCACCCCATTGGGTGGTTTAAATGAAAATCAAAGTATACTTTAATAACACAAACAAACACTTTTAATTTTTTTTTCACTTTTTTTTATATATTTTCTTCATCTTTGATATTTTTCACTTTTTCAAAACACACTGTGTGTGCAGTTTATATATGTCTATATGCAGTCTTTAAACGTGTGCGTGCGGGCAGTCTATATGCAGTCTTTAAACGTGTATATCGTTTATATACGTCTCTCTCTCTCTGAGAGAGAGAGAGAGAGAATCTCAGGTAAGGGGTTAAAAATAAGCCCGTCCTGTACAAATTCTTTTTTTGAAAATACCCCCAAAAAATATTTGGTTGATTTTTTTTGTGGGTTTTACACATTTAAGGGTACCTATAAAAAGATCTGTTCAAAATGATTTTTTTTTGCTATTTTAAAAAAATCGATCAATGTTGGGCAGTTTTTGTAACAATTACAAAAATTGACCCAGTTTTTTAAAATAGCAAAATTTTAGATGATTTTTTTATGTGTACCCTTAAATATTTAATACCCACACAAAAAATAATTTTTTTGTTAGGTATTTAAAAAAAAATCGTACTATACGAGCTTATTTTTAAGCCCTTACCATATATATACATATATATAGAGAGAGTATCAAGTGAGGTCCCAATTTGAGGACCCTGAATGATGATCATTTTTTTAAATAGTAAAAAAAAAAAATTTGGGTTGATTTTTTTTTTATGATTTTTAAACATTTCAATAGGGTCATAAAAAAATAATGAGCTCAAAATGAATTTTTTTGCTATTTAAAAAAAATCGGTCAAACTTTGTCAGTTTTTAAGTTGTTAAAAACTCACAAAGTTTGACCCATTTTTTTTAAATATTAAAAAAAATTATTTTGAGTTGATTTTTTTATATGTTCCTACTGAAATATTTAAAAACTATATAAAAAAATATTAGCCAATTTTTTTTTTCTATTTTATCAAAATTGTTCCGCGCCAGCGGTATGCAAACGTTAACTAACAAAGTTTGCACCAACTCATCTCTCTCTCTCTCTCTCTCTCTCTCTCTCTCTCTATATATATATATATATATATATATATATATATATATATATATATATATATATATATATATATATATATATGCAGTCTGTAAACGTGGGTATATATGTGTATATATCGACTATATATATGTGTGTACATGCAGTTGTGTGTGTATATATTGTGGTGATAATTAAACTCAACACAAAATAATAAGTAAAGGCGATCACCAGAATAAATAAAGAACTTAAAATGATTGCAATCACACACAACACACGATATATGTGGTTCGGCAAGAAGGCATACATCCACGGTGGTGCTCTCTATATTTTATTTCTGTTTACTCCGGGAGAGTGTTTACAAAATTACATGCCCTTTGCCCCGGGCTGAGGGTTTAATATATACACGTTGTTTCTCGGAGAGTGGGGGTGTTGGACGCCTACACATTAACCCATAATTCCTAGACTATCTCTTAAGAGATTTTAGGGATTGATTGGGTCATAACTGAATTGGTTAAAGCGCGAAGCCCCTAGACTTTGGGCCGTGTTTAACTGGGCTAGTCGTTTGGGCCATAATGACAAATCAAGCTACCCACAATCACCCCTAAAATTTTTGGGCCACAATTTGGGCTCAATAATGTTAAATGATTGCCTTAATGGAATTTTTGTGAATCGTGCAGCACTTTGGGATTGAGGCTCCTTTCTCGAATCGATTTAGGCGGCAGATTGCTTCGTTTCCTGTGCGTTATGATTAGAAAGGTTTAAAACAGCTTGGAGAGATCATTTTTTGTTGTCTCTTCAAATTTCTTCGCATTCTCTAGATTTTTCGACTTCTCACTATTGCGTTCTCACTTCCAGGTCTTCGTCTTCCATCTCCAAGTTCCTTCCCTATCTTCTCATCATCCCTGCTTGCGGCTTTGCATTGTCTCAAGCTGATTCTTACTTCTTAAGTTCTTTTCTCCTTCTTTTTTCTATCTCTGTTGGGATTTCTTCATATTCGATATTAGGGTTTCTTCTTTCTGATGAGGAAATAGGCAATAGGTCGATAACTGAGTTTAAGAAGTTTTACAATATTCCAAGCTGGGTAGACATCGAATGTGCCCCTGTTCCTCGTAATATTAGGGACATTGAGGACGACCACTGGATACATGTTCTTTTGTTGTCCTAGGGGGTCTTACTTTTCCCCCAAATCGCTTAGATCTACACTTTTTTCAATACTTCTATATAGTTCCTACACAGTACTCGCCAAATGTTTGGAAAATTGTCAATGGAGTGCATAGAATTAATCAACTCTATGGCACCAATCTAGGGCTTGCTAAAATTTGCTACTGTTATTCTTTTTCTCGAATTAGATCTAGTCTTATTTACCTCAAGGCTAGGAGTCTTGATAAGGTGTTGGTAGTAAATCAACCTAATTCCCATAAGGACTACTGGCAGGAGGGGTTTATATCCAAGAACTGGCAGTTCCCTCCCCAAGATGAAGGGGAGAGGTACAGGGGACCTGTGATTCCCTTCTATAGGGAGGAGTTCATAGGTAGACATAGCTCTTTGTTCTATTTACTAACTTTTCTGTTAGTGCATGGTCTTTCTTATATCTTTCTCTTTTTCTTTTTTCAGTAAAGGCGAAGAACTCAAAACCAGCTCTTCTCGAGATTCGAGCTGCTGCGCTGGTTAAAGCTTGGAAGATCGGGAATTTCTTAGCTGATGGTGAGCACCCTTGATCGGAGTCATTCCTCCTGAAATACAAGAACATTGGGTCCAGTTTCATCGCGTGACCTTTGGATAGCGTTCCTGAGCTAGATATTACAGAAGAGGTCGCCGCTGACCCAATTCAATTGGACGAGGAGGAAAGCAACTCTGGTGAAGAGAGCGAGGGAGCTGACATGGGTGGTGTTGAAGGTGATTTTATTAAGGAGAGATAAAGTAGCGAAGAGTCTTCAAGCTCATAGGAGGTTTTAGAGGCTCAGGAGTCTTCAGGGGATTCGAGTAGCTCCAGTAAAGAAGACATGGCTCCTCCCAGGAAAATTTAATCCAAGAGGATGATGAAGATAATATGTTGCTTGCTCGTCGGTTGAAGAAGCATAAATCTAGAAGTAGGGATGTTGCCACCCGTTATCAGAATGCTGCTCATGAGCCGGAGAGGAAGAAGAAGGAGGAGTCATAGGTGAGAGAGAGAGAGAGAGAAAGAAAGAAGAGGAGGAGAAGAAGGTGGAAGAGAAAAAGAGGATAGAGAGGGAGAAAAATGAGAGAAAAAAAGAAATAAGGAGGGAAGAGTTGAGGCAATCATTGGTTCCCATGTTCTCTCTGCCCAAGGGGGCTTATGTTGCTCTTACCCCTCAGTTAGCTCTGTAAGTGCTTGAGAGGGCAGTGCTGCCACTACCAGCTAATCGCTAGAGGTCGGCGAACATAGGGATCGACCAGTTATCCCTGAAGGCGAGTCAGGGGATAGCCTTGGTAAGCCTGATCCTACTCTTCTTTTCTTGCAATGCTCTTCTCGATACTTTCTCTACTAATTTTTTCCTTTTCTCTGCAGTTTGTGTCTGATTTCACCGTTCTTTACTGCAGCCACGACGAGCTGGCGATGAAAAATGCTGAGCTGGACAAGAAAAATGATGAGATGGAGGCTAGCTTGAAGGATACCAGTTCTTCTAAAAAATCTTCTGACCTCGCCTTGGCCCAAACCAATAAAGCGAAAGAGGCAGCGACCAAGGAGCTTGAAGAGCTGAGGTAGTCCTATGACTTGGTCTGCATGAGCAAGCTAGATGTGGTTGAGGAGAATAAGGTGCTCGCAGGGAAGGTGAAGAAGATAGAGTCTGAGGCTACTACCCTCAAGGAGCGCTCGTATAACGCTGGATGGGTCGCAGCGTATGAGTATGTCGAGGTTCAGATTGGCTACATTAGCCATCTCAACTTCAAGAAGGGTTGGGACAAGGTTCTGCTTGCTGTCGAGGTGGATATTGACTCCTCATTCTTTGACGAGCATGATCCTGGACCTAAGCCCATTGTGGATGAGATGCCTTCTCCTGTTAATGAAGATACTCCACCTGTCCAGGCCACTTCCGCTGGTGCTCCTCTTGACCAGGGGACGGTGACCGCTCTATCTGAAGGAGGCATACCTGGGGCTACTGCAGACAAGGTAAAACAACCGGCGACCTCCGAGCAGACTGAGGTGGCTAGCTAGTATTCTTTAGGGAGATCTTTGTATTTTTGTTGTTCTTTCCTTTTGATGATGTACTTTAAACCTTTTCTTAATGAAATAAATATTCAATTCCCTTCTGCGCACTGATTTATTTATTCTTCAATGCTTATATGGTCTGTAGCTGATTGATGTTGATGAGTATATACCTACTACTTCTCAACTAGGAAAGATTCTTGGCCCTAATGTGAGTAATTAAGTTCTCAAAGCCTTTGTAAAGATCTACAAGTATCTTAGGTCAAGAAATCAAGACTATAAGGACCATTCAGAGCTTGTTGCCAAACTGAAGGATAGGCTCCAGGAGATGGAGGAGATTGGTGCTTCTGTTTAAGAAGAAGTGGACGCTCTAAAGGCTAAGCTTCTGGATGCCTCCGAGGTCAATCCAGTGGGAGAGGTACTTTAGCAAGATAATAATGCTCTGAGGAGAGAAGTCTCGCGACTTAGGGAGAATGCGTTGGGCATTGCTCCTCGAGTTTTACGTGGTTCCTCTTCATCGGCTGGATTGTGAGCTAGTACTGACGACAGTGGTTCAGCTAGGGAGATTACCGAGCTTCGAGGCTATGTCCGTCGGGCGTATGTGATAGTTTCTGGCCTTCAAAGAGATGTTACCTTATTGAGGCATCTGTTCAAGAAAGATCCTCGGCGAGTGTGGGCTGATGGTTATGATCAGGATTAGACCGATGCTCCGACGAAGTTGGGGGAGGTTAAAGATTTGTCCTTTATTAGGGGATGGTTGAGTGCTCTTAGGGAGTTACAGGTCCCTAGGAACTATATCATTTGATATCGTCATGATATCTCCCCCTCAACTTTGATGCCAAACCCATTCAGGAGGGATGATCGGTGGATCTCCATAGATGCTATCCCAAGGCAGCTCTTGGATCCATATTCAAATGAAGTTGAGGAGGAATTAACTCGTAACCCAGATGACGGCCAAAGAGCGCAAGTAGCTGACTATCTTGCTCAGAGGCCCAATCCTCATTAGGATTTATTTTATTGAACATATGTAACTCTTTGTATATGTAATGATGTAATATAATAATTATGTTTTGGGCGATTCACCGACTAAACATGTGTTGAGTATATTTTACTTCATTGATTTCTTATTTGACTATCTTGGGCTCTTCTTAGCCGACTAGATTTGATATAGGCAGAGTTATTTTGTTGAGTGAGTATCCCCCAGTCCAGTATGCTTATGAGATACCATTCTACCTCACTTTACCTTTTAGGTTGTGTCGTGACACTCCCTTAGGCCTAAGTGTGGCAATGGCGAGGACACACTTGGTTTAGGATGTTCTATCCGAGTAGATTTTTTGAGCCAAACATTATCTGGTGACCAACCTGGGTTGGTCGAGCTGCCTAAGGATCCCTTGTAGGGCTTCATATATTGCCAGGGGCAATGCTATGAGGTTATTCGTGTTTGATGATTAAAACCCGAGGAGGGTAATACCCTTCTTTTATATGTTGAGAGGGGATCCTGTAACTTAGAAAAGGTGTATGCATTATAAAGTATTTAAGCAAAAATTAACACTACTTCATAGAAGCTATTACCAAATGATACTGCCAAATAATTTTTATTAATCAGGAATGAATCGCGAATTTCAACATTTGATTAAAAAGAGTATAGAAAACTAGAAGTAGAATTTCTTCAAATTTGTTGCGTTCCAAGCTCGAGGTATCTCCCCGCCCTCCAGTGTTTCTAAATGGTAGGCTCCTTGTAGGTTGTCTCTCGTCACCTTGAATGGTCCCTCCCAGTTTGGCCCTAGCTTGCCATCTGATAGTTTTACTGCGCTGCCAAGAACTTTTCTTAGGATATAGTCCCCAACTTGGAATGTTCTTGGATTGACCTTCTTGTTGTAGTGCTTTGCTAGCTGTTGCTGATACCCTTCTAGTTTCACTAGAGCCAGCTCTCTTCGTTCCTCATCTAGGTCAAGTTCAGTGAGCAATGATGCATCGTTCTGGCCTTGGTCGACCAGGGTGGACCTCATGGTGGGGAGGCCATCTTCCAAGGGGATGATTGCCTTTATGCCATACGTCAGTGTGACTGGTGATTTCCCGATTTCTCGTCGTGGTTGGGTGTGGTAAGCCCATAGGATGTGGGGTAGTTCTCTCACCCATGCCCCTTAGGCTCGCTCCAATCGCTTCTTTAATCCATCGATCACTATTTTTTTGGAAGCTTTAGCTTGTCCGTAGCTCTGTGGGTATGCCACCGAGCTGAAATGGTGCCTGATCCTGTGGTCGTTACAGAAACCCTGGAAGAGATCGCTTTCAAAATAGGTTTCGTTATCAATGATGATTGTCCTGGGGATCCTGAAATGGGTGACAATGTTCTTCCATATTAATCTTATCATATCCGCACCTTTGATGTTTTCCAGCGGCTCTACCTCTATTCTTTTGGTGAAGTAATATGTCATGACCAATAAATACTTGCGATTACCGACAGCGGTGGGGAGAGGGCCTACGATGTCCATTCCCCACTGGGCGAAAGGCTATAGGCTAGTAAGCGACTTTAGGTCGCTGGCTGGTTGGTGAACCATAGGAGCGTGAAGCTGATATTTTTCACACTTGCGAGCATATATACCAGAATCCTTCTGAATGTACGGCCACCCGTAGCCTTCCTTTATCGCTCGGAAAGCTCAGGACCTGCCCCCAATATAACTTCCACAGATTCCCTCATGGAGATCGTACAGAACTTGGTCGACGTCCTTCGGGTGAACGCATTGGAGGTAAGGACCCGTGAAAGACTTCTTATACAGTTTTCCCTCAGGAGATAAGTGAATGCAAGCGACCTTGATTCTTATCTGATGTGCAGTCTTCTTATCATATGGTAGGGCACCATCTTTCAAATAATCCCTTAAGGGGTCCATCCAACTGGGGGCTGATTCAATATGGAGAACATGACCTGTATTTGGTAGTTCGTCGCTCCGATTAATTCTTGGCTGGGTGAGGAAGTCGATTGGAATTGTACTCTTCAAGTCGGAATTGATCGCTGAACTCAAGGCCGCTAGGGCTTCAGCATGGCTGTTCTGTCCTCTGGGAAACTGTTGGACGCTGACCTGTTTGAAGTTAGCCATTAATTTCTTTGCTGTGGTGAGGTAGGTCACCATCCTCTCATCCCTAGCATTTAAGTTTCCACTTATTCGGTTGGAGACAAGCTGTAAGTCACCGAACATTTGAAGTTTCTTTGCCCCCAGCGCCTGTGCCTTCTGTAGGCCTTCTATCAATGCTTCGTACTTTGTTTCATTGTTGGAGGCTTCGAATCCAAGCCTAATTCCTTGCTCGAGGACTACATCTTCATGGGTAACCAAAACGATGCCCACTACTGCCCCTTTAGAGTTGGAGGCTCCGTCAACGAACAACCGCCAAACACTTTGTACCGAGGGATTCTACCTTTGACCAATAGGTTGAAGTTGGTTAAAAGGAGGTTCTCCTTTAAATTCTGCGATGAAGTCGGTGAGGACTTGTCCCTTGATTGCATTCCTTGGCTGAAACTAGTTGTTAAATCACCCGAGCTTAAGTGGCCACTTTGATAGTCTACCGGACATATCTGCTTTTCGCAGGACTGCTTTAAGGGGGTGAGATGTAAGGATGATGATGGAGTGAGCTTCGAGGTAATGTTTCAATTTCCCTGAGGCTACCACTAGTGCAAAGGAGAGCTTTTTCTAGTGGTAGGTACCGTTGTTCAGCGTCCAAAAGAGTTTTTCTCGCATAATAGACTGGGTGCTGGATCCCAGTTCTTCGCATACCAGTGCAGAACTTACAGCGTGACTGGAAACTGCGAGGTACATGTATAAAGAGTCATTCTCTTGAGGTATTACGAGCAAGGGTGGCTTGATGAGGTAAGCTTTGAGCTCCTCCAATGCCTTCGAGCAATCCTCGTTCCACTCCACATTTTTACTTTTCTTTAACAACTGGAAGAATGGTTGACACCTTTTGGATGACTTCGAGATGAACCGATTTAGGGCGGCGAGCATCACCGTGAGCTTTTGTACGTCTCTTATCGTACGGGGGGGGGGGGGGGGGGGGCTTCACCCTATTAATGGCGTCAATCTAGTATGAGTTGGCCTCAATGCCTCTCTCGCTAACCAAGTACCTGATAAATTTTCCTGACTGGACACCGAGGAACACTTACTTGTGTTGAGCTTCATTCAATATTTCCTTAGGATTTTGAAGGTCCGTGATAGGTCCGAGAGGTGGTCCTCTTTAATACTGCTCTTAATGAGCATATCGTCGATATAGACCTCCATGGTGCTTACCATTTGGTCTTTGAACATTTTCGTAACCAGCTGCTGGTAGGTTGCTCCTGCATTTTTTAGCCAAAAGGGCATGACCTTATAACAATACAACCCGACGGTGGTGATGAATGCTGTCTTGTCTTGATATGGCTGATGCAGAGGGATTTGGTGATATCCGGAGTATGCGTCTAGGAAACTCATTCTTTCATGAGCTGCTGTGGCGTCCACTAGATGATCAATTTTTGGGAGAGGAAAACTGTCTTTAGGGCAAGATCTATTAAGGTCGGTGAAGTCAATGCAAACTTTCCATTTTCCATTGCTTTTTGGGAGCACTATTGGGTTTGACATCCACTTAGGGAATTGAACTTCCCATATGGATCCTGCATCTAGCAGCTTTTCCACTTCCTTCTCCACAGCCTTGGCCTTCTCGGGTGCAGTTCGTCGTGCCTTTTGTGTGATTGGATTAAGATTCGGGTCAACATGCAGCTGACGACAAACCATATTGGGATCAATCTTAGGCAGCTCGTAGTGTTCCCACGCGAAAACATACAAGTTACTCTATAAAAGTACTGTGAGTTCCTCTTTTTCTCGACATGTGAGAGAGGCCCCGATAAAAAACATCCTATCTTTCTTGTTGCCATCGACCACTACTTCCTCCAGGTTCTCAACCACCCACTCGGAGGGGAGGAGCCTGGTCTCCTCCACTCCGGGTCTTCTATATTTTAGCTACTGTTTGGAAGGTACCGAACCTTCCTGGTATTCAACCTTCTCCTTGGCTTTCTCAACCTTCTTTTCCAACTTGGGGAGGATGGATGCTATAAAACACTTTCTTGCCATTTCCTGATCTCCATGGATCTCCATCATTCCTCGCTCAGTCACATACTTGAGTTTTTGATGATAGGTAGAGGGGATGACCTTCATCGCATGTAGCCACCTTCTTCTAAGGATGGCCTGATATGGTGAGTCAATGTCGACCACCAGAAATTCTGTCATCTTGGAGACACTTCCCGCCCTTACTGCCAGTACAATCTTTCCCAAAGGGATGGTCACTTTACCATCGAAGCCAACTAGAGGAACGATGGCTTCGTTTAAGTCGGCAACGCTCAACTTCAACTTCCTGAATAGGTCGAGATACATTACTTCGGATGAGCTACCCTACTCGACGAGCAACTTATCGACATCGTAGTTAGCTATCCTAAGTGTAAAGATCAAGGCATCATGATGTGGGGTCCTTACTCCCACTAGGTCTTCATCCGTGAATACAATATGCTTACTGTAGTCGACGTCATCTACTCGCCAATGCTTTCCTACCTGTATTTTAGCCATATCAATTTGAAAAGCTTGCATTACTGCCATAAGCTTTTTGACTGCCATTCGAGACGTGTTTCCTTGAATCTTCTTTAGGTGGGACTCCCCATGAATTACAGCGAACTCATGGTCGATATCCTCCTCGAGCACGTTATCGGGTCTCTGATCTCCATTGGCAGCTACCTTCTCTGCCTTTTTTTCTACGAACTCATTCAGGTGCCTAACCTAGGTTAGCTCTTCGAGGTGGGGCTTGAGAGATTTACAATGCTCGGTTTTGTGTTCTCCCTTCTTGTGGAATGAACATCTCAGTGCGTTGTTTCTCTTCGAGGGGTCTCCTCCCATCTTCTTGGGCCATTTAACGAATGGTTCATCCTTGATCTTTGCCAGAATCTTATAGATTGGTTCCTTAAAAACTATGTTCACTACCTGAAATGCTTTCGGGGAATCACCCTTATTTTCATTCTCAGGGCTGCCCCTGCCCCCATTCTTACTTCCCTTCTTTTAATTTTTAGATTTGTCACTGCCCTTGCCGATGAACTTGGTGCTACCGTTCTCTCCTGCGTTGACATGGGTCAAATCTTCAACCTTGGCGTATTTTTCAATACGGGCCATTAAGTCGTCGATGGTGGTGGCTTCCTTCTTGGTGAGGGACTGGTGCAAGAGGCAGGAGCTGGGAAAACCAATCTTAAAGGATGCCATAATGACCTTCTCCGAGCAGTCCTCGACTTCATTGAATAATTCCCAATATCTCTTTGTATAGTCTCTGAGGCTCTCTTGCGACATTTTCTTCATTGTCAATAAAGCATCCATCCTCTTCGAATGGGAGCTGCTGGTAATGAAGAGAGCCGTGAAGAGATCTTCCAGGGATTCAAAGGTTCTGATGGATTTGTGAGGGAGTTTCTTGAACCACTTCTGGGCCATCTCATGCAAGCTCAACGGAACGATTCAAAACATTAATGCATCCTTATGGTTCCAGAGGGTCATAGCAAACCTGTACTGCCTAATATAGTTGATAGGATCAGTATTTCCATCATAGATCTTGAATTTGGGCATCGCGAACTTTTTGGGGGATTATTCTTCTTCTATCTCCCTTGAGAAAGGGGATTTCATCTGGGTCCTGAGAGCTCACCTGGCTAGCTCTCTGGTCGACCTGGCACCCCGATGTGCTGGGTATTAGTCCATTTCTCTTCAGACCAAATTTCGTATTTCATTATTTCCTCGACCTAGGCTCCTGTAACGTCAAGCTGGTTGTTGTTCGGGTAAGTTGTCATATGACCTGGGTTCCTCAAATCTTTGAGACCCACGTCTAGGGCTCCTTCCTCGACTGCGAGATTTGCTTGCCTGAGGGCTAGGAGTGCGATATTGATGTTGCCTTGTGTTACGATGGAGTTCTCTATCCATTTTTCCCATTCTTCTCTTACGACGAGCGTTCTCAGCTTCTTGCTTGCGAGTGGCCTCCTCTTGCTCTTGGAGCCTGGCCTTATAAGCATCAATTAGCTTGGAGACCTGGTCCCTGACGTTCCTCCGAAGCTTGCCGTTCTGGGGCCCTAGGATCAGGTTGTTCTTGAATATCCCCTATTTGAGGGGCATTTCTGATATAACCATACATTCCAAGTTCTTATGGTGAAGGCTTTCTTTAAGGAAAACAAACGCTTCCCACAGACGACGCCAATTGTGGTGACAATTAAACTCAACACAAAATAATAAGTAAAGGCGATCACCAGAATAAATAAAGAACTTAAAATGATTGCAATCACACACAACACAAGATATACGTGGTTCGGTAAGAAGGCCTACGTCCACGGTGGTGGTCTCTGTATTTTATTTATGTTTACTCGAAGGGAGTGTTTGTTGGAATCCTCCACATTAGCCCATAATTCCTAGAATATCTCTTGAGAGATTTTAGGGATTGACTGGGTCATAACTTAATTGGTTAAAGCGCGAGGCCCCTAGACTTTGGTCGTGTTTAACTGGGCTACTCGCTGGGCCATAATGACAAATCAAGGTACCCCCCACATATATTTCTCTCTCTCTCTCTCTCTCTCTCTATATATATATATATATATATATATATATGTGTGTGTGTGTGTGTGTGTGTGTGTGTGTGTGTATGTGTGTGTGTGTGTGTGTGTGTGTGTGTGTGGTGACAATAAATCTCAACACAAAAATAATAAGCAAATGCGATTACCAGAATAAATAAAGAACACAAAATAACTATAATCACACACGACACAAGATATACGTGGTTCGTCAAAATGGCCTACATCCACGGTGGTGCTCTCTGTTTCTTATTTCTTTTCACTCCGGGGGAGTGTTTACAATTGTGTGCCCTTTTCCCCGGACTGAGGGTTTAATATATACATGTCATTTTTCGGAGAGTGGGGGGTATTGGACTCCTCCATGTTAACCCATGATTCCTAAAATATCTCTTGAGAGATTTTAGGAGTTGAATGGGTCATAACTGAATTAGTTATGCACGAGGCCTTTAGACTTTGGGCCGGACTTAATCAGGCTACTCATCTGGGCCGGAGTAGTTAATCGAGGTACCCACAATATATATATATATATATATATATATGTGTGTGTGTGTGTGTGTGTGTGTGTGTGTGTGTGTGTGTGTGTGTGTGTGTATTTTGAAAAAGTGAAAATATCAAAAATGAAGAAAACATATATAAAAAAGAGAAATAAATTCGTTTAGAGAATTTGCATGTATAATTAAAGTATATCTGGATTTTCATTTAAACCACCCCATGAGGTGGGGTGGATAAATAAGAAGTCAGCCCAATAATAGGGGTATACTAAAACTAGGGTGGTTAGAAAAAAAAGTGGGTTGAAATAAAATCTCCCTATTTTTTTTAATCTAAAATGCATTTATTTATTCATTTATAATTTTTTTAGATTTTGGAATTATTTTTATTTAAAATAACAGGCGGGTGTTAAAAATTGTAAGATTCTTTTTAATAATTTTGGGCAATCTCTAATTTTAAATTAAAATGTATTCAAGTCTAAATGAATAATCTAATAACATAATATAATTTTGGTGTCTCTTTAGAGAGAATGGACACGTGTCAAGCAATAAAGACTAATGCATTAAATGCATTAAATATCATTAAATCTCTATCAATAGCGTTAACTTAAATTTAAAGGTCTCTCTCTTGCCCGTTCCCTCTTCCGCACTCCTCCATTTTCCAATGCCCACTTCCACTTCCCTAAAAACTACCTAATTAAATTCCTCAAATCTCAAGAGACTTCAACTATTTATACATCCATACAATCAATTCATGTACCTGTGCAAAATGAACGCTACTACTAAAAAAATCAAGGTATTATCTCCTCTTTGCTATTCACAATATGCTTTTACACCTTGTGTTTTGTTTTTCCTTTATTATCTCCAATAAAAATGATTTTTCTCATTTGAATTAGATTCCTGAATTATTGCATTTTTCCTTTTTGTGAAGAAAGTATGTTTGTCATTAAGAATGTATAAGTATTTAGAGCATAAAAATATGGCAAATTTTTTTAAAAAAATATTGATCTTGGATTTATATAATTTTATATAAAAACAGTTTTTTTAAACCGTTGTCTTTAGGATTAGATTAATTTTGGTGTTTTTAAAAAACATAAAAGTGGGCTTTTATCAAAAAGATATTTTTTTTTATAAAAATACTGTAAAATAGTTTAAAATGCACTATTTTTCTTATCTATTTTTTTAAAACAAAAGAGTTCTTTGTATCAAAAGAAATTTTTTCAGGATTAGTATAATTTTGATGTCCTAAAAAAACTTAGAACAATTTTCTTAAAACAAGACATTTTTGGTTCTATAATTTTTTTTTATTATACGAAACTGCTTTTTTATACAAATAATTTTTTTAGAAAAACATTGAAAACAATTTTTTTTAAACAAAACTATTTTTTTATAAAAGAATTTTCGTTAAACTGTCAAAACTTTTTTGCTTTCATAATAAAAACGCTTTTTATTTTTATAAACTTTTTTTAAAATAACAAATATTTTTATTTTTAATAAAAAGTGGTTGTAAAAAAATATAATATGAAAAACCTTCGATTTCAATAATATAGAAAAATATTTTAACAAAAAGAAAAATAGTAAATTGAGGGGAAACTTTTTCACTGTGGGTTAGAGGTGAGCAAATCTTGCCACCAAAATCAAGGATTCACATGTCATGACAAATTATGCCTATCAAATGCATACAAAAGTGGATAAATCATTCATTTGTCACTTTTGCATTTGTCATGAAAAATCACGTATATCAAATAGTCCCTTAGGAGTTTATTTGCATTGTTAAAGGGGTATTTGCAATCTTAGTGCACTCTCAACATTTTGAATATTAAGAAATTATAATCCATTTCGTTTGGAATACTTTTTTTAGTTTAGGTAAAGGGTAATGGTATGAAAATCGATGAGTTTTTCTATCATTCTTTTTTTTTGATTAATTTACTATCATTCTCAATCTCTTAAGTTTTGTTAGCGCATAATTCACATTGACTTAACTTTTTTGTACTAGGTTTGTTTTGTTATTTACATTCTTTAATATGTTTGTTGTTTTTATTATTCAAATATCTAAATGATTTTATGTGAATTTTTGACAATTATTCTTCATATTTAGGAGCTTTTCTAAAGTCGTAATACTTTTTTTTTTTAATTCTATAGAAAATGATTTTAGGTCACTTTTTCAATGAGAAAAGTATGTTATAACCAATTATGTAAATTCCTAAATCTTAACTATCCCCATTTTCTAAATTTTAACGTTGCTATATTGATTTTCATGTAATTTTCACTAATACATTATGTAATCTTATAATTTGTTGGAATTGAAAAATACTAATCGCAAGATTTAAATCGTTTATGACATGAAAGAGAAGTTATTCATTGAATAGACCCCCCAGCACCGGAAAATCAAGGTCAATTCAACCCAAATCCCTCAAAGGTTTTCAATACACTTTCTCTATTATCCTCCCTGTGTTTCTATGCTCATTTTAAGAATACATCACAAACAAGTTAGTTTACAAAAGTTTTTTTCTCAATTTAGGTGTTTTACCTTTGTTTAGCCTTAGTTAGAGTTGCTATTATATGTATAGATTTGTTTAATGAAATGGGCACAAAAAGTTAGCTGTATATTATATATGTTCTCCTCTAAGAGCTTTATACCACCTAAGTTTCAGTATTTTTAGGTAATAATTTTTTTTTGTTAAAATCAACTTTATGTATTTTTTTTAAATAGTAATTTTTTTTGTTATAATCAACAGAAATTTATGATAGAGAAGTAAGACCAAATGTTTTTGTGATTAGAATCTAATAAATGAGAAGAGGAGTTGTATATTCACAAGAGAATTTGTATATTGAATTTGAAAAATGATACGATGACATGATTTTGGGACACGTGACATGTGTGTGTGCACACATAAAGTTAGTATTTTATATATATTATAATATTTGATAATTTTTATAATTGTAATTATTTAATTGTTTTGTAACACACCCGCGCATCGCGCGAGGCTTAAACCTAGTTAGTAATATATTGAAGTAAAAAAAATCTATTTTAGTCAAAACTTGGTTAATGGGATTGGGTTTAGTTTGATTTCGCTTTAAATTCTCTTAGACGAAATTTCATAATGTTGTTTTACCCCACTAGTTGAACGTCTCAATTCCAAAATATTAGGTAAATCTCATATTCCCATGGTATTTGTATCACTGCAACAACAACCTTCACGCGATAGTCCAAGTGTTGTAAGAAGGTCGAGTACAAGAACTCTTCCGACCCTATTTCTCACTACCTTATTTGTATTTAATCTTATTTCAACCAAGCCATGTCCACCCCATACATGGTAATTAATTTACCACATCAGCAGGTTTTAAGTACATGACTTACTGCTTTGCCAAGTGCGTCATCTTCACATGCGACTCACCATCGATTGACGCCTTTGAATTTCCCTATAACGATGACATAATACCTCAACCCTCTCTTATGCAGTCGCAAAAGACATTTTGTTCGTCCATGGATGTGTTGAACAAGGTGCGTGCACTATTTAATTTAAAAAAAATTATTACTATTTCCATTATATTGAAATTAATTTCCTATATTGTGACTTGACATAGTGTTTAAATATTTTAGTGAATATATATATATATATATATATATATATATATATATATATATATAGAGAGAGAGAGAGAGAGAGAGAGAGAGAGAGAGAATTCGAGACTTCAAGATGATATGTGCGACGAGGTCCTGTCATCAATTGTGGTCATATATGGAGTGTAAGTGCCGAGAGCTCAAATTTCGACAATGCGTCATCTTCAGCCGTACGAGCAGCCAATCTGTGCAACATATGGTCTCTGATATCACTAATGACGAACTTCTAAAATTCATCGGGCAGCATCGGATCGAAAAATCACACATAAGTATTTTAAGATCTCCGAACTGTCAAGTGCTCATTCTATGCCCGTCTTCGGTACATTCAATCAATTTACACAACATCCTATCTCAGGGAATACTTAGAACGAACTCCTAAATTCCTTGGGCAACACCCAAGGACCACACATAAATCTCATTAGATTTTCGAACTATCAGGTGATCATTTTGCACTGACTTGTGCACTAGAAAATAACTTATGTAACATCTGATCTCCCGGAACACTTAGAGAACAAACTCTTAAGATTACTTGGACAACACTTGAGGAATGCACACAAATCACCATAGATTTTTGAAGTATCAGGTGCTTATTCCACACATGACTTTGGTAAGCGCAATTTACTTACGCAACATTCGGTGTACGGGAACACTTAGGTTGAACTCTAAAATTCTCCGGGAAACACTCGAGGATCACACATAAATCTCCTAAGATTTCTGAAATATCGTGTTCTCATTCCACACTTGTTTTCAGTATGCCCAGTTAACGTATGCAAATTCCCGTCTCCCGGAAACAATCAGGATGAATTCCTAAAATTCCTCGAGCAACACCCGAGGATCACATAAATCTCCTAAGATGTCTGAATTGTCGGGTGGTAATTCAGCACTCGATTTCAACGCGTGCACTTAGGATGAACCCACAAATTTCCCATCAATTTTTGACAATTGATTTTTATCTAATTATCATGCATGCATCCGAGCTACCCAATATTCGGTCTCTCAAATATAAGAGGGAATCCCTCTAAATATTTATGGGAAAAACCTAATTCTCACCCAAAAAATACTCAGATGTCTCGAATGTGTCCAGGTGAAATTTCATAAACTTCATGCACACGCGCGTATAACCTCGACATACTTTTGGTGAAATTTTTGACTGACCCGGGGATCACATATAAATCTCTTAAAAACATAAAAAATATTAAAAAATTGTTGCTAAAAACGAAAATGAGGGTTACTCATACAATTGTTTTCAATTGGGGTTAAATACCAAACAGACAAAACTAATGGGGGCCAAAATCCAAATAACCCTAAATAAATTATTATCTCTAATCAAACTCCACACCCTCATTTTATGTGTTTGATTACCCCGAGCACTCGCTATATGTCCATACGCCCGATCACACTAGACACACTATAATAAAGATCTAGGAGAACAACCCAAAAACTCATCGCCCGAATGAGAGGTGGGCCCCACCCATAAAATGAGGCGAGCGATTTTGAGACCACAATGTACGCATATAAATAAAATGATCGGCCTAGATTGTAGGCCTTATCGAGGATGTCATTTTCAGAGATATTATTATAATTATGCCTTAAATACAAATTGATAGGGATATCCCTATTGCCTTTCTCGAGAGGTGATATGACTCCACTGAGGGGATATAAAGTTAACCCCTCAAGACTTCATCTCGTTGTTGGGATTGGAGGTGGGAGATATGAGATTATGTCATACAATAGCAATAAAGAGATTATTCGTATAATCTGGGATTATTTTATTGTCTTTGAGGTAATGTGTGTTGATGTATCCTCCAGCAAGAAATATTTTCGATGGTTGAAGAATATGTTGGAGGGGTACAAGGTACTCTAGGATCAAATAGGGTATGCACATGCGTTTATATGCTATGTGTTGGGCCAGTTGTTCTTTCGAATAGGCAATAGTGGTATCCGTTTGGGCTGGCTTACGCACTGATTAACTTTGGGGATCTAGACTATTAATATTAATTAAGACCTATCACGGTCCATTTAATTAGTAGTATTAGCTCCATTTTATCGATAATGGATGTATCGGGGATACATGAATTGGTCGGGAACTTCATCTTCCCTAAGTTTTCACAATATTACTTTCCTAAAAAAATATAATGAAACTTTAACTTGCGTCAGAAATGGAAGATGAATTGTTAATCTCAATAAATAAGACAAACTTTGATTTGAATGAAACAACTACCTCCAATGATACTACACACGTAATGGAAGAAAATTTGTGCTCCATGCGTGCAAGTGAACCCTTTTTTAAATTTCTCGAACTTCCTAAAATTACAATAGGACTTGTACGGAATTCAAGGTAATGTGCATTTATTGGTATTTTGTTGTTGGTGGTGAGATATTTTGTGTCTAAACAACTTGTTTTATGAGGTATATATAGTGTCAAGACAAATTATAGCCATTTGGTAAAGCTGAAGAAAAAGTGACTTTTTGGATTTGAGAAAACTAGTTGTTATTGTACATTTTATCCCCAACATAACTAATTCTTTCTCAAAGGATTTGACTCTTTTGAACATAGTCGCGTATTTTGAGAAAAAATCGACTATTTCACTCATATTTTTATCCTAAACAAGAGTCATTATAAGATGCAAAGACATAATCGACTCATTTACAATTGAGTCAACACCTTTGACCAAAAATGTCGTTTTTGCTTTAATTTAATTTTCTGATAGATGTGAAAAATATCTTACGATGTGTGTGAGTGTTCGAGTCAATGTTTAATCAAAGCTTGGAAGTGTTATAACTTATGTGAGTGCAAGAGATATCACAATAAAGAGATCTAAGAAATCAATCACAAAGACAGAAAGTAAAGATCACACACAACAACAATTTACATGGTTTGACAGCTTGCCTCCTACGTCCACGAAGAGGTTACTATTTATTATAGTGTCTTTCAATAATGTTTGTCACATTCCTTTGATATCAGGGTATGAAATTTATAATTGCATAAAGTAGAGATTGAGTTGTACAAGGACTCAATTAACACGTGAATATATCAAGGAGTACCTAAATATCTCTCTCGAGATTATTGGTAACTGATTTGATTATATCCGTAAGTGTTCTAGTGTATTTAAAATTCTCGCGTGTAAATGAAATCATAATTTGGGTCGGGTAGTGCTTTGATCAATCTTGGTTGGTCGGCTACTTTCATGGTTCATATTAAATGGGCTCCCACAATTGCCCCTTAAAATTTTTGGGCCTTGTGAACTTTGGGCCAATAATTTTTAAAAGTCCCATAACTTGAAATCTTCGTGCCTTGAGTTTAAAATGGCATTCTTGTAAATATGAGAGAAATACAGGGGTATGCTCATCTTGAACAAATCTTCATGGCATACTTGTGATTCATTTGAATGGACGAGGGTGCAGTTGTCTGACCAGTCATCTGAACCGCTAAAAATCATTTTAGGAGATTGTGTTCATCATTGACATCGGGTTTCAACCTGGAGATACAGTCCCTCTCGTCAGTTCAGTTCACTTCAGTTCACTCTTTTCCTTAATTGCTAAGCTTTGTTAAGTTCATTTTCTTCAGCGTCGTCTTTCCTTTCAGCTCCATTAATCTTTGTAAGCTCTTTATTTCTTAAGATTTTTTTAGAACTTACTGTGTAGCTATAGATGGGGTTTTCTCCTTGTCTGTATAATTATGGAGATGCTAGATAACAAATTAGTAGCTGAGTTTAGGCGTCAATAAAATATTCCTAATTGGGTGATCATCGACCATGCCCCTCTTCCTCGGAATGTTCATGATATTGAAGGGGGACATTGAAATCACACCCTCCTGATAACCCAGGAGTTTTGACATGTCACCTAAACCAGCTTTTAGTTAGGTTCTTCAAATATTTTGAAGTTAAAAACCTACCCAATGTGCCCCCAATATTTGGCATATAGTTAATGGGGTCCACAGGATAAACACCCTTTATGGAAAATAATTGGGCCTTGTTGAGATCCACTATTGCTATGTGTGGTTTCGAATCGGTGACAGTCTTATGTATTTAAAAACAAGGAAGGTTGAGAGGTCTTGGTGGTGAATCTTTCGGAATCCCATAAAGATTACTGGGAACATGGTTTTAATGCAAGAAACTGGTAGCGTCCTCCTTCTGGTGAGAGCGAAAGGCACCGGGTCCCTATAATTTTAGATTATGAAGAGGGACAAATGTGTCGCTTCCTTTTTTCCCTTTCTTGACTGTGTAATTATGCATTTTGACTTATTTCCTCTTAGCTAATGTTTTTCTTCCTTTGCTCTTACATTTCGTATAAAAAATCAGGAGCCTAATATAAATGAGATTGATGTCGATGAGCTTCTGAAAGCCTGGAACATCAAGGAAAGGTTACCAGATGATAAACATCCAAGGTCAGCGGCCTAACTGTTGGAATACAAGAAAATGACCACTATCATCATTGCTCGCCTGGTCGAAAAGGTTCCTACCTTAAAAGCTCCTAAGGCTGGTCCTTTTGACCTTATTATGATAGAAGAGGAGGAAAATGAATCTGAAAAGGAAGAAGAGGTGTTAGAAGAGGTGGGAGAGGAAAAAGAAGAAGAAGAAGAAGAAGAAGAAGAAGAAGAAGAATAAATGTCCCCTCTAATAAAAAGAAGAATGTTAAGGCTTTCTTAGAGAAGGAGAAAGAGAAGAAGGGTGAGGCATAAGAGAGGAAGAGGGAGAGAGAGATGGAGAAAGAAAATAAAATGAAGAAAAAGGAGGAGAGGAGGGAGGCCAAAAGAAAGTTGGTCCTGAAAGCCACTTGATTTCCCCCTCTTTTTCTAGACACTAAGGGGGATAGCATGTATGATTCCCCTTTTCTTATCCCCAACCTGTTGAAGAGGATAGTTCTCGCTGCTAATCGCGAGCATTCTTTGAGATTGGGATGATCCCAACTCGCCCTCAAAACTTCTCAGGGTATGGCCTTGGTATGTCTTCTCCACTATTCGTTTCTTCGCACTTTACCTAACTCTAAACTAACTTATTGCTCTTTTTCTTTCTACGCGATTATTATCTGATTTTATAACTTTTTAGATGACTGTGAAAGCAAATCTAGGATCAAATAAGAGCTGAAAGATGCCCTGGAATATGAGAAGAAGGCCTTTATTGAAGCTCGCCAAGTGTGGAAGTAAGAGAGAGAGAGAATCTTCCTTAAGCTTGTGATGACCTTAGGGCATCCCATAAAGTGATGGTCACCGAGAAGGCCCCAACTGGTTGAGGCCAATGAAGCTTTATCCGATAAGGTTGTTAAGTCGGAGGGGGATCTTGCGTAAAAGAAGGATGCTAGTTATCCTAAAGGCTTCAATAAGGCTTATGATGATGCCAAGCAACAAGTGGCCTATTGATGCAAGGTGGCATTCAAAAAGGGTTGGGATCAGGTCTTAAAGGCTGTTAAAACTCTTATCGAATCTGAGCTTTTCGACCTTCACTCCCCTGGTCCTCATCCTTTCGAGGAGAATGAAAAGGGTGATGGTCAACTTATTGGGCACAGCGAGATAATTCCTGTTGAGGTTGGTGTTGATGATGATGCTGGCAGAGAGAAATTTGTTGTAGATAAGGGAAAAGTCATTGCCAAAGCTGATCAGGTGAAGGATTAAGGCTCATAGACTAGGAATTTTTCTTTCTTCCTTGTATGATTTATCCTCTAAAGGTTTGTAATCATCTCTGAAAACTTATTGTATTAGCCATCTCCCCCTCCTTTTTATGAACAAATGAAGATGAAAATTTTCTTTTGTGTTTGCATTTGCTTAATCTTCATATGCTAATATTTTTCTCGTGGTCTTGTGTGTGTTATTTGTAGTTTGTTGATTTAGACAAATACATTCCTCCTAACTCTGGTCTGGGGCAGATCCTTGGGCCCAATATCAGTTCGAAGGCTTGCAAATCCTACATAAAGATCTGTAAGTCTTTAAGGGCGAGGAATGAACAATATAAGAATCAGTATGAGCTAGTTTCTAAGTTGAATGAAAATCTTCAAGAGATGGAGGAGGTAGGTGCCTCGGTTGAAGAAAAAGTAAATTCTTTGCGGGCCAAACTCTTGGAGAACACTGAGGTTATCTAAGTGGGTGAAGTACTCCAGGTCGAAAATGATGCTCGGAGGAGAGAAATATCCAGGATGAAAGTCAAGGTTACCGAAATAGAGGAACTTGCTGAGAGATTAAGGAATGCATTCGAAATGGGACCTCAAGAATCCTGGTTAAAGGGCTATAATGCAGGCTAGGAAGATGCCCCACCAAAGCTTAAAGAGGTGGAAGATGCAATATTCTCTTATGGGTGGATGAGCACCCTTAGGAATGTCAAGATACCTAAGGATTCCAGGTTGTGGTGTAAATACCAGGCCGAGTGTGCCACCTACTGGCATAATTCTTTCTTAAAGGATGATCAATGGATTCCAGCTGATGCCATTCCCACCCATCTCTTGGAGCACGATCTAGATAGTGATGTAAAAGAGATTGATCCCAAACTAGATGATGGTCAAAGGGCGGTTATTGCCGAATATCTTGCTCGCCACCCTAGACCATCTTAGGCCCTTGTATATTTTTTGTCTTTATTATAGATGTAACTTCTCATTATAGTGAATGCAAAAGTGTTATTTATCAATTTCTGATGTTTTGAACCTGTTCAGACTAAATAAGTATTGTTAATAACCAGAAAGAGCAGTTGCTTGTGAGATAACCAACATATTTGTCGACCAAATAATACTGATTGATCACCTAGGTCCCTTTGTTGTTCAAGTAGACTAGTTTTTTGATTTTATCATTTTGAGCTTATCAGCTGACTAAATGGCGTTGAGAACTAGTATTAGCCACACATTATTTTGTGTTTGAACATTCTCCAAGTCCAATATTCTTTAGAAGTATCATTCCATCCACTTTACCTTTTAGGTCATGTCGTCACACTCCCTTAGGCTTAAGTAGGATGATAATGAGAATGTACCTGGTAACTGGGCCATTCGCCCGATTATATTTTTGCGACCAACCAAGGTGGCGACCTACCTAAGTTGCTTTATTGCCTAAGGATCCCCTGTAGGGATTTTGTTGTTGCTGGGGCAACTCATGAGGTCTCTCGTGTTCATAATAAGGACTTGAGGGTTATAGTTAGTGAAACACTTCTATTGACTTTGTTATAACTACTACAAACTCTATTTGGCACGTGAGGTTCCCTGATTGAAAAAAATTGAATAACTTGCTATAATCCCAGAAGTTCAGCCATGCACGAAGGAGTTATTACTTGGAAAAAGTGTGTATCCGTGAGAAGAAACTATGAAAAATTAATTAACTAGTTCATAATATAAAAATGTAGGGGCTAATGGGCCTTTATTTATTGGATAATGTCTGACGAGTAACACAAGTTTGAAAATAAAAATTTGCTTAAAATAAATGTTCTAACAAAAGATAAAGAAGATTAAAAGTAAAACTTCTTGAGATTGGTTGTATTCCAAGCTCTTGGTATCTTTCTACCCTCTAGCGTTTCCAAATGATATGACTTTTGAAGGCCGTACCTGATTATTCTGAAGGTTTCTTCCCAGTTTGGTCCCAGTTAATCATCTCATGGTCTTACGGCACTACCGAGGACTTTCCTTAGGATATAGTCTCCTATTAGAAACTTTCCTGGGTTGAATTTTTTAGTGTATTTCCTGGACAATCGTTGTTGGTAGGAAGACAATTTGATTATTGACAGGTCTCTCCATTCGTCTGCCAAGTCAAACACATTGCGTAAGGCATCATAATTATGGCCTTGGTCGACCAAGGTGGTTCTCATGGTGGGGAGACCTGCCTCTAGTGGGATGATAGCTTCCATTTTATATGCGAGCACGAATGGTGTTTCCCCAGTTGGTCTTCTTGGGGTGGTGCAATAATCCCACAGAATACGAAAGAGTTCATCCATCCAGGCACCCTTATCTCTTTTCAGTTGCATTTTTAGTATATCCAGCCTGGTTTTGTTAGAAGCCTCTTTCTGTCCATTACTTTGGGGGTACGCTACAGAATTGAAGTGGTGCCTGATACCATGTTCATCACAAAAACCTTATAATAAATTACTTTCAAATTATGTTATGTTATCGGTGAGGATAGTCCTCGGTACCCCAAAATGTGTTATAATGTTTCTCCAGATGAACCTGGTAATATCTTAGTCGCGATTGTTCACCAGTGGTTCTGTCTCTACCCATTTGGTAAAGTAATCTGTTCCTACTAGTAGGTAATTTCGATTTTCAGATGCGATAGGTAGTGGTCCCACTATGCCTAATCCCCATTGCACGAACGAACATGGGCTTGTCAGTGATTTCAGTTCGCTGGAGGGCTGGTGGATCATAGGATAATGCTTCTGACATTTTTCACATTTCAAATGTAAGTACCAGCATCCTTTTGCATATGAGGCCACTAGTAACCTTCCTTAATTACTCAGAAGGCCAGAGATCCACCTCCTACATAACTCCCATAAGTATTTGCTCGATGTCACGTGGATGGACGCACTGGAGATAAGGACTTGTGAATGACTTCTTATAAAATTTCCCTTCTGGGGAGAGATAAAAGTAGGCAGCCTTAACCATTACCTGATTGACTGACCTCCTGTCGTGGGGTAGTATATCGTTCTGTAGATAATTAGTGATAGGATCTATCCAACTGGGGGACCTATCTGCGAGGAGGACTTGCTCGTATACGATTGTCTGGTCAATAATTAGCTACGCAAGGAACTCTATCTGGATAGTTCTTCTTAGGTCGGAGTTAATTGCTGAACTTAGGGCGCTAGGGCATCTATGTGACTATTTTTCCCCTGGTGGAACTGTTGAATATTTACTTTCTCAATTTCTGCCACAAGTCTTCTTACCACGGTGAGGTAGGCTGAGATCCTATCATCCTTGGCGTTGAAGTCCTCGCACACTTTCTTGGAGACCAGTTTGTAGTCATCGAACACGTGTAGGTGCTTTGCCCCCTGCAGTTGGGATTTGCGTAAGCTAAAAACCTTACTAAGTCATTTAACACAAGTTAAAATAGTTAAGTAAGTTCCGAACAACTTTTTAAGGAAACTTTTTTATATAACAGAACAGTAACACAAGATGTCTAGTTTGCAACATTAGTAGTGAAGAAGTAAAAACCACACACAAGAGACAAGATTTTTTACTTGGTAAAACCTCAAATTAGGGGAAACATCCATGGTGACCTCTACGCCACACAATAAAGAATCCATAAATAATCAAATAATAGTTACAAGATTACAAGCACTAATCATGCATTCAAGATCCTAAGACTAAGATAGAAATGTACCTACACAAGTTCCCCTCTTTAAGGTAATTTCGATTTGACCTCTTTGACCTTTCTAGAAGCTTCTTTGCCTTCCTCCTTATTCTTTGTTTCCAGTGGCTCAAACAACTCAAGATCTCTCAAAATAACCACACTACTATGTGATCATTTGAGAGGACAGTGATAGTGATGTAACTAAACCTACATGCAAGTATGCAACTCACACCTCTCAATATTTATACAAATAAATCCTACAAATTACACAATTTCTATATGTAGATAGTTCAAATCTCTGAGAAAATCAGACTTCAACAATTATTTTTAGATCTAAAAAAGAATCCTTATGAAAAATAGATTTTATCGTTTCAAAACTTATTTATGTACGATATAATTTCACAAACTGTGAAACTAGTATTTTTGAAATAAAGTTTATCAGATCTGAGATTTTATACAACTGGAAGTCTCTTATTCAAAGATTTTGAAAACAGAGAATGGATCTCAAAGAAATATACACATGCAAAATAAAATCCAACAAATAAGAGATATCAGAAACCCTAAACTATCTTGTGTGATATATCTCTTAGCAAATCTTGCAATTTTTAGAAAGAAATGCAAGATCCACTATGAGACATGGTTCCTAAGAGAGATAATGAGTGAGGATGGTTTTTAAACTCAACCAAAAATCAAACTCACAAAAACCTAACTGATTCTAACTCTCAAGAGGTAGGTTTTATGGGATAAATGGAACTGTAAGGACGTGTTTGGTTTTCGGAAGAAAACCTAAGGGTTTTGTATTATAAGAAATCTGGTTTTCTCTCTCTCTTAAAGCACCCAATATCTTTGACTCATTTGAGTCTGCTTTATATATGAGCTCATCTAGTTTGAAAATAGTGATAAAATTGTGTATATCCCTAGATGAACCAAAAAGTTTCAGAACTTTTATAGCTTCATTAATATTCCTCTATAAGTTCTTGAAGGTATATCACATACACCACACACTAGGACTGCATGTATATAATATCTTATTCATGTGATGACCATGTGTGAGTTAAATCCCCTTAATATGATTTTTAAATATTTTTTTGGGATATAATTAATATTTTCTAAGAATTTTAAATAAATTTTGAAAAATAAAATTGGAACTTGGTTGATTTGTAAATATATTTTATGCCTTAAAAATATCTTCGGTAGAAACCAAAAGCGCAAAAACATTTGTGGGTGAAACTAGAATTTTTTAGAAACCAAAAACACGTGTGTGAAAGTAGATCTTGAGCCTACTTGTGTTGCATACACAAAGGTTCGATTTGTGTTTCTTATCACTCACATACATGTGACTTATTCAGGACCTTTGTATCTTCTTAATCGACGGTCTGCATGTGTTTGGAATCAATCCAAGTGATCTGATTTTAACAAATCAGAGTTAGCTTTTTGCACCGCTTCTTGAGAACCCTTGGATTTACATCGTTTTAACTTATTTTAATCTCAGCCCTTGAATTTGAACCATCATTCCAGATCCTTCGATCACTAGTATAAATAGATGCCTTGGGTGAGGCAATTAGAGACTTTTGTGATTTCCTCATCTGAGAGAAAAAAGTGAGAAGAGAGAGAAAGATTAGAGAGAGAAATATAAACCCTAATCCAAATTTCGTCAAAACCTAAACTAGAAATACTTTTCTGAGAGATTAACCATGAGTGTTTAGTTCCTGGTTTTGAGAAGATAATCCTCTATTGTTATTGATCATCCTTCCAATTTAGTCACATTGGTAGAGTTTTCATTTTCTCTACATAGAAACTTGAGATCTCGTATTTGTGACACAAATTACATAGATAATTTACTATCTTGATTTCTTATTTCGAGAAATCTTACTTGTTGGTTATTTTAAAACTGATTTTATGTTTTCAAATCTTGAACCAACAATTTTCGTTCTGATTTCATTTTACTCAAACTATCAGACTAAGATCTAGTTTTGAGATCTTAATTGGGGTTTGCACTTTCTATATAATATTTTCAAAACAAGAAAGTGTTAGGATCTTGGATATTTCACAATAAGATTCCCTCTTGATCTGCGATTATTTTGAAAGGTCTAAAAGTATGTTTTAGTTTTGACTAAACTGATTTAAGAATATCTTGCATAACTAGTGATTCTGTAATTTGTTAAATCATTATGTCTGTATTAAGTGTGAGTGTATTGCATGCATATGTTAGAGAGGAAATCACCACTACACTTTCACTCTACCACACTTAAAGTGTTGGATGTATGATCTCATACTTGCTTGAGTCGACGTAAAGCTGGAATCAAGTAAAGTTACGACGATGGAGAGAAAATCAACAACAAAAACCTTCATAGACGTTAGATCTAATCCAGAGGAGTTGGTAATGATTCTGAACTTAATTTAGGTGTGTTTGTGTGGTTTGATTGTTAAATAGCTTGTAATTTGTTACTATGATTTTAGTGAATTTTTTATTTTGTGATGTAGAGGTCACCGTGGATGTTTTCCCAATTGGGTGGGGTTTTACCACGTTAAAAATTACTTGTACACTTCCTCATTTTCTCATCACCTTCTTCTAAGATAAGCTGATTTAATAGTTTAAGTTTTTTTTTTTCAAAATTGGTTAATTCTATATCTGAAATAACTCGTTCAAACTATTTTGATAATCATTTTGAACACATCTCGTGTTAAGTTTTGTTTTGATTAAAAGAGTTTCTTCAACAAACATTTCGGAGCCATTGTAACAGTTTAATCCTGTATTAAATGTCTTAAGTGGAATTTTTCAATTGGTATTAGAGCTTGGCTGTTTTAAAATATTTTTTGATCCTGTGTTTCTTGAATTGTTTTTTCAAAACAAAAGTATGGACGAGAAATTTGAGATACTAGGTAACCTGTACAGACCCCCTCTCTTTGATGGAACTAATTTTCCTTACTGGAAGGTGAGGATGATTGCTTTCATTCAAGGAACTCTGGGAGATGAAGTTTGAGAAGTTATAGAAAGTGGCTACACTTTTCCTACTAAACCAGCTGCTTAAGGAAGTACTGTGAGAATCAGGAAGTTACTAAGTGAATTCACTAAATATGAAAAACAAATTTCACCATGTAACATTAAAGGCAAGAATGCCATATTTATGTCCATTAACGAACATGAATTCAAGAGGATCTCATCTTGCACAACTTCTAAAGAAGGGTGGGATACCCTTATAACTGCACATAAAGGTGATACGAGAGTTAAAGCTGCTAAAACTCAAATGCTTGTCCAACAGTATAACTCTCTTGTCATGTCTGAGACTAAATCATTTGATGATTTCTACATTAGGTAAACTAACATTATAACTAAGTTCTATGCAAATGGTATAACCTATGATAGGAAAGAGATAGTTTCAAAAATTCTAAGATCACTTCCATAGAAGTTTGATAATAAAAGATATGCCATTGAGGAAATGGATGATCAAAATCTTACCCCGGAACTCCTCAGTAGTAAACTAACAACTGTGGAAACAGAACTAGAATTCAAGAAACAATTGATCTAGACCAATATAAAATAGGGTAATTCTAATCTTGTTTTTTCTACTATGTTGATCAAACCTGACCTTAACCTTAACTCTGATGAGGACTGTGACATGGATAACTTGGATAATCAGATTGCTCTTATGTCTAAGAAAATAAAAAAGATTATAAACTTTAAAAACAAAGTTGCTTCTAGACAAGGGAAACCTAATTAATCCAACACTCCTAATAATAGGCCTTATGAGAGAAGACTTGACAAACAAAATACTGATGATCACAAGAGACCTCAGAAAGACTTTAAAAATGTTAAATGTTATAGATGTGGCAAATTAGGACACATGGCTAGTGACTGTAGAGTTAACTTAAACAAAAAAACCCAAACATAATAGGGCTCAGCTATGTAAGGCTTGGAATGACTCAAGTGATTCTGAAAATGATAAACTTGAGTCATCTAACTCTTATGACCCTTGCATGTCATTATTTTCTAAGATAATCGACAATGATGATGAGGAAATTGATCATGCCATAATTATGTTGCTTCTACTGATGTGTTTGCCTTAATGCTTGAGAATGATTATAGTACTGAAAATCATGTGTGTGTGAGTCAAAGTGAACGCCTTATTGATGATGCCAATGTGTGTGTGAGTCCTAAAGTTGAATCGATAGGGGACACTGCACACTGCTCACTTAGTGACTCCTATAATGAGTACCTTCCTGAAATTCACACAATTTACACTAAAACACTCAAGAAAAGCGCTAGACTAGAGAAGCTTATCAAATATCTTTCCAAGAAATTATAATCCTTAAACCAAATAGTTAAACGAAATGCTGAAGAGTATACGCCTCAAAGTTTAACTCATGATGAGGAAATAAAGGCTTTGGAATAAAGAGTGAAAGACTTGACTGAATCCAATAATGTTTTGGAAAAGAAGTATAAAGGATCATTATTAGAATTGGAACAAATAAAAGAAAAGGCATCATCAGTCTTTAAAAAAAATCAGAATTTGAAAGATACAGGATTCCGTACTCCAGATAACTATTACACAGTCAATCCAAGTACATAGTTCTGTAACATTGCCAGAATGGATGACAATGAATTATGGCATAACATAATGGATCACATAAATTATGATAGCCTTAGTAAATTGTCCTCTCTGGAAATTGTTAGAGGTATTCCTAAAATAAAACATATTTCTAACATATTCTGTGGTCCTTGTCAAGAAGGAAAAATAGTTAAGGCATATTATAAAAGAGTTAAAGACATTCTATCCTCTAAACCTTTAGAACTCATCCATATGGACCTAATGGGTCCTTCTCGTATTATTAGTCTTTGTGGAAATAGTTACATTATAGTTATGGTTGATGATTACACGAGATTCACTTGGGTTGATTTTTTAAAGCAGAAGTCTGAAACCTTTAGAGCGTTTTTGAAAATATTACTTCGTATAGAAAATGAAAAGGACTCCCAAGTAGATAGAATCCAGAGTGATAAAGGAGGTGAATTCATAGATTCAAGTGTCATTGAATATTGTGATTAGAATGGTTACAAACATAAGTTCAGTGATCCCAAGAGACCCCAACAAAATGGGATATACGAATGCAAAAATAGAACAAGTCAGGAAATGGTAAGAGTTTTAATACATGCCAAAGATTTACCTAAATACTTTCGGGTTGAATCAGTTTGTACTGCATGTCACATTATCAATAGAGTCTACCTTAGGAGAAATTCTAAACAGACCCCCTATGAACTTTGGTATGGCAAGAAACCAAATCTTAAATATCTTAGAACATTTGGTAGTACATGTTATGTCTGTAAAGACAGAGAACATTTGTCTGAGTTTGAAACAAGAGGAGATAAAGCTATATTTTTAGGTTATTTACCTGACAGTAGAGCCTACCGAATTTACAACTTGCGTACTAAGTACATGATGGAATCCATTAATGTGATTGTAAATGACACTTCTGTAGAATGTAAAACTACTAGACCATCTATTGTGGATGAGTTTGAAAGTCTTTTAAATTATGACTCTCTTGAAATAACTGAGCTTTTACCAACTGAGACCCCTGAAGTGCCTAACTAGGTTTCCAAAGACCATCCTTTAGATAACGTTGTTGGTAACCCTATAGAACTTGTTCGTACAAGATTTCAACTTCACAAAATTGCTCATTTTGCATGTTTTGTGTCTCTTATTGAACCGAAAATGTAAATGAAGCCTTGAATGACTCCTTGTGGATTAGTGCAATGCAAGAGGAACTTCTTCAAATTGTTATTCATGATGTTTGGTATCTTATACCCATGCCTAAAAATAAAAGGGTTATTAGCACACATTTGATTTTTAAAAACAAGTCGGATGAGCACTACACCAAAACTCTCTTTTAGTAACAAACTTTTTCTTTTATTACTAACAGTATTATACCATTACTATTTCTAACAATAAATTACCGTTACTACTATCTTATAAGTGTTACTAATATTAGTTCAATGTTTTAAAAGTGATTTTTTTTTTTAAAAAAGAGTAAATTTTCCCCCAACCAAAACAAATGAGCGCTACTATCACACACCCTAACTAAAAGAAACTCTCCAAATCTGTCAACACAAAAAAAGAAGAAGCCGTGCAGCCTTATTCTCTAAATCAGTGTCCATGGTTGTCGAAATCCATCATTGTCAAAGTCCACCGCTATCAAACTCCATGAGGTATCTCAGATTCACGGCCAAGGATTTCTTAAACAACATCGCATCACCTAGGGTTTTTCAGAATCGCGAGTTTCACGATTTGGATATGGATCTCTTCATTTTGCATTTTTTTCACTCTGCGTTTTCTTCCTTCAATATCTTGGTTGTATTTTGTGATTTTTTACGCCTTTGATTTTCATTTTCTATTCAAATTCCACCTTTTCGTTCCGATACGATATGGATTTGTGATAAACAAACCAAACACTTGTGCTTTTCATGTCTAACCTAAACCTCATGCCTTGAAAATTAATTCATATAACTGTTGTTTTGAATATTTGGATACTCTTGTGTTGGTTCTTGATTTCTTTTTACGAATCAGCCCCTGAATATCACCGGTTTCCATTCCCCCCTTGGGATATATGAAGGGGATATTCTGGTGCAGATGGAGAAGGATTTTTTCGGTTTCTGATCTAGTGTTTTTGTGATGTCTATTTGTTTATTTTATTAATTAATTAAATGTTGTTTTGAATATTTCGATACTCTCTCTTGTGTTGTGTTGGCTCTTAATTTCTTTTTAGGGATTTTAACAAGGTTTCCATTTCCCCCATTGGGAAGGCGGATTTTCTAGTGCTGATGGAGAAGGATTTTTTGGGTTTTTTGATCTAATAATTTTTTTGTGATGTCTGTTTAATTAATTAATCATTAGGTATACAAAAGCGCAAAAATTTCTCCATTGGATTGGTTACCAGAACAACTGCTCGCATACCGGATCCGATTGGCTGAGTACCAGAGGCAGTTTAAGGAACCTAGCTTAATGCTCTCATCTCTTATCTTATGTATTCATATATAAAATCTTTCTCTAATACTTATTTACAAGAAACTAACAAAATTCTCTCAATTTAATAGTTTGAACCATAAGAAACTAACAAAATCCCCTCAATTTAATGACAAAGGTACACGGTACTACAGAGTTTAGGTCTTTTTAAATGAGCTTTTATTTATCTCATGTTTGTTGCTGGTCCAAATGTGTTGATAAAAGAAACCCGAATGGGTACTTCCTACCATACCCCCAAACAAAGCTTAACTTAGGAAAAATTGCTTCAATTTCAAGAATATTGAAGTTCTTCATATTGATATTTGATGTATTTCATTGATGTGAAAAAGAACTTCTAAATATAATCACTTAGGAGTGGGCACTGACTAATCTTGTTGAATGCATTTTGTATTTAATGTAATTTTTTTTTGTATTTTGAATGCATGTATTCCTGTTAAAGTAAAATAATGGTTCATTGTCTACCTATACAATATCTTATAAGGGAACACTTTTTAATTCATTGTATTGTGTAAAATATACTTTGGCCATGTTTGCAGGGTTATGTTACTTCATCTTTCATGGAACCACTAAAGGAATGGTTGTTCATTGACAAGGATGGTGAACAAGTCGGACCTCTGGAGAAAGATTCTATAAGAAGGTTCTGGTCCAAGAAAACTATAGATTGTACAAAAACATGTTGGGCTTCTGGAATGGTAGATTGGAAAAGTTTAAGAGATATGTGCACCTCTTTGTTGAATTTTTATTAAATGCAGTACTTTTATGAATTGGGGATTTTTGATGCTTTTATTTATTTTTTTATCTCATTTTTATATAGGTTTAAATGGACAATGGATTAATTGTCGACCGTCACAATTAGTAATGTACTATCTTTCTCAGCATTCCATCTCGATTAATTAATATCATTGTGGCCGAATGACAATTTAGTGATGGAGCTCCAAACGTGGCCTAGTCATAGTGGTTCTCCAAAAGGTATCAAGATAATTATAGGTACACTTTTTAACATCTAAAACATCATATATATATATATATATATATATGTCTTCGTAATGCTCGACTAAGTCATTGCTACTATTTCCCCTACTGGTGTTCATTTTGGAAAATAGCGAGCTTTGATATTTTAATTGTTTATGTTTTTAGGAGCTATTTATAGGATTAATTTTACCCAAATTTTCTATAACAGGATCTGTAAGATATTAAGTAGCAGGAGCACTCCGGAACACAACTTATTCAGGAAATAAGGAAACAAGCCAACAATGTAATGTGTTATGCCTATGTTTCTCCATCCCACTTTTTTCTTTTAGGATTCTTGTCAAATTAATAATTTTTCTTCCATTTTCTTACTGTCGCTTTCCACAAAATCATTTACTGTCAACCTAATAGTTGCATAAAAAACATGTGCTTACTGTCGCTTTCGCTTTCCATAAAATTTCTTTTAAAAATGTAAGAAAATCTGCAGATCCGTTGCTTATTTAGATGATACTAAGTTTAAATTAGTAAAATAGGAGATACCATCTTGATTACACATCCAATGGAGTGTCTCTCTGTGTAAGGTTTGTTATTCTTAGAAGGGTGTTTAATTTTGGCAGGCTTTTAATTTGGGAAGAATTTTATTATGAACCCATAACGCAATCTGATCTTCCCCACATTTCTGGTATCGAGAATCGAGAACTGGCAATTGAACACTAGGAAGATTGTTGGGTTTTTTCTAAAGCTCAAACTTCTCGGCTTGGGGTTCAAGCTCGGGATAGAGTCCATTCAATTGTAAACAAGATGAAAGACAACCAAGTCAACGTTGTTGGACAAGGGTATCGTTATTTTTTAATGTTTTTGTAACATATGGTTATTCTAACCCAAGTTGTTCTTGGTGTTTTACTTGTGGGTGATTTTGACTTGTGAACCTCGATAACTGACATATTTAGATTAAGGTACCTATTATATATTTAACTTAACTTGGACCAACATCCATCCCAGTTTTGTCAAAGTTAACAACAATATGAAGGGATTTTTCGCTGATAAGGTGACAATTAGTAAAGAAACACAAATTTACACGGCTAAAGGTGCCATTCAGTGATGAAAAGTAATGTTTATTGCCAAAAATTTCACATCTGAAATATTTTTCACTATTAACTGTAACAGATCTGCTATGAAAAATGGCCTAATTGTAATAAAAATTAAAGGAGTTACCATAGTCTAAGTATGCGTATTATCGAGGTACACAGGTCATAATACCCTTTTCTTATTGTACATGAGAAATTGAATGAGTTTTCTTCACTTTCTTATTATTCAGACTAGTTGGACGAGATGCATTTTCTCGAAACCATCAGTGGATTCTTTTGGAGAACTATACTGTTGAAGCTCATCCACCAGAGTTATGTCATACGATGAGGACTTATTCTATTAGCAAAGGCATATTAGTTTCTCTATAAATTATTTTTCACATTGGTGATAAGTTAATGATGAAAAGTATTTTTACCCATTTAATGTTAAAATTATTGTTCACATAAAATTGTTTATAACTATAATGAAATGTCTATGAAGGTGGTAAACCTTGTTGAGATAAATTGCGTAAATTTTTTGAATCCTCGCTTAACATTTTACAGTGCATCCACTGTTTATTAGTTAGATTTGATGTTCATGTCAAAAGTTTTGTGCTATATTCCTCAATTTTATGGTAGGAAAGGAAAATTCTAACTTTTTTAAATTTCTATTGAGGGTCTATCTATGAATTCCTTGAGGTTGATAGACACTGGAGCAAGTTCTCTACTTTTTAGATATTTCTACCTTTCGTACATGGCGGTCTCTTGTATATGGATACTGTAATATTCATAGATGGATATTTGCTACCTAATTTTAACAAGGGTTCATAAAATGGATGCTATTATGTATTAAAGGAGGCGTCTCAACAATTTTGAAAAGGACTCGCCACAGAAACTTAATAAAGATCATAACAATTTGCAGCGGGACAAATTTTAAGGCCCTTGTTCTACCACTAATGCCCAAAGTGAGCCTAGAGTCGCATTTGTACCCGAAACACGGGCTAGACTACATGCTTGACTTGGCCCAGATAGTCAACATTTACATCGACGTGGCCCAAGGGATGGCCTATTTGCACCACCATTCGCATGTGAGAGTCGTGCATTGTGATTTGAAGCCTAGAAATATTTAACTTGATGATGATATGACTGCTTTAGTTACTGATTTTTGGATTGCAAAAGTGGTGAGAGGTGGGGATGAGAATATTTTTGTGACTGATTCGGTGTCTTTTAGCACTGGAGATGGCTTTCTTTGTGGATCAGTGGCTTACATTGCTCCTGGTATGTGATTAATTTTCATGCTTTTGTTTTAATAGTATTAAGTTAAATTCCAAATTTTCAAATGAATTGATAATGCCCCTATAGAAGTGTGATAAAGTTATTAAAAAATGTACAATTTCTTTTATACAACTATTCGGTTGACAACTAGTCGGGTTTGGGCAAGGATTTGCAAAACCCGAGCCTACCACATTAAGAAAATTACTAAATTCAAACTCTCCTTAAAAAGACAGTTATGACCCACCCCACCCGTTTCCATTTGATTATTAGGCTTCTGTAGTTTAATGGAATTAAAATATATACATATATAAAATAATATATCAATGCACCCCATGCTTGCATATTTATGTGATTAGTAACGGGTACATATTTAAATAATATATTTGAAGATTTTTTTTCTAAAATATAAATAATTAGATCAAGTTGTCTGATTAAAATTTTGAACTCACACTTTCCCTGAAATCTGAAAAATCCATCTCTTACACACATTAGAGGTTGGGAAGGACTCACACGACGATCATACGGTGGAGGAAAGTAAAAGAATTTTTTAACTAAACTTTGGTAAAATATTTTTATTAATTTTTTATAAGAATATGTACATTTTTTGTTATACGAGTAACATTAACTTAAAAGATAATGTTCAGTTTGAATAGACCAATTCCTTGAACGGGTATAATCATCAACCATCATAAATTCTTTGATGACTCTGGTGCATGCATTTAAATGGGTATAAGGCTTCGTGTTCAAATTTAGGTCTATGTATCATGGGTTTTTTATGGGCTATTTTTATTGCATAGTGATTATACGTGATTTAGGCTTTGATGAGTGGGATTGAAAGTATAGTTCTTTTCATTTGAGTTATTTGTTTGTTGTTTCAGAATTTTATCGTTACTAATTCTAAATATATCATTACTATTAGTAACGAAAAAATTTCGTTACTACCTTCGTGCCCCACGCCTTTTTTCTAACGAAAAAATTATGTTACTAATATTTTTAGCGACGGTAAAGTTGTGTTACTAACGACGTATTTTGGTTTAGTAGAGTCGAGGATGATTATTAGGAATAAAGCTAGGTTAGTTGCCCAGGGCTACTCTTAGATTGAAGGAGTAGATTTTGAGGAAACTTTTGCTCTTGTTACTCGATTCGAATATATTTGTTTACTGTTTGCCATAGCATGGCATTTACATTTCACGCTTTACCAAATGGATGTAAAGTCTGCCTAACAAAATTTTAACTGAGGATACCTACGTAGAATAACCCAAAGGGTTTATTGACCCTCATTATCCTAATCATGTTTATCGTCTTAAGAAAGCTCTTTATGGGTTAAAACAAGCTCCTAGAGCTTGGTATCAACGTCTATCCACCTTTCTTTTAGATAATGGATTTAGGAGAGGAGGAAATTACCAAACCTTGTTTGTAAAACATTTTGACAATAAAATCACTATTGCTCATGTATATGTTGACGATATAATTTTTAGATCCACCTCCCCTTGAGAAGCCAAGTCCTTCTCAGGCATTATGCACAAAGAATTCCAAATGTCGCTTATGGGGGAGTTGCAATTTTTCTTAGGTCTTCAAGTTAAACAAAACTAAGAAGGTTTATTTATTTCCCAATCTAAATATGCATTAGAGATTGTAAAAAAGTTTGGCATAGATACTGCTATGGAAGCTAGAACGCCTATGAGTACCTCTGTTAAACTATCCAAAGATGAAAATAGTAAATCCATTGATTCTACTTTATACCGTAGTATGATAGGAAGTTTGATCTACCTAACTGCCTAGCGCCTTGATATTATGTACTCTGCTTGTGTGTGCACCCTTAATCAAAATAATCCTAAAGAGAGGCATTTATTATGTGTAAAAAGAATAATTAATTACATAAAAGGCACTCACAATTTAGGGTTGTGGTACACTAATGACACATCGAATACTATAGTAGGATACACTGACGCTGATTGGGCTAGGTGTTTCGATGATAGTAAAATTACTTCAGGCGTATGCTACTACATCGGTAACAACTTAGTTGGTTGCAACAACAAAAATAGAATTGTTGTTCTTTATCCATTGAAGAATCTGAATATATCTTAGCTGGAAGTTGTTGTGCCCAATTTTTATGGCTACAACTAATGCTGAGAGATTACGGTATAAATGAAGAAAAACTACATCTCTATTGCGATAAACAAAGTGCGATCAACATCTCTAAGAATCCAGTTCAACATTCCCGCACTAAACATATTAAAATTTGATATCACTTTATACGAGAATTAGTTGAATTAAAAGAACTAAAGATTAATTACCTGCCTACTGATCTACAGTTGACTGACATGTTTACAAAACCATTGGACTTTAAGCGTTTTGAATCTTTACGCAAATCAATTGGTATGGTTTTAGCTTACTAATTTTTTGCTTAATTTGTATAACTGCCAGATTTTCACTTGCTTATAATCAATCTCTGAGGATGTAAGGCATGGATGTTAGAATAATGACAAAGAATACCTCTTATATCTGTTTTATGTAGGGTATTTGTGTGAATTCTCATTGTTTGTTCCAGTTACTGCTTATCTACCTGTTTATAACTCTCCTATTTGATTCTTGCTATCCTTTATCCATTTGAGACAAAATGGGGGAGAAATTTTGAGTCCACTTGGACACCCTTGTACATTATAATCTATTGAACTTGATCTTTGGTATCTTATTACAGATTTAAGTACCTCTTTATTGCATTAGATTTTGATAGGGTAATGGTTTGTACATAGTTGAGTTATGTAATTTTTCCATTTCTAGGAGATTGGGTAGATAGATATTTTAGGAATAGGATTTCCTTATTTCTTTTTGTATCCCTACGAGTCCTTGTTGACTCAAAGGAGATTTTGTCTCATATTTCCAAAGGGGGATATTGAAGCACCCTATATCTTTGACTAATTTGAGTTTGCATTATATAGGAGCTCATCTAGTTTGGAAATAGTGACAAAATTGTGTCTATCCCTAGATGAACTAAAACGACTCAGAACTTTCATAGCTTCATTGATATTCCTCTACAAGTTATTGAAGGTATATCGCATATACCACACACTAGGACTGCATATATATAGTTTCTTATTCATGTGATGACCTTGTGTGAGTTAAATCCCCTCACTACACCAAAATGATAAAATTGTCACCTTTCAGCCGGTCACCCTTGTCAAGGTCATTGACCGTGACAAAAAACACGCGTTTTGTGTCACGGTCATTGACCTTGACATGACCGTGACAAAGAATTGTCACGGTCATTGACCGTGACAAGTCCGTGACAAATTTACTTGTCACGGTCAATGACTGTGACAATTCTTTAAATAATTTTTACGGTCAATGACCTTGACACGACCGTGACAATGTTTGCAGCAAAAACCCTTTCCCCCTTCTTTCTTCCCTCCCGCCGTTCCCTCCCTCTCTCTCTCTCGACGCTTCTCTCCCTCTCTCTTCCATTTATATATATGTTTGTGTGTATATATATGTGTGTATGTGTGTATATATGTGCGTGTGTGTGTGCGGGGGTAGGGGGTGGGGCAGGGTGGGGGTAGGGTGGGGGCGAGGTAGGGAGTGGGGTAGGGTGGGGGTTGGGGGTTAAAAATATAATATTATTTTGATACAACATTAATTTGTGTATGAGTTTCATAATTATAAATAATATCCAAAAATATTGGATAACAATTTATTTTCATTCAAAATAAATAAGTAATTTTCTACAAATTTCATAAAAAAATGAAGGCCGGCTTAATATGTGATTTAAGTGTGAAATAATCGCTATATACTTATACTAATGGAGAAAAAAACCATATATGGCGTTTTTGTTTTTATTAGATGCAAAATAACACATATAGGTATCACAAGACTTTATATCCATCAAATAAAATTTTACCATAAAATATCATTTTGTGGAAGGCAAGATCTATTACAATATATTTACATACCTAAATGATTTTTTTTTAAATGACATTACAACAAAAAACTACAATAAGGGTTAAAATGGCATCCGAAATTGCTGAAAGCATGAAAAATAAAATATCATTTAGTCTATGTTGTTGAAAAATTTGATCAAATTGGTGAGCCCTTCATATTTTAAAAATGTTGTTTTTATTCCTATTTAGCTTTTCTTTCTATACACTCGTAATTATATTTAAAGTTTAATAAAATAGGAGTTATAGAAAGAAAAGTGGGGTTTAAATAAAAACACTTTTTTTAAATTTTAGGTTCTGGTGCATAATCTTACTTTGTCACAATTAATTTATATGCCTCAAAGTTATTTTACCACTCTTAGTTTATATTTTTGATAATACTTTATGAACCACAACTTTAGGTTGATTATTTTAGAACTAAAACTTCAAGATACAAAAAATAATTCTATAGAACAGCTTAGATATCTTAACAAAACACATATCTAACATTGAATATGATTTATAAAAAGCACAAAATAATAGTAGAAATTCAATGCATGAAATTAACATTGAGATTATTTTAAATAGACAGTCACTACATGAAATTAACATTGAGATTATTTTAAATAGTGAGTGGGGGTGGTGGTGTGTGTGTATGTGCTGAGTGGGGGGTGTGGAGGGAGGTGGGGGTGTGTGTGTATGTGGTGAGTGAGGTGTGTGGAGGGAGGTGTGTGTGTGTGTGTGTGTATTTGAATTAACCCATGAATTTGTATTTTTGTATTTGAATTAACCCATGAATTTATTTTTATATTTGAATTAACCCATGAATTTATTTTTGTATTTGAATTAACGCATTATATGAAACATACTTGAAATTAAATATAGTGCGCATAGATACTAGCCTTCTAGTTCTTATGCGTACGCATTCAATAGCCCTTAGACCCGTTCGAGAGTCATTACCCCTGTAATGAGATCTCTCAAATTGTCCCGTTTGGACAGTTTGAGACTGTATAATTTCTGTATAATATTCTTATTGGCTTAAAGTTGTTACTTTTGGAGGAAGTTCTGCAGTCGTATCTTAATGTTCTCTGGGTACATACTAGATTGACAAGTGTGACTGTTATTTCAATTGACCAATTGAAATAACACTCACACCTGCCAATCTACGTCGTGTACTTGGAGAACTAAGGGGATATGCTGTCGAATTTTTTTCAAATCGTAACAATGTGCATGAGCTGTTAAGTATATTACAGAAAAATGCAGTCTTGAATGGGATAGGACCACTTACCCTTTAATAGGATAATTAAATGATGGGATAATTAAATAAAACATACTATAAATCTAAGTTTTGTTTACCTTTAATAGGTGTTTAGTTGTGGTAGCTGTGATGGGATATCCGAAATACAAAGAGTGGATGGGTGAGACTAATAGAATGGGGGATGTGTTTCGCAGAGGTGCTAACGAATTTGTGAAATATGCAAAAAGATGTCGTAATGATGAAGAGTTTCCATTTTCGTGTGCTAGGTGTAAGAATGGTAAGGTGTTTGAGTGGAAAATAGTTGAACTACATTTGTTAAGATCGGGTATGCAAGATAGTTATCGATTTTGGAGTTTTCACGGTGAATTGAAAGTTCCTTTTATCCCCGACCAACCTTCACAACAACCTTCAACAAGTAGAATAGATGTAGAAGGGGACGACATAGATCATAATATGTTAGAGGATTTAGTTGATGATGTGTACGGAGTTTATGAAGCTGAGGAGAATGAGGTTACTGATGATGTAGAAGATTCAAGTGCTCGTGAAGATAACAAGATAAAACTTGACGATGACTACCAAAGTTTAAAATTTAAGGAGACCCAATTGTTATACTCTGACTGTGAGAAAGATCAAACAACTTTACATGCCATGGTTGGTTTGCACAGTTTGAAGACGCAGTACGATTTGTCTGGCAATAGCGTGACGGGAATTCTGAAATGGGTGAAGGGCTTATTACCCAAGGTGAATACACTTCCAAATAGCTATCCTGTTATGAAGAAAAGTTTGAAAGGTTTGGGAATGAAGTATAAATCGATTCATGCTTGTGTGTATGACTGCATACTATACCGAAAGGAGTATGAAAATCTCGATCGTTGTTCGGTATGCGATGAGCCTAGATATGTCCAATCTACTAGTAAGGAAGGCACAAGCTCAAAAGTGACTCAAAAAGTATTGAAATATTTTCCCGTTGGGCCTAGATTAAAGCGATTTTTCACAGTACCATGGATTGCAGAGGCAATGACTTGGCATGCTAGGGCAGAAGTAGGGGGTAATATCATGCGTCATCCTATTGATTCTACTGCCCGGCGGAGGATGAATTTTGAGTATCCCGATTTTTCTCGAGAACAACGCAACATTCGTTTGGCTATATCAACAGATGGTTTCAATCCATTTGGAAATCTAAGCACCAATCAGAGTGTATGGCCAGTGATCCTAGCCCCACTCAACCTCCCTCCTTCACAGTGTATGGGACCTGAATTTTTGATGATGGCTTTATTGATACCTGGGCCAAAGGCACCAAGTGATGACATTGATATCTACCTGGATCCTTTGGTAGAAGAATTAAATGAGTTGTGGGAAGAGGGTGTGCAGTCATTTGACTCTTTTAGAAAAGAAGAGTTTACGCTGAAAGCTATGTTGATGTGGGCAATTCATGATTTTCTAGCTTATGGGACATTATCCAGATGTGTAGTACATGGTTATTTGGGGTGTCCTATTTGTGGAGAGGAGACTGAATCTCTTTGTCTATCCTCTAGCTTAAAAAATGTATACCATTGCCACAGGAGGTTTTTACCCCCAACTCATAGTTTCAGATTTGAGAAAGGTTCCAATTTTTTATTGGGTGGAGTTAAACATAGGCTATCGTCGAGACAACTTTCGGGTTCAGAAATTGAAAGTAAATCTTCTGAATGTGCCCAAATATGCTAGGTAAGAATCCCAAATTTAAGAATGTTAAGCATAAGAAGACCCCAACTGGGAATGAAACTGAGATAAGAAAGGAATGGTCTCGGAGGTCAATTTTATTTGACTTGCCTTATTGGAAGAAAAACCCGGTGCGCCATGTATTGGATGTGATGCATGCAGAGAAGAACTTCATTGAACATATTGTGGGTACTTGCCTTGGGGGGAGTCATTCGAAGGATGGAGAAAATGCACGAAAAGATCTTAAAACGTTAAAACTTAAGCCACAACTATGGTTGAAAATGCACGAAAAGACGTTAAAACGTTAAAACTTAAGCCACAACATATACGCTTCTTACCTTTAATAGGTGATTAGTACATAGTTATTTGGGGTGTCCTATTTGTGGAGAGGAGACTGAATCTCTTCGTCTATCCGAACACTAAGAAATGCCATAATCCTATGGAGCGATGCTCTGTAAATTCCTCCCAACCGTTATGTAGCCAAACATCACCAGTTGAAGTTGTCAATTCCACTTTCCATACCCCACCACTTGGAACTTCTAGCAAAACATGGGAGACCATTGAAAGGTGGAATTGACAACTTCAACTGCTGATTTTTGGCTACACAACGGGTGGAAGGAATTTTCAACGCATAACTCCATAGGATTATGGTATTTCTTAGTGTTTAGATATGAAGAGAATTATATTCTACACGATTGCCCGGGGTACATTAGTTGGAAGGAGGTGCCATATGAGCTCAAGTTAGCTGTTTGAGTGACACTACAGGTAATGTATTTATATTTATATGTCAATTTCGATTTCGATTTCAATTACGATTTATATTTATCTATATTTGAGGGGCGGATACTAATTTTACTTTATTTCAATTCAGGGGACAGGGATTGTCCCTAAGGGTAGGCCACATATGCTCTATACTTATGTGGCTATTCGGACGAGAAGGGAAGGATATGGAGGTGTCCCCGAGCGTCGCGGTACAAAATCTCTTTTCCATGCAAATAGTTTGTAGATTTGAGATAATTGATGGTGATGTTGTTTCTTCTTAAATAGTTTCTATTTTGAATATATATTTGCATTATCTTTAGTTTGTTTGGATATATGATGTTTGGAACAGGTACGACGTTGCTATAACAGGTACAAATATACTGCTGGGTAGTGGCAGTGGCCATACTGCCCAGCAGATTTTTTTTAAATTCTTCCCAGAATTGTCACGGTCATTGACCGTGACACGTCCGTGACAAAAAGTTGTCACGGACGTGTCACGGTCAATGGCCGTGATAATTTTTTTAAAAAGGGTCACGGCTTTGTCACGGTTTATAACCGTGACAAACGTGTCACGGTCATTGACCTCGACACGACCGTGATACAAAACGCGAGTTTTGTGTCAAGGTCAATGACCGTGACAAAAAAAGTTGTCTCGCCTCGAAATGTCACGGTCATTGACCTTGACAAGTTGGATTTTTCAAGGTCAATGACCTTGACAATTCGGCAGATTTGGTGTAGTGCCTTAATATGATTTTTAAATAATTTTTTAGGATTTAATTAATATTTTCTAAGAATTTTAAATAGATTTTGGAAAATAAAATTGGAACTTAATAAAGTTTTTGGGTTGATTTGTAAATATATTTTATTCCTTAAAAATGTCTTGGGTAGAAACCAAAAGCGGCAGAAACATTTGTGGGTGAAACTATAATTTTTTAGAAACCAAAAAAACGCGTGTGAAAGTTAATCTTGAGCCTACACGTGTTGCATACACAACGAATCGATTTGTGTTTCTTATCACTCGCATACCTGTGGCTTATTCTGGACCTTTGGATTGTCTTAATATACGGTCTGCATGTTTTTGGAATCAATCTAAGTGATCTGATTTTAACCAATCGGAGTTAGCTTTTGCACCGCTTCTTGAGAACCCTTGGATTTACATCGTTTTAACAGCTTTTAATCTCAGCCCTTGAAATTGAACCATCGTTTTAGATCCTTTGATCACTAGTATAAATAGATTCCTTGGGTGAGGCAATTAGAGACTTTTGTGATTTCCTCGTTTAAGAGAGAAGAGATAAGAGATAAGAGAGAAGAGAGAAGAGAGAAGAGAGAAGAAAGAGAAGAGACAGAAATAGAAATCCTAATCCAAACTTCGTCAAACCCAAAACCAGAAATACTTTTCTGAGCGATTAAACCTGAGTGTTTAGTTCCTGGTTTTGAGAAGATAATCCTCTTTTGTTCTTGATCATCCTTCCAACTTAGGCACGTTGGTAGTGTTTTCAGTTTCTCTACAAAGAAACTTGAGATCTTGCCTCTTTGATACAAACCACATAGATAGTTTACTATCTTGATTTCTTATTTCGAGAACTTGTTGGTTATTTTAAAACTGATTTTATGTTTTCAAACCCAAAAATTTTCATTTTGATTTCATTTTACTCAAACTATCAGACTAAGATCTAGTTTTGAGATCTTGATTGGGGTTTGCAATTTCTTTATTATATTTTCAAAACAAGAAAGTGTTAGGATCTTGGATATTTCACAACAAGATTCCCTTTTGATCTGCGGTTATTTTGAAAGGTCTAAAAGTTTGATTTAGTTTTGACTAAACTGATTTTAGAATATCTTGCATATCTAGTGATTCTGTAATTTGTTAAATCATTCTGTCTGTTTAAGTGTGAGTGTGTTGCATGCATATGTTAGAGGGCACATCACCACTACACTTTCAATCTACCACACTTAAAGTGTTGGCTGTATGAAGTCAGATCTAATCCAGAGGAGTTGGTAACGATTCTGAACTTAGTTTAGGTGTGTTTGTGTGGTTTGATTGTTAAATAGCTTGTTATTTTTTACTATGATTTTAGTGGATTTTTTGTTTTGTGACATAGAGGTCACCGTGGATGTTTTCCCAATTGGGTGGGGTTTTACCACGTTAAAAATTACTTGTCACTTCCTCATTTTCTTATCAACTTCTTCTAAGCTAAGATGATTTAATAGTATAAGTTTTGTTTTTCAAAACTGGTTGATACTAGATCTAAAATAACTCATTCAAACTGTTTTGATAATCATTTTTCACACATCTTGTGTTAAGTTTTGTTTTGATTAAAAAAGTTTCTTCAACAAACAGTTCAGAGCCATTTTAACAGTTTAATCCTGTATTAAACGTCTTAAGTGGCATTTTTCATTTCTCTCTCTCTCTCTCTCTATCTATCTATCTATCTATCTCTCTCTCTCTCTCTCTCTCTCTATATATATATATATATATATATATATATATATATATATATATATATATATATATATATATTCTCTCTCTTCGTTCTCGAACCTTTCTCTTCACTATTTTTTTTCTCTTAAGTGGAACGAATAACCAAAGTTCTCTAAAGGCTGACCCAAGGAGCCTATTTATACTAGTCTAAGAAGGATCTCGAACAACGACGGATTTGGACGACTTGCATTTGTTTTAACCTTTCAACTTCTAATCTAGCGAATACAAATGCACTACACAAAGTCTTGCTCCCATTGGTTATTTTAACTCTCACTTGGATTAACTCAGGAGAAATGAAGATCGTAGATTAAAATGATCCAAAGGCTTAGATTGTATCTCTCATCACAGACACATAGAAAACATAAATCTAACCAACAAAAGATCAACACGTGTAAGGATGTGAATCGATTAAAAATGTGTGTTTTTGAACTTTTAAAAATCCAATTTACACCCACAAATTTCACTGCCGATTTTATATTCTACCCTGGCATATTTTTAAGAAATAATAATTTTAATTAAGTCCATAACATTTTGAAACATGATTTTAAATGTTTAGAAATCTTTTAAAAGTAATTAAAAATGTTTTTAAAATACTTAAAAATTTGTAAACACTTGTGCACACACATTAACACCTATATGCATGAATTGTGTCCTATAGTGTGTTTAAGAGATAAGATTACTTCCCTTTTGGTAGATGCATTGTTCTTGGACCCGATTATGTTTAATGATGAAGCCTTTATATACCTTGGAGGGGATGCTCATGAAATCCAATCCTATTTTGTCACCATATCCAAACTAGTTGGAACACCTATATGGTACAGACTCAAGTGAGCCAACCATAAAGTGTGTTCTCAATCTCCCCCTTCGGATATTGGAGACAAAATTCCCTTGAGTAACCTGTACTCGTGGGTAAAAATAAAAAATTCTAGATTTCCTATACAAAAGATCTATCTACCCATTCCCATCCTAGAACAAAAAATAAGAGAAAGAAAATACATAACTCAACTATCATACATACCATTACCCTAAATCTGTGATATCTGCACAAATGGTTGCTGAAATGCCTGAAAGAAAACACTTAAGGTGGCATATTAGTTATGTCAAGAGAGATAAAAATATAGCAAATTACTCAAGTATTTCTCCCCCAATATTTTACAAATGTACAAAGGGTGAAAAAACAGATAAAGAATCATAATAAGCGATCTAAAACCTAGAATAATCAACGGGTTACTTTAAGAGTCTCCTACATAAAATAGAGATAGGAGGCATCTTTTGTCATTTTACAAACGACCGTACCCAATATCCTCGAAGACCAATTATCAACATGAATGTAACCGAAGGATAACTAAAGGTTGATAGACAATTATTCAGGATTAACCATACCAATAGGTTTTCTTAACAATTCAAATCTCAAGTTATCTAAAGGTTTAGTAAATAAGTCAGTTAATTGAAGTGCTGTAAGTAAATAATTTATCTCTAATTCTTTAGATTCAACTAATTCACGAATAAAATGGTGTCTTATCTTGATGTGTTTAGTACGTGAATGTTGAACAGGATTCTTAGAGATATTTATTGCACTTTGGTTATTGAAATAGAGGTGTAGCTTTTCTTCATTAATGCCATAGTCACTAAGAATTTTCTTAATCCACATAATTGTGCATAACAACTTCTTGTCTCTATATATTCAGATTCTGCTGCGTAAAGTAAAGTGCAATTTTGCTTTTTACTACTCTGTCCAACTAAGTTATTACCTATATAATAATAAGTGCCTGATGTACTTTTGCTGTCATCAGAACAACCAACCCAATCCGTGTCGGTATATCCTATAATTGTGCTAGATGTATCGTTTGTGTACCATATGCTTAGGTTTATGTGTCGTTAACATATTTCATAATTCGTTTGACACACATCAAGTGACTTTCCTTAGGTTAGCTTTGGTAATGGGAACAAACACACACAACATGCATGATATTAGGACACGAGGCTATGAGATACAACAGACTACCTATCATACTTCAATATAGGGTAGGATATATGGGTTTCCCAGGTTCATCTTTAGAAAGTTTAATTAAAGTACTTATGGTAGCAACCTTGGAATTCTATAATCCAAACTTTTTCATCAAATCCATAAGATATTTTAATTGCGAAATGAATAATCCATCAGATTTTTTCTTGACTTGTAGTCCTAAGAAATAATAAAGCTCCCCCATAAGAGACATTTGGAACTCCCCGTGCATAATTTTAGAAGACTCTTTAGCCTCTAAAGGGTAAATAGAACCAACTATTATGGCGTTAACATAATTCTAAGCTATTAAGACATGTTTGTTAAAATATTTAATAAATAATATCTGGTCATTTCCTCATCGTCGAAGCCCTTTATTGATTAAAAAGGTTGACAAGCATTCGTATCAGGACCGATGGTCTTGCTTTAAACCGTATAGGGCCTTTTTCAATATATAAACATGGTTTGGGTAATGAGGGTTAATAAAGCCTTTAGGTTTTTCAACATAAGTCTCCTCTATCAAAATACCATTTAAAAAGGTGGATTTCACATCCATTTGATAAAGTGTGAATTATAAGTGACAAGATATGGCCAAGAGTAAGAGAATAGACTCAAAGCGTGTGACCGGGGAAAAGGTCTCCTCGAAATCAATTCCTTCAACTTGAGAGTAACTCGGGGAAACTAATTTAGCTTTATTTCTAACTATCATCCCATATTCATCCGTTTTTTTAAATCCAGAGAGTGTTAATAACCCTTTTATTTTCTTGCCTAGGCACAAGATAACACACGTCATAACTTTTAAAGCTCTTCTTACATAACACTTATCTAAAATGAGTCATTGAGTGCTTCATTTACATTCTTTGGTTCTATCAAAGAAATAAAGCATGCAAAATGAGCAACATTACGTAATTAAGATCTTGTACACACTGGCTCTTTAGGGTTACCAACAATATTATCTATGGGATGATCTTTAGAAACACAGTTAGGTACTTCAGGGGTCTCAGTTGGAAAAGGATCAACTATCTCTGGAGAGTCATAGGTAAAATTGACTCATCCACTATAGTTGGCCCTTATTCTTTACTCTCGACATTAGTGTCACTCACTATCACATTTATCGATTCCATTATGAATTTGGTACAAAAATTATAAATGCGATTAGCCCGAATATTAGGGGAGTAACCCAAAAATATGGCTTTGTCGCCACAGGTTTTAAATTTAGACAGATGTTCTCTATCTTTGTAAATGTAGCAAGTACTCCCAAAAGTTCAAAAATATTTTAATTTAGGCTTTTTGCTATACCAGAGTTCATATGACGCTTGTTTGATATTTTTTCGAAGATATACTAAATTGATAATATGACACGCTGTTTGAACTGTCTCAACCCAAAAGTATTTTGGCAAGTTTTTAGCATGTATCATTACCTTGGCCATTCTTGGATTGTGCAATTTTTACGCTCGACAACACCATTACGTTGAGGTGTTTGAGGTGCACTAAACTCATGTTGTCAACCATTACAGTTACGATATTCTGTTATGCCTAAGTCTTTAAATTCACCTCCTCTATTGCTACGGATTCGATTGACTTGGGTATCTTTTTCATTACCGATTCCTACAAGAATTTTTAAAAATTCCCGGAATGTATCAGATTTTTGTTTTGAAATAGATAACCAAGTGAAACAAGTAAAATAATCCACCGTAACCAAAATATAACTGATACTACAAAGCCTTACAGTTCAAAAAGGACCCATGAGATCCATGTGGATTATCTCTAGTGGTTTCATTATTAAGGTGTCTTTCACTTTCTTACGAGCAGATTTAACTATTTTTCCTTCCTGACACGGTCAACAAACAACATTTTAAATGGGTTTTATTTTTGGCTAACCTCTAACTATATCCTGGGATCTTAATTTTCTAAGATTATCATAGTTTATGTGACCCAAACGATTATACCAGATTTCATTGTCATCAAGTTTGTCTAACCTACAAGTCACATTACCCGGATTTACTGTGTAATAATTATCTTGGGGATACAATCACCATTCTCATTTAAAATTTTATAATTAGTTTTTGAGAATGTGACTGTATGTTTGGAGTCACAAAATTGTGATATACTTAACAGATTAGCTTTAAGACCTTTAACTAATAAGACATCTTTGAGAATAGGAAGTCCTTTTTCTTGGAGTGTTCCTTTGCCTATGATTTGAGCTGATACTCTGTCCCCAAAAAAATTTCCTTATAAGAAGTCAGTTCTTTCGGATAATTTAGTATCGTCTTCGGTCATATGTTTGGAACCTCCAGAGTCTAAGTACCAAGCAGAAGTAGTGTGTTCAGCTTTTAAAGCTCTTATAACTATGTTACACTTTAAGTAGGGTATTAGATCACCCTTTCCGACCCATATAACTCTAGTTTTAAAAGGTCTATAAGCTTTTGGTTTACAAATAGATTTAGAACTCTTTCTCTTTTATTTTTTCTTAGCGTGAGATCTTTTCTTCATATTGCTATAGTTAGATTTTTTATTGGGCTGTTTAGGAAGAATATAATTATTTCTTCTCTGTCTAGAATAGTTAAAGTTTTTGTAAACTAGTGATTTATAGAGAGGCTTATACAGTCATTTTTTAAAACATTCATGGAGACAATGTCCATAAACATCATAGTATGAACAATATTGGTGGCTAGACGTTTGTCTCTGATTTTTAAAATCTTTGAAAAGAGGTTTATCCATTTGCTGGATATTGACCATAGGTCTAACTGCAACAGTATTCCATTCAGGTTCAAATCTCCTAACATGAGGAAAACATATTTAGCCTTAGGTTCAACAGTAGGCTTTGGACAATTTTTCATCAAGATGTCTGGCCCTTTATGCTTATTCTCAAAATCAAGTTTTATGGCTCGAAAATCAGGACATAGATCAACAAGTATTTTTCCAGAAGACACATATTTTATATTTTGTGAAGATTTGGTTTGTGTCTTAGTTTTTTTTTATCAAAACCTATGCCTGTTTTGTCTTCAGAATTGGTTTTACTAGAGGCAACCCAATCTTCAAAACAATTGGATTTTTTTTCAAACTTAGAATTTTTTTTAAGACTGTTGAAACCTTTTCTTTAGATTTCTCCAATTCTATCAAAGTTGCTTTATATTTCTGTTCCAAAAATTCTTTTGATTTAGACAATTCTTTAATTTTTTCAATAAAAATTTTAGTTTTAGTTTCGTAGTCCAAATACTGATTAGTATAGTCCTCGGCGTTCTGCTTTACCATTAGGCTTAATGATTCTATTTTCTCAGTTAACTCCTTGATAGTCTTCTTTAGTCTATTTCTCTTCCTAAGGGTCTTAGTGTAAAGTTTGCGAATGTCAAATAGATCATCATTTTCAATCTCTTCTAGTGCAGTGAGTGAATTATCCCCTAGCGTTTTATTTGTCGCACTCACACACCCATTTAATTCGTCATTAGAGAGATCACTTTGACTCACACACATCTTCGAATAATTATTACTAGAAACATCCACACCATTATTTTTAAGCAAATAGCAGATAAACCAGTAGGTGGTACAACATTATCAGTCATAACAGATCTAGGCATAACAGCATCATAATCAGTCCCAGACATATCATCAAAATAAATAATTTTAGCAAAGAAATCCATACAAGGATCAAAAGAATTGGACGACTCAGGCTCATATTCTTCAAAGTCACTTGAGTCATCCCAAGTCTGGCATATGTTGGCCTTAACATTGTTAATGTTAAGTCTAACTCTACATTAACTGGCATAATTACCTAATTTCCCACAACAATGGCATTTAACATTATTCATGTCAGTCCTTGGTCTTTTATTGTCATAAGTGTTGTGTTTGTCTTGATTTCTCTCATGAGGTCTGTTATTAGAGTGATTTGAATAAGCAGCCTCCCCTTGTTTAAAAGCAACATTGTTTCTAAACTTTAAAATTTTCTTAAAATGTTTAGACATTAGGACTATCTGATTATCCAAGTTATCTAAGTCACATTCTTCATCAGAATCCAAATCAATGTTAGGTACAATAAAATGTGGCGTGGTAATTTTAGGCTGGAATAATACATTGGGACTAGTGTGTCCTTTTTGATTATTGGAAAGATGTTTCTTAAATTCCAATTTGATTTTTACAATCCTAAGCTTGCTACTATGGAGTTCAAGGGTCAAATATGGGTCATCTATCTCCTCAATTACATAATGTTTGTTATCAAACTTAGGGGGAAGGGATCTAAGAATTTTAGAGACTATTTCTTTCCTATTATACATAATTCCATTAGCATGTAATTTGGTAATAACATCACTCAGTCTAATGTAGAATTCATTAAAAGTCTCAGTTTCAGCGTAAGGAGAGTATTATACTATTGGATTAACATATGAGTTTTGGTTGCCTTAACATGGTCATCACCTTCATGATCAATGACTAATATGTCCCGGGCTTCCTTAGATGTTGAACATATGGATATTATTTTAAATTCATGTTCATTAACACACATAAATATGGCATTTTCCCTTTATTGTTTCTTAAAGAGGCGAATTTTTCTTCCGTATTAAACTCATTGAGGAGTTTTTAAATTCTTACATTACTACCTTCTGTAACAGGATTAGTTGGATGAGTATATCCATTTTATATGGCATCCCAGGCATCATCTCATAATGTCCCTTGGATGAAGGCAGCCGACCTTACTTTCGAGTAAGGAAAATTGGTTCCATCAACGAGGGGAGGTTTGAACAAATTTCTAAGAAGCTCAAATTTCTTGTCCATTGAGATTTTGTTTTTAAAACAGTTTCAAAGCACAGGATCTTAACAAATTTTGAAAAATAAGTACTCAACTATGATACCAATTGAAAAACCTTCCAAAGTTATTTAACACAAGTTAAAAGAATTAAGTAAGTTCTGAACAAATTTTTGAGGAAATTCTTTTATAAAACAGAACAGTAACACAAGATGTGTTTCAAAATTACGAACACGTTATTTCAGTTTCTTAGAAATAGGTTCAAAAGTTAAACCTAAGTCTTGTTTATAGCAGTAATAGTGAATAAGTAAAATCCACACACAAGAGACTGGATTTTTTACGTGGTAAAACCCTAGATTAGGGGAAACATCCACGGTGACCTCTACACTACAAAACAAAAAATCCACTAATAATCAAACAATAGTTACAAGATTACAAGCACTAAACATGCATTCAAGATCCCAAGACTAAGATAAAAATGTACCTACATGAGTTCCCCTCCCCGAGGTAATTCTGATCTGACCTCTTTGACTTTCCTAGAAGCTTATTTGTCTTCCTCCTTGTTCTTTGTTTGCAGTGGCTCAAACAACTTATTATCTCTCAAATAAACCACACTACTATGTCATCGTGTGAGAGTGAGAGTGATAGCGATGTGACTAAAATAATATGTCAGTATGCATTTCACACCTCTCAAGATTTTTACAAATAAATCCTACAAATTACGGAGTTTCTATATGCAGATAGTTAATATCTCTAAGAAAATAAGACTTCAACAATTATTTTCAGATCTGAAAAATAATCCGTCTGAAAAATAAATTTTATCGTTTCAAAACTAAATTAAGTAAGATATAATTTCACAAACTGTGAAACTTGTATTTTTGAAACAATGTTTTTCAGATATGAGATTTTATGCGACTGGATGTCCCTTTTTCAATGATTTTGAAAATAGAGAATGAATCTTAAAAAAATATACACATGCAAAACAAGATTCAACAAATAAAAGATATTAGAAACCCTAAACTATATCGTGTGATATATCTCTTAGCAAATCTGGCAATTCTAGAAAGAAATGCAAGATCCACTGTGAGACACGGATCCTAAGAGAGATAATGTGTGAAGAGGGACTTTAAACTCACCTAAAAATCAAACTCACAAAAACCTAACTGATTCTAACTCTGAAGAGGTAGATTTTATAGGATAATTGGAGCTGTAAGGACATGTTTGGTTTTTGGAAGAAAAACTAAGGGTTTTTGTATTATACGAACATTTATTTCTCTCTCTCTCTCTCTCTCTCTCTCTCTATTTTCTCTCTTCTCTCTCTAACCTCTGTCTTCTCTCTTTTATTTTCTCTCAAGTTAGACGAATGACCAAAGTCTCTAAAGGCTAACCTAAGGAGCCTAATTATTATGGTTTGAGAAGGATATGGAACATCGAATGATTTGGATGGCTTGGGTTTGTCTTCACCTTTTGATTTATGATCTAACGAATACAAATGCACCACACAAAGGCTTGTTTCTATTAGTCCTTTTAACTCTCACTTGGATTAACTCAGGAGGCATGCAGATCATAGATTAAAATGATCTAAAGGCTTAGATTGTATCTTTCATCACAGGCACATAGAAAACACAAATCTAACCAACAAAATATCAACATGTGTAAGGATGTGAATCAATTAAAAATACGTGTTATTGAACTTTTTAAAATCCAATTTGCACCAAAAAATTTCTCTCTCGATTTTATATTTTACCCTGTCATATTTTTAAGGAATAATAATCATTCTAATTAAGTCCATAACATTTTATAACTTGATTTTAAATGTTTAAAAATATTTTAAAAGTACTTAATTTTTTTTTCAAAATCCTTAAAAATATGTAAACACTTGTGCACACACATTAACACCTACATGCATGAATTGTATTCTATAGTGTGTTCGAGAGATAAGATTACTTCCCTCTTGGTAGATGCATTGTTCTTGAACTGGATGATGTTTAATGATGAAGCTTGTATATACCTTGGAGGGGATTCTCATGAAATCTAATCCTATTTTGACACCCTATCCAAACTAGTTGGAACTCCTATGTGGTACAGACTCAAGTGAGTCAACCATATAGTGTGTTCTCAGCATGCCATCGATCAATGCTTCATACTTAGATTCGTTATTGGAGGTCTCAAATCCCAAGTGAGTATCTTCTGGAGTGATGAGAACTATTCTTACTCATGCCCCCTTAGAATTAGAGGCTCCATCAACGTATAGGGTCCAGTCCTTATACTTTACTTCCTCATTCGTTGACTTCTGCTTTCCAGTTGTTCAGTTGTCTGGTCTACCATGAATTCATTAATAAAGTCTACTTAATATCCATTCTTAGTTGGAAGTGGATATTGAATCTCCCAAGATTAACTGACCACTTTAAAATTTGTTCGGAGAGACCGACTTTTCGTAGAACAAGTTTGAGGGGGTAGAAAGTGATTATGATTTGAATGCGCTTCAAAGTAATCTTGCATCTTCCTCGAGGCGACTACCAACATATATGTAAGTTTTTCCAGCGTCCAGAAGTGTCTTGCTGGCATAATAAACTGGATAGTGAACTCCTTCCTTTTCACATACCATGGTGGAGGTTATAGCATGGTCTGATACGGCAAGGTAAAGGTACAGTGGGTCTCCATTATTTGGAATCACCAGTAGGGGTGGTTTTCTAAGGTAGGATTTGATTTCTTCCAAAGCTCATGAACAATCATTATTCCATATGAGACCTTTGTCATTCGTTAGGCACTGAAAGAATGGTCGACAACGTTCCGAAGACTTGGAGAGCTATTGAGTGTTGTGAGCATACCAGTGAGATTTTAAACATCTCTCAACATTTGAGAAGGCTGAACTCTAGTGATAATGTCAATCTGATCTGGATTGGCCTCAATTCGCCTTTTACTCACTAGATAGCCTAAGAAATTTACTAAATGGACACCAAATGAACACTTACTTGAATTAAGCTTCATCTGATACTTCCCGAGGATCTCAAAGGTTCTGGCTAAGTTAGTTAGGTGGTCACCCTTGTTCTTAATTTTGACTAGCATATCGTCGATGAAGACCTCCATCATGTATCTTATTTATCTCTTGAACATCTTGGTGACCAGTCTCTAATAAGTTTCCCATGCATTTTTTAAACCAAACGGAATAACCTTGTAGTAATACAACCCAATGGGGGTTATAAAAGATGTTTATCCTGATCAGGTTCGAATAAAGGGATCTAATGGTAGCCAGAGTAGGCGTCCAGGAAACTCATCCTCTCGTGCGTCACTGTAGCATCAATCAATTGGTATATTTTGGGAAGAGGGAAGTTGTCTTTGGGTAATTCCCTATGGAGATATGTGAAATCGATATGAAATCTCTAACTTCCATTGCTCTTGCGCACCATCATGGGGTTGGACAACCATTTGGGCAACAGAACTTTCCTAATGGATCCTGCATCCAATAACTTCCTTACTTCATTTTCCACCGATTTAGCCTTCTCAGTGGCTATTTGGATCAATGTGTAAGAGATGGTGGGCTATAGCAGGATCTATCCCTGTCAAGTCATAGGGATCGCAAGCAAAAACATCCAATTTTTATTAGAAACGCAATCAACTCTTGCTTATCTTGATCGACGAGTGTGGCTCTGTTAATAAATTTCCTTTCTGGCAAGTTATTATTAGCCCTAACTTCTTCTAGATTCTCAATGACCCTATCAGAGGGGTGGACTTTGCTCTCCTCCACGCCTGGTCGTCTATACCTTAATTGTTATTTGGAGGGTACAACCCCCTCTTGGGCTTCCTCCTGAGCATCATTCACCTGTTTCTACTTTTCCTTCTTGAGGTGAATGGTTATGATAAAGCACTCCCTAGATGCAGCCATAGATTTTGACCACTCTCTAGTCAGTAAATCATTTCAACTTCTGGTGGTAAGTAGATGGCATGACCTTCATAGCATGGAGCCAACCTCTGCATAAATTGGCGTGATAGGGGGACTCAATGTATAGCACTAAGAACTAACTTTGCTTCGAGATGTTGTCTGCCCTAACTAACATGACTATCTTTTTTAGCTGAATAGTGATCCTTCTTGCGAATTCGACTAATGGAAATGTAGCTTCATTGAGGTCAATGACGTTCAGTTTCAGTTTGTGTAACAACTCCAGATACATTACTTCTGACGAGCTCCCTTAGTCGATGAGCATTTTATCGATATCCCAATTTGTAATTCTCAGGGTAATCACTAATGCATCATGATATGGGGCTCTAACCCCAACCAAATCTTCCTCTATAAAAATGATATGCATGGTGTAATCGAAGTCCTCTAGTCACTAATATTTACTAGCTAGGGTTTTGGCGGAAGCCTCTATAATGGAAGTCACCTTCTTAAGCTCCATCTGAACAACATTTCCTTAGATCTGCTTAAGATCTAAAATACCCCATGGATTACTACGAACTCATGTACTGTGTCATCATAAAGGACTCCGTCTGGCTTTTGGTCGCCTTTATTTATGACCTTATCTACTTTTTTTTCAATGTACTCATTAAGGTTCCCTACTTGGGTCAGCTCATCCAAGTGTGACTTCAGAGAGTTGTAATTTTCATTCTGTGACCGCCCTCCTTGTGGAATGCGCATCTCAACGCATTGTTTCTTTTTTTTGGGTCTCCACCCATCTTTTTAGGCCACTTGATAAAGGGCTCGTCTTTGATCTTGCTTAGGATTTTATAAATGGGTTCCTTAAAGACTGTGTTAATAGCTTGAAATGCCTTGGAGGGATTAACATTGTTCCCATTCTTGGATTCGTTCTTGCCCCCTTCTTGTATCCCTTCTTTGGAGTATCACTCTTCTCAGTTCCCTTATTCGCCTTTTCTCGACTGTTTTCCCCTGTATTAGAGTGAGCCACATCTTCCACCTTAACATATTTCTCAATACGATCCATAAGGTCGTCAATGGTGCTGGCTTTGTTCTTAGTTAGGGACCGATGCAATAAAGAGGTGGTCGACAGACCGATCTTGAAGGATGCTATAAAAACTTGGTCCGAGATGTCCTCAACCTCGTTGAATACTTCCTAATATCTTTTGATATAATCCCGAAGGCTCTCATATGGATTCTTCTTCATCATAAGCAATGCATCCATCCGTTTAGGGTGGGAGATGTTGGTCATAAAGTATGCAGTAAAGGCCTATGCTAGAGCTTTAAAGTTTCGGATTAACCTGTGAGGAAGCCTTTCAAACCACTTATGTGCTACATCATGTAGGTTAGAAGGGAAAATTCATCACATCAATGCATCATTGTGGCTCCATAAGGCCCTTGCTTGTCTTTATTACCGAATGTGGTCATGCCTGGAGCTTTTCCCTCGGCTGCAAGTGTTACTCGCTTGAGGTCTAGGAGTCCTGTATTGGAACTTCCTGGTGTCCTTTTGGAGATGTCTCTCCATTTTTTCAAGTTTCCTTTAGAGACAATCATTCTCTTCCACATGGAATCGTGTAGCCTCCTCTTGTTTGAGAAGCCTGTCTTTGTAAGCGTCGACCAACCTAGAGATATGTGTAGATTTGGGCGGTCCCTGGCTTTCTTGGAAAGGTTACCTTTTTTAGAGAAACTTGGGGTTTGTATGTCCGAAAATCTGTGACCTGAGCTTAGGAGTAACTAGGTCTTCCTTCACATCGCCAACTTGAGGAATGTTACTGCTGTGGTGAGACATCTTGGACTTTCTGTTTGGGAAGATTTTCACAGGAATAGAAATCGTTTTCCACAGACTGTGCCAATTGTGAGTACAAGAAATATCACAATAAAGAGATCCATGAAATCAATCACAAAGATAAAAATTAAAGATCACACGCAACTTGCCTACATTCATAGATAGGTTAATATTTATTATAGTGTCTCTGAATAATGTTTGTTACATCCCTTTGCTCCGGGTCAGGGTATGCAATTTATAAGTGCATAGAGTATACATTGAGTTGTACAAGGACCCAATTAACACATGAATATATCAAGGAGTACCTGAATATCTCTCCCCGGGATTATTGGTAACTGATTTGACTATATTCGTAAGTGTTCTAGTGTATTTAAAATACTCGTGTGTAAATTAAATCATGTTTTGCGCTGGGAAACTCTTCGATCAATCTGGGCTGGTCAGCTACTTTTATGAGTCATATTAAATGGGATCCCACACCTTATTTGATTCCTAATGCTCTTAAGTCTCTATTGACCTTTAATGCATGATCATTTGAATGTTGATGGAGACTTTATTTATGAAGCTTTGACATTCCTTAGAGCATTTCTTGATGAGTGGTCTTAATTTTTTTCTTCATTTGAATGAGTATATCTCATATTGATTAATGAAATTAAAATTTCTTTATTAGACTTTCTATGATGGAATTTTGATTATTCTTTTTTTGAGGCCTTATATGATCTTTCTTGATGTTGATGGATGTTTTCTCGACACTACAAGAATTTGCACCATTAGCAACATACAAATTATGTTGCTAAAGTTAGAAATGTGTTCCTAAAAGATCTTGGCAACACATTTTTGCTATGTTGCCAGCTTGTTGCCTATTGTCTGTCTAGGAAACCATTTGGCAACACAACATGATTGTGTTGCTGAAGGTATACTTTTGTCAACACGCAATTATGTTGCCAAAAGTATTTTATAATTTGTCAAATTTGTAATAAAAAATATTATTTATGTTGCCAAAGGTCACTCAACAGCGACATAAATAGTTTTGTTGCCAAAAAACAACCTTTCAGCGACACCAATTATGTTGTAGAATGTAAGGTAAATGATATAAATATAACTTTCAGCAACATAATTATTATGTTGCCAAAAGTTATACCTTTGGCAACACAACTATTGTGTTGCCAAAAGCAATACCTTTGGCAACACAAGAGCTGTGTTACCAAAGGTATAGCCTTTTGGCAACACAGTTCTTATGTTTCCAAAAGCTATACCTTTGGCCACACATCTCTTATGTTGCCAAAAGTTATCTTTTCGCAACCAAATATTTGTTGCCATATCCAAAGTGATAGATGTAGATGATAACTTTTGGCGACAAAAAATTGTGTTGCCAAAGGTACTATATTTTTATTTATTACCTATTATTTTTTTGCAATTGGTAATACTTTTAAACCTCCACTTTTCATCAAATGTGAAACCTTATAATTCAAAATAACATTGAGCATTTTTCATACAATCATAAGTAATAAAAAGTTCCACAATTTTCAACCAAATCTTATAAATATGAATTACAAAATAATACTTTATCACAATCCAAGTATAAAGGTACAAAGTAAATGCCTCCCAAATAAGAACATAACAAATCCTAATACATTAAAACATCAAAAGATGTTAAAAAATCCACGTAAACGAAACTAAGACGACGACGATAATATGGTTCCCGTACACTATAAGAAACCACAGCTCCAAGCCACCACGAACATAATAACTCCAAGCAAAATCCATCCTCAACCTGCACAAGATACAAAAATAAACGTCTACATGGGTTTGTATAACTTCAAATGCATGTATGTTTAACTTAATCAATTTAAAACACTATTTAATTTCAAAAAACTTTGACAGAGTTTCCTTTGTTTATTAATAAAATCCAACCTGTTTTAACATTAAAATAAACCCAACAACAAAAAACACAGGTAAACCACCAATAAATCCCTTCCGCCGATTTAACATCTAAAAATAGTATTCGAGTAGCTACATAAACTTAAATAAGTATCCGAGTAGCTACGTAACTCGATCCTCCGTATCCATTGACTTTTCCATGTGTTGCAAATCCATTTCATTTTACACAAAATACGAAATAAGTTTATTATCTATCCGACTTCAAAAGATAATAACAATTTATAACTATTATGGTTATATATATTAACATTTATATATATATATATATATATATATATATATATATATATATATATATATATATATATATATATATAACCTCTGTTGTCAGTATCGGTCGATTTGCAATACGTATCGACCGATTCAGTTCAATACACGACTAAAATGATACGTATCGCTGGCATGAATCGAAATCGTCAATTTGTTGCTTTGGCCACTTTATAAACAACAGTTTTTTGCCTCATTTTGTCCCCATTTTGGCCACTTTATATTGTTTCTTTTGATAAGCAATTTTCTATTATTTTTGCCTCAAACTGGAAGTCTCGTGACTAGACGGTCGATTCATACGAGTTACATTGGTCCCGTGCTAGTTGTTAGTATCTCTTACGGGACCATATTATGGTTCTTTTACGTTTTCACCCTTTAGCGACGTGTTTTTATGCCCAAGTCTTACTTTTGGCAAATTTACATCATATAATCAAACCAGGAGTCCCGTGGCCATGTGGCCATTGCCGACGAGTTACATTGGTCCCGTGCGAAGTTTTCATGCCTCTTACGGGATCGTTTTGTGGTCGTTTTATATTTTCACCCTTTGATGGCATATTTTTATGCTTAAGTCTAACTTTTGGAAAATTTACGTCGTATAATCAAATCGGGAGCTCTGTGACTTCTCGATCCATTCCTATAAGTTACATTGGTCTCGTACGAGGTGTTCGTGCCTCTTACAGGACCATGTTGGGGATGCTTTACATTTTCACCGATTGACGGCACGTTCTTATGCCTAAGACTAACTTTTTGCAAATTTACATTGTATATTCAAACCGGAATTCTCGTGACTATATGGTCGGTTCCTACGAGTTACATTGGTCCTGTTGAAGGTTTTCATGCCCCTTACAGGAAAAGTTTATGCTTGTTTTATGTTTTCATTCATTGACGACATGTTTTTATGACCGAGTTTAACTTTTGCAAATTTACGGTGTATACTCAAACCGAAAGTCCTGTGACTAAATGGTCGATTCCTACGGGTTACATTGGTCCCATGCTAGTTGTTCATATCTCTTATGGGACCATATTGTGGTTGTTTTACGTTTTAACCCTTTAACGGCGTTTTTTATGCCTATGTCTTCCTTTTGGCTAATTTATGTCGTATAATCAAATCGGGAGTCCCGTGACCATGCGACCATTTCCTACCAGTTACATCGATCCTGTACGAGGTGTTTCTTCCTCTTACGGGACCGCATTATGGTTGTTTTACGTTTTCACCAATTGACTGCATGTTTTTATGCTTAAGTCTAAATTTTTACAAATTTACATCGTACATTTGAACCGTGAGTCACATGACTACGCTGTCCATTCTTACGAGTTACATTGGTCCCATCGGAGGTGTTCGTACCTCTTGTGGGACCGTTTTGTGGTTGTTTTAAGTCTTCACCCTTTGATGGCATGTTTTAAGACTAAGTTCAATTGTTTGTAAATTTACGTCGTACACTCAAATTCGGAGCCCTGTGACTACTTGGTTGGTTCTTACGAGTTACATTGGTCCCGTGCGAGGTTTTCGTGCCTCTTACGGGACTGTTTTGTGGTAGTTTTAAATTTTCACCCTTTGATGGCATATTTTTATGCTTAAGTCTAACTGTTTTAAAATTTACGTCGTATAATCAAACCGTGAGCTCCATGACTACGCGGTCCATTCCTACGAGTTACATTGGTTCCGTACGAAGTGTTCGTGCCTCTTACGGGATCATGGTGTGGCTATTTTATGTTTTCACCGATTGACGACATATTTGTATGCCTAAGCCTAACATTCTGCAAATTTACATTGTATATTCAAACCGGAATTCTCGTGACTAAGTGGTCGATTCCTACGAGTTACATTGGTCTCGTTCAAGGTTTTCATTCCACTTACGGGACAATTTTATGATTGTTTTATGTTTTCACTCATTGACGGCATGTTTTTATGACTAAGTTTAACTTTTTGTAAATTTAAGTTTTATACTCAAATCGAAAGTCCTGTGACTACACGGTCGATTCATACGAGTTACATTTGTCCCTTACTAGTTGTTAGTATCTCTTACGGGACCATATTGTGGTTATTTTATGCTTTCACCCTTTAATGGTGTCTTTTTATACCTAAGTCTTACTTTTGGAAAATATACGTCGTATAATCAAATCGGGAGTCCCGTGGCCATGCGACCATTTCCTATGAGTTACATTGGTTCCATGCGAGGTTTTCGTGCCTCTTATGGGACCTTTTTTGGTTGTTTTACATTTTCACCATTTGATGTCATATTTTTATGCTTAAGTCTAACTTTTGGAAAATTTATGTCGTATAATCAAACTGGGAGCTCCGTGACTACGCGGTTCATTCCTACGAGTTACATTGGTCCTGTGCGAGGTGTTCGCGCCTCTTACAGGACCGTGTTGTGGTTGTTTTACGTTTTCATCGATTGACGACATGTTTGTATGCCTAAGTCTAACTTTTAATATAATTGACATTCAATAGTTAAACCGAAATTCTCGTGACTATGTGGTCGGTTCCTACGAATGACATTGGTCCCGTTCAAGATTTTCAGGCCTCTTACGAGACAATTTTATGCTTGTTTTACGTTTTCACTCATTGACGAGATATTTTATGCCTAATTTTAACTTTTTGTAAATTTACGTTGTATACTCAAATCGGAAGTCCCGTGACTACACGGTCGATTCATGCAAGTTAGATTGGTCCCATGCTAGTTGTTCGTATCTCTTACAGGACCATATTGTGGTTGTTTTATGTTTTCATGCTTTAGCGGTGTGTTTTTATGCCTAAGTCTTACTTTTGGCAAATTTATGTCGTATAATCAAACCGGGAGTCACTCAACTAACTATTTCACCTTAGGCTTTTCTCCGTTTATCTCCTATAAAATTTAGTCGCATTGTATGGTGACCATGATAATTTATAATTTGTCACCTATCTATGTTATAGCATCCACATTTTCACCACAATCATTTATATATTGCTATTATATGCTTAACACATACATAAACTATGACGTGTCTGGCAGGCGAGACATAGAACATCTCAGTCAACTTTACAAATACACGTCCATCATAGAATGTTCGAAGTAGCACTCCACTTGGACCAATTCACTTAATTTTGTGAGTAATATCATCACCAATTAAGGTTTCTATTGGGTTAGGATCGGGTCAGCTAACACTTGATAATAGCAACTATGGGGATGCCTAAGCTGGAACCAAAATATCATGTATCCTGACCTAACCAACCCAATTTATTGCTTTTCCACTCCATTTACTTAGATAATACTTTATCATAATATTAGTTTAATATCTAGTTAGGCATCGGAGACCTAATATAGCTAGCGAGATACACAGAAAGAGAAAGATCTATGTTATTGAGAATGCATACATGTATATGTACACACATATAGAGATAGATTACTCCAATAAAATGTCGTTGAAAGTGGTTATAATATTCGACAACAAGGGTTTGCTCACACAGTGTCGATCGATCTATCATTTTGTTCCATAATAATGGGAGCTTTTGAATTTCCTCTTTCTATATTAAACTGAGCAACTTCTCCTCCACTTATTACACTACACCAAAATGTTAATTTTATGACTGCCTTTTTGTGACTGCCAATAGGGGTGACAAACTAGTCACTCCCGGGACTAGTCATAAAATTATTTGTGACTGCCATTAGGGGTGATAAGATTAATTGGTTAAAAAAAATTTGAGTCAATTAGTTTGTTACCGCTAATGGGAGTCACAAATGTTACCATATAATTAATTTGTGACTCCTATAAGCAGTCAAAAATTTATAACTGTCACAAGCACTCACAAGTTTATTAGTAGACATAAGTTATGACTCTTATGAGCAGTCACAAAATTATAACTGCTATGAGGAGTCACAAATTTTAGTCTTAGACTTAATTTATGACCGCTATTAGCGGTCACAAATTTTGGTCTAAGACTTTATTTATAACTGCTATTGGCAGTCAGAAATTTGTAACCGCTCCCAGCAGTCATAAATTTTGATCTTAGACTCAATTTGTGACTGCTATTAGCTGTCACAAATTTGTGACTGCTATTAGCGGTCACAAAATTTTTCACCTACTTTAATTTCCCTCTATCTGTACATGAAGAGCTCCCGCCCTCTTCTCTCTCTTTCATTTGCCAAAACCTCTATCTGTACTTTTTTGAAGAAGCCAGAATTAAAGACTTTGGGTGTATGTGCATTTCGATCGGTGAAGAAGCCGTTGGGTGTGTGCGCATTTCGATCGGTGAATCAAACCCTAATTTATTAACTGTGAAGGTATATTTTTGGGTACTTTTGCTGTCTAAAGCCCTAATTTCTGTCTAAAGCCCTAATTTCAATTCTCATTGTGTGTGTGTGCGCATTTCGATTCTTATTATGTGTGGGTATGTGTGTATATTTGTGTGTATGTAGAGATTTCTATTTATATGTGTGTGTATGTATGTGTATGTATAGATTTATGTTTACATGTGTGTGTATGTATGTGTATGTATAGATTTCTGTTTATATGTGTGTTTATGAGTGTATCTATATACAAATTGTATTTTATGTTAATAAGCCCTAGAAATTGTATTGAGGTTATTTTTTTGATAAAATATTATTCAAAAACTCTAGACATTATATTTTTTTGACAAAATATAATCAAATGGATTTTTAATATTACGAGTTTTGCCCGAGCTTTGTGATCAATGTTCTCTAGACAAAATATAATCAAATCGGATTGTTTTGTTGTGAGTATATCTACACATCGTTTAACCTCTTTCGTTTTTTGAATATTATCTTGTTTGGGAATATGTTAGATTTTTTTCAATAATCATTTTATACTATTCATATTTATTTTATCTAAAAATTAATTAAATAACCATTGTTTTGTGCTCCTTGAAGTTTTGACGTTTTGTGCTTGGTCGAGTTTTCCTGTGAGTTTTAATGCAATGATAGTATTAATGCAATGATAAGCCAGAGATTATGTTCTAAATATCAGCTCAAACTTCATTTAGTTTTATAATTTACTGAGTTTCTATTTGTTTGTATTGTAGAATTAATGGGGTTTCCACAATATAAAGAGTGGATGGGTGAAAGTTGTAGAGTGGGGAAAGTATACGTTAATGGGGTTAAAGACTTTGTGAATTATGCAATGAAGAATCTCGAAACTGATATTATCCCATGCCCATGCAATCGTTGTAAAAATGGTAAACGCTTGAAAGGGGTAGATGTAAAAGTACATTTGTTTCATTGGGGTATGCAAGCTGACTACACATTTTGGCATTTCCATGGGGAGAGGGAATTTAAGTATATTCTAGAAGAAATACTTGTCAATGAAACCGTTCACACAAATGGTGACCCGTTAGTACATGATAGGTTAAACGATCTGATAAATGATACGTATGAAGTGCACGCAGCACAAGAAAAGCAAGATAGTAGAGGGAATGCTTTAGGATGTGAGGATCATGTTGGCAATGATACGGACCAAGTTAAGGATTATATACGATTAAAATAAGCAGCCGCAACACCATTATACCATAACTCCAACCCCGACCACACAAAGTTATATGCCATGGTTGGGTTGCATAACTTAAAGAGCAAATTTGGCTTGTCGGGAAAAAGTGTGACGACAATACTCCTCTGGGCAAAAGATTTACTCCCCAAAGAAAATACACTGCCAGTCAATTATCCGATCATGAATGGTAATTTGAAAGGTTTGGGTATGAAATACAAATTAATTCATTACTGCAAGTATGACTGCATTTTATACTATAATGAGCACAAGGACAAACGGGCTTGTCCTGTATGTAAGGAACCCAGATATGAACAAAAGATGATAGTACATAATAAAAGTTTATTGAAAGTAGATACAAAAATACCTAAGAAGGTGTTAAAGTATTTCCCTTTAGGTCCTCGATTGAAGAGACTTTACACTATACCTTGGATAGCAGAGGCAATGACTTGGCATGGTCGAGCGGAGGTGGGTGAGAATCTCATGCGACATTCGATTGATTCATCTGTGTGGAAATATGCAAATCAGTGATAACCGGACTTTGCTACAGAAATACGCAACGTTCACCTCGGAATATCAACCGATGGGTTTAACCCGTTTGGCAAATTGAGCACAGATAAGAGTATATGGCCTGTGTTTACGACTCCTTTAAATTTGCCCCCGTCGTTGTGCATGAGAAAGGAGTTTTCAATTTTGTCGTTGTTGATACCAGGTCCAAAAGCACCGGATAGTGACATTGATGTTTTCTTAGCGCCATTAATAGATGAATTGAATGAGTTATGGGTTGAAGGTGTGAGAGCGTTCGACTCGTACAAAAAGGAGGAATTCATTTTGAGAGCTATGTTGATATGGGCAATTCATGATTTTCCTGCTTATGGGACCTTATCTGGTAGCAATGTACATGGTTACCTAGGTTGTCCTATATGTGGAGAGGAGACTGAAGCCAGCTGGCTTAAGAAAAGTGGTAAACTTTTTTTATCATAGTCATCGAAGATTTCTGCCCCAAAGTCACAAATTCAGGTCAATACGAAGCAATTTTCTCCCAGAAGGCACCAAGACGCGACCACCTCCACCAAGACTTTCTGGTTTGGAAATTGCAGAAAGGTCATTAAAGGCTGATCAAAAGTTGAGGGGGGAAACACCCCATAATTTTGGCCCAAAAGCGTAAAAGAAAGGATGTTGATGTGAAAACGGTGTGGTCGAGGAGATCAATAATGTTTGATTTGCCATACTGGAAGGAACATCATGTGCGACATGTGATAGACATAATGCACGCTGAGAAAAATATTATTGAGCATCTCGTAAGCACATGCATTGGTGTTTCTCATTCCAAGGATGGAGAAAAAGCCCGTGAAGATCTTCATGATTTGAAGATTAAAAGATCATTATGGTTGAAAGAATATACAAACACTGGAAAAAAGCATATGCTAGTTGCATCTTATACTTTGAGCATTGAAGGAAGAAATATGTTCTTAGAAACATTAAAGGGATTGAAGATCCCTTCTAATTTCTCATCCAACTTACACAGGATTGTCTGCGACGCAACAAAAGATTTGTAAAAGAGCAAGTCCCACGATTGGCATGTGATAATGCAACTTATCCCTCTGTTATTCGGACACTATTTTTCGGAACACAAGGATCTTCGAAGGGCCATTCTACAAATTAGCTTATGTTTCTCCCTATTGTGTGAGAAAGTTGTCAATAGGACGCACATAAAGGTAGCGAAAGAAACTTTGGCCGAGGCTATATGTGTTTTGGAGAAGCACTTTACTCCCTCATTCTTTGACATAAGCATCCACCTTTTAGTGCATTTGTGCGATGAAGCACTTTTATGTGGACCAGTAAGGTACCGATGGATATATCCGTTCGAACGATTAATGAAAACTTTTAAAGATTATGTTAAGAATACACGGTACGTTGAGGGGTCCATTACTGAGGAGTACAATATGGAAGAGGCTTCCTTGTATGCAAAGGAATATATTCCTAACCCAAATGTTGGAGGTCGTGAATGCTTTATTGATGAATTATAAGAGTTTGCTGATGAGGAGGCCCTGGGGAAAGGTAAGGTAGTGAAGCTAACAAGTGCACAATATAACCAAGTGGCTCGATATGTATTCGAGACGCATGAAGACATAAATAAATGGAAAATGTGATTTTATTTAAAGTGTTTTGTAAAATAATGTAATATGTTCAATGTTAGATTCATTAGAAATTAATATTTTTAGTGTTTTAACCTAGGCAATATAATGAGTGCGGGCATGCCAAGAGGAGGAAGGGAGGCGCGAGCGCAGACAATGACTTTAGGCATTGGGTAGCTTCCGAGGTGACTACAGTAATACCTCACTTTTATTTACTGTCTTTGCAACATATTCACAATGCAAATACTTTCTTGGTTTCAGTTATTGAAAGCTGGTGAAGTATCGACGAGGCTTGCACGTCTAGCAAATGGGCCTAGTTTTGTAGCCAAGGAGTTTGGACAATATTGTGTCAATGGTTTTGTGTTCTCTTCAAGCACACACGAGTTAAAACTCATTGGGAAACAAAACAGCAGCATTTCATATAAAGCATTAACTCATTTCAGGGCAAGCGCGAAAGATAAAAACTTGATAGAAGCTGAGATGACGTATTATGGGATTATAAAATAAATTATCCAATTAGATTATATATCTTTCAGCATACCTGTATTTTACTGTGATTGGGTGAGAGTGGAGGACAAGAATGCATGTATGGTCGACCCTGACACCCACATGGTGAAGGTTGATTTGGTCAAGTTGAAGAGTAAAGACAATGTTAATGATGAGCCACTCGTTTGTGCATTCCAAAACTTAAAGCAAGTGTTTTATACAAAGAGCCCCAACAATGATCCATGGTCTGTTGTTTTACATTCTCCTCGGCGCTTGACTACATTAGTAGACAATATAGAGGCACCTATCGAGATTCAGTCTATTCTGGATGACAACCCAGAATTAAAGAAATTATTAAACGCATTAGAGGAGTAGATGTTTAATTGTGGCATGTTATGTTGTTTTAAATGTTGACTTGAAAATTATGTATAATAGCATGCTTCAATTATTTCGTAGCATGTATTCATAGTGACTTTTGTTCACAAGTTTATTATTACTTTTTCCCGGATGTCATATATTGTATATACATGCAACGATTTTCAAAACTGGTCTTTTATAGAGAACACGTCAATTTATCGGCATGGATATCAAAAAATCAAACAATGCAATTACTTGCGAGATCATGGGTCGAACATACCTGAAGCATATTTATTTCAATCAATTCTACGCCCACTACCTCAAAGTTGGGATGAAGCAGTTGAAAGGGTTTTCATAAAACACAATCCAAGTAATGCGATGCAGTTAGTAGAGTTTTTAGAACTCGAAGAAAGAAAAATTCATCCTTTATGGATAGAACTGAAGAGGATAAGGATGCATTCAGACTCTACTATGAGAAAACATATGCATAACAAAGTTTACAGTTATTATCGGCTTAGGAGAGAAGGCATACGTCCTATTATGTTTAGTGTCAGAAATGCAATTATCAGCACACTTCCGCAGACATGGCCAATAAAAACTTTACGTGAAATGATGAAGTATGAAACTTATGACATGGTTGAATTATCAAAACTTTTAGAATATGTTGAAAAGGTATAACTTATATTATATTTTTTTATATTATTTCCTTACTCTTGTATTAACATATGAACTAATGCATAAATATAAAAATGCAGAAAATGACGTCGAGAATACAATTCCATCATCCATGCCAGAAAGTTCAAGTCATGATGAACATTCTGCCATTGATTCTCATGTTGACGTTTCCCTTAACCTATTTGGTTTGCCAATAGGTGGAAAGAATCCTTTTAAATCTTGGGCCTTGTCTTTGTTAAAATCTTGTATTGGCTTAAAATATGAGAGTTGGGATATAGTTGAGCAAGTAAAAAAGGACGACTTGTGGGATACGCTCATGAAAGAGTTCAATCTTTCGGCTCACCAGAAGGAGGGGTCCATGAAAGCCATTGGTATTCAATTGAAGACTTTTAGAAGTAACCTCCGCTCAACTTATTTTAAGGGATTGGACAGTGATGGGATAAAGGCCCAGAAGGATCAAGTATCGAAGAAAGAGCATATCCCTGTTCGTGAGTGGAATGAATTCGTCTCGAGCGAAGCATCTGAGGCAAAATTGAAACAACGACACCAAGGCTGGGTGAACAGGGCTAAAAAGACTGACGTCCATTGTCTTGGTCGGATGTCGTATGCTGATAAAACCGAGGAGATGGTATTCACCCTTTCTTATTTTAATGTGTATATATATTATAAGTCTTGCTCAAATAGTTAATGGAAAATTAATTTATAGGTGCTTAACAATTAACGACCTGTTGATCGTTCGGAAGTGTATCTCGAAAGTCGTAGGCGGAAAACTGGGGAGTTTCACCCAAAGGTAGCTGATGATATGGTGATGAAAAAGCATGAGACTGTGTGATAATTGATTAAATTCGTAACTTTTTACGTTGGCACACTTATTTAATTAGTGTTTATTTTTAAACCAAAATAAATCAGTCCCAAATCCTTCAACTGCATGTGTGCGTGTGTCAAACCATAAAATAAATAAAGCATGAAACACAAGCTTAAGGAAAAATCCCCGCAGGGCAAAACCTTTTTATTTCTAGAACTTTGAAAAGTTTATAAGACCATTGACTTACAAACCAACTTGTATCCCCCACAAGAGTAACACACGGTGTCTTCGTCAAACCTTCAAAGCAACGGCTAGAAATCTGTAGTGGTTCACGCGCAGCTATACCACAAGGACCGTAATCCTAGACACGCAGTCTGAAATCTTCACAAGGACTCCCTCCAAAATAGCACACAGTTGTCGGTTGTAGAGCTCTCCCCACAAAGAATAAACAAGGGCAAAAGTTGTGTTCTTGAACACCAAAACAATTCACTAAAGCATATGGGAGTTTTGTGAATTGAAAAAAAAGGGATTAAAACCCTAAAAGAAGAAGCCTAAAGAATACTGCTTTGGCAGTGTTTCTGTTCTGGAAAACGTATGTACTTCTTAATGAAAACGTTACTAAATAATGAGTATTTATAGAAAAATGCACCGCCTCGAAATTCGAGCTCGTTCGAATGAGAATCATATGTCGCTCGAACGAAGTACGTATATCGTTAAAACGACATCGCGCGACTTCCAATCTTGTTCGAACGAGATGCTGATCTCGCACGAACGACTTGGGCGTCAAAATCAAGGTCCGCTTCAAAACTTAGAAAAATACTCATTCTCAATATTTGACGAAAAAGTCCGCTCCAACACTTAGAAAATATTTTGTAAAAATCTCCCAAAAGCTCAAAGTGAAAAGTAAAGGTATTTAAAACATAACCTTACTAAAGTAAACTTCGCGGAGTCTTGAATGAAGAAGAAGTTGAATAATTCGGATCCGTCTTTGATGTAGATTACTCTTGAATGCTCTTTGACGGTGTATCGGTATATGACATAACAAATTGATAACGGACCTAAGAAAATATGTCCTTACAAATCTCCCCCTATGTCTATGCCGGTACATACAGAAAAAAAATCCGAATTATCAAAAACCAAATTGCCTATAGAAATCTACCCTCCCATGAATAAACTGGCAAGACCTCAAAACTGTTCTTCAATCATCTTCGTCAAATCTCAAAGATTTTCTCATCAGGGTGTGCCACATATCAATCTTCAATTTTGTACCTACACACATGAGATAAAGCAAAAACCTTCGTGACACATCGAGTTTGAAATGATATAAGAATAATGCATTAATAATCAAATCTCCCTCATAATGCAAAAACTTCCCCATAACATGATAATTCTTTCTCCCCATAACATGATAATTCTTTCTCCCCCTTTTTTATGATGTCCCCAAATAGACAGATAAGAAGAAACAATAAAAAACATAGAGTGTCACGATGCATAGCAAACCAAAATGAAACTACATGCATGCAAAGGGGTATCTCACAAATTTCACTAACTATTTTGGAATTTTCAATTTTTCATACAAAAATAAGATATCACTTTGAAAAATATGATACACAAAAAAAAATCATACCATGGATTTAACCTAAAACAACCAAGTCATGGAAATGGAATGTATGGGTGTGAACACATTCGATAGGTAAATAAACTCAATCAATCATATGTGCACGATGCATACGTGTACCCCTAACGAATGAACATCAAAAGAATCCTTAGGTGTAAAAATTTGTTGAATTTAAATGACATCGTCTTATACAAATCAACAAATCAATGTCAAATGATTTCCACACCAATAACGTCCAAAACTATTTAGCGTATTTTCAAGACTTTTAAGGACGTGCAAACCCGTTTAAAATCTCCAACCAAACACCCTCATATATATTTTCTTTTAGAGGTAATCTAAATTCTCAAACTTTGGAGAATTAGTGCAAAAACCTAAATGGCCCATAATTGGCATGAATTTCTTTTTACTGCCTTTAAATTTTTTCGGGCTCTTTTAAACCTCTTTGGACCTCGGATAATAAAATTCCTCCATTTTTTAGGTCCAATTTAACGGTGGCTTAATATTCGCAAAGGCAAAATGAACCTTTCGCAGCCCTTCCCCATTTTTAAATAAAGCACATAAACTCGCAAAACTGTTCTTATATGCACAATTTCCTTATCAAAATTTATCGTGCTTGGTTCGTTTTAAGGACAGGATTGAAGTGAAAACACCCAACCAACATGTGATAAGACACGCACAATAATCAAACAAATCCGTGCATGCGTGCAATAAAGGAAACATGAGTCAAACATGTAGGAAGTAACACTTAATTACATCTTAATGACTCCAAACATTATAAAGCACAAGGATGAATTGACCTATTGTCTCTAAACACTATCAAATAGTCACATGAAAAAAATGGAATGATGTTGTGACTCAATCATCCTATGTCTCCATCCATAAACGGTGCAAACAAAATACACAAATCTTTTTGAATTTTCTCAAAATTTTATCAAAATAAATTCTTTTTGTATATTTCAAAAAAATTTCAAACCAAACAAAATATATACAAAAAGTACATGTCACAATGCTAGCAAACATAAATATCATGAAACGAAAACTAGCGTATGATAAACATTCGAACACAATCCTCTATATGATATGGCAAGAGAAGAATCATGTGCAAGAAAATGAGAATCAACTATTCTAAAATCTAGCGTATCCAAAAGTGATTTACTAACCCAAACGGATGTAACACGTCGACACGAGGTTTTGGGAATCAACAAAACACTAGACTTCGAATTCCTAGGATCTCTTCCATGATCAAAACAAAATCTCCTAATGTGACATTTCCTACCACAATATGAACATGTGTAAACGGGTGGAACGACGCCTATGGGTTGACCTTTTCTAACATCCTGAAAATTGGTTGACCCTCTAAAATAAATAATGGTTTTGGCTTTAGCATTAGAAGCATGAGAACACAATGAGCCATTACCATCACTATCAAACTTACTTGAGTCTGTCAAATCATTTTTTAACTTCAAAATTTTTTACTCAAGCAAAGAATTAGACTCTTCCAAATTAAGGGACGCCTTCTTCAAATTATCAATTAAAATTAACAGTTTATCGCGCTCACCCTCAATTAAAACAAACTCATCCCTAAGAGTCTTTTCACGTTCCGTAAAATCATCGATTAATTTTTTATTCTCGACAGCACAAACGGGAACCCTAGAATTTTTTAAGTCCTTCAATTCATTCTCTAAAACTAGGACTTTCTCATCACTCTTCTTTCTTGCAATTTTCAAAGAATCAAAATCAATACAAAAGTTACCAAAGTGCTCACGACAAATATCACTTTGAGTTTGAAACGCTTGCAAATATTCAATCTTACTTTTAAAGAGAGAATTTTCTTTTTCCAAAACTTTAATTCTTTTGCAAAGTTTCAAATTCAAACTTTTTAATTTTTCAGCACGGTCGTGAACTTTTTCAAAAATAGTCTCCTCATTAAATGGGCATTCCATTGAAAAATTGCGATTTTTCACAAAACTGATTTAAAAAAATCAATATCACACAATTATTGCAGAAAATAGGAATACGCGATAAATTAGCGTAACCCGCTCTGATACCAATTTGAAAAAGCGTGAGACTGTGTGATAATTGATTAAATTCACAACTTTCTACGTTGGCACACTTATTTAATTAGTGTCTATTTTTAAACCAAAATAAATCAGTCCCAAATCCTTCAACTGCGTGTGTGCGTGTGTCAAACCATAAAATAAATAAAGCATGCGACACAAGCTTAAGGAAAAATCCCTGCAGGGTAAAATCTTTTTATTTCTAGAACTTTGAAAAGTTTACAAGACCATTGACTTACATACCAACTTGTATCCCCCACAAGAGTAACGCACGGTGTCTTCGTCAAACCTTCAAAGCAACGGCTAAAAATCTGTAGTGGTTCACGCGCAGCTATACCACAAGGACCGCAATCCTAGACACGCAGTCTGAAATCTTCACAAGGACTCCCTCCACAATAACACGCAGCTGTCGGTTGTAGAGCTCTCCCCACAAAGAATAAACAAGGGCAAAAGTTGTGTTCTTGAACACCAAAACAATTCACTAAAGCATATGGGAGTTTTGTGAATTGAAAACAAAAAGGGATTAAAACCCTAAAAGAAGAAGCCTAAAGAATACTACTTTAGCAGTGTTTCTGTTCTGGAAAACGTATGGACTTCTTAATGAAAATGTTACCAAATAATGAGTATTTATAGAAAAATGTACCGCCTCGAAATTCGAGCTCGTTCGAATGAGAAGCATATGTCGCTCGAACGAAGTACGCATGTCGTTCAAACGACATCGCGTGACTTCCAATCTCATTCGAACGAGATGCTGATCTCGCGCGAATGACTTGGGCATCAAAATCGAGGTCCGCTTCAAAACTTAGAAAAATACTCATTCTCAATATTTGACGAAAAAGTCCGCTCCAACACTTAGAAAATATTTTGTAAAAATCTCCCAAAATCTCAAAGTGAAAAGTAAAGGTATTTAAAACATAACCTTACCAAAGTAAACTTCGCGGAGTCTTGAATGAAGAAGAACTTGAATAATTCGGATCCGTCTTTGATGTAGATTACTCATGAATGCTCTTTGACGGTGTATCGGTATATGACATAACAAATTGATAACGGACCTAAGAAAATATGTCCTTACAGGTGAGTTTGGTAATCTCAGTTGTAATAATTAAATTCTTTCAAGTTTCGTCGTTCAATGGTTTTAATCGATTCATAAATAATTTTGCAGCAAAAATTGAGTGAGCTGAGAAGTAGTCAAGGTTCTTCAAGCCAAAATAGTATTGATACAGATGCATTGACTGCCTTTAGAGGAAAAAAAACTAGGGGGCGACTCGTGGTGTTGGACCCGTGTCCAAAAGTAAACTTAAGGCAATTGCTCCTATAGTATCACAATTGACTAGAGCAAAGACACGAGAAGAAAAATATGATAAGGATATGGCATTTCTCAAATCATCCGTTACCATGCTTTTAAGTGCTTTTGAATCGAATGGATTGAAAATACCAAATCGAAGTCCTCACAATTACACTCCTATCTTGCATCCAAGTCCTCGCAATTATACTCCTGTCCCACATCCAAGTCCTCGTAATTACACTCCAGTTCCGCATTCAAGTCCCCACGATTACATTCCTACCCACCGTCAATTGAGCCAGACTTTGGAGATTCAACTGAGCCAAACTTTGGAGATTTAACTGATCCTCCACATGATCCATATGTCGATTTATTAGATTTTTCAAATCAGAGAAAGATAGAAAGTGGACAAGTTGTTGCTTCAGCTGCTACTGGAACGGTGGTGCATGGCCATCAATTGCTGATATTTGAACGTAAGGTTTACGTTAGTAGTGTTGACCCAGGAGAAGAGAATCATCTGTTGTATCTTTGAAGTCATGGGGCGGACACTATTAAAGATGTCGAGAAATCTCGGGTGGTTTGGTCGTTGCTTTGTTTTATCCTTAAGTGATCCAGAGTAATTTGTCTTGAGAAATTTGAACAAATTCTCAAAGTGAACAATTAGTAGTGTTTGAACTCTATTTTGAATATTAGTAATCTGTTTTGAATCAATTAGTAATCTGTTTTGAATGTATCCAGTGTCTATCTGTTTTGAACATTAGTAGTGTTTGATGTTGGATTGAATATTAATATCTATTTTCTGGCTAATTGATAAATAAGCCCAAAAGCAGCCTCTCATTATCTGTATACTTGGTATTATAGAAGGTTATTCTTCATTTCATTATCTAGGAGTCCCAATTTCCAAAGGCATACCAAATGCATCTAATTTACAATCTCTCATAGACAAGGCTAGAGTCAAATTATAAGGTTGGAAATGTCATTTTCTCTCCGTAGATGGTAGGGATCAATTGAAAAAGTCAGTGATTCTTCATATTCTGATATACAACTTCTATATATACAAATGGTATATTGGGCCATTATATAGGCTTCAATCTTGGGTTATAAATTTTTTATGTACAGGAAATACAAATAAGTGGGATGCTACAACTATTTCTTGGGCTAACAGTTGTGCAACTCATAAAAAAGGAGGTCTTGATATAACCAATTTGAAGATATATAACCAGACTTCTAATATGAAATACCTTGGGGACATTATGCTTTTTATAAATTATATTCTATTTGGTTGGGTTTCAAGCTTGTCGTATCTTAATGCTCACTAAAAAGTGGGTGATGGGGAAAGTATCTAGTTTTGGACATATAATTGGTTGGGTTCTTCTATTCTGCAATAACTGAACATTGAGATAAATATGACTTTTAGAAGTATTAAAGTCTCCAATTATATTACCATTAATAATTGGAACCTCTTTTAATTCTTCATTACCAGATTTGAAGACATAGCCTCAGAAATTTTCAAAATTCATTTGCTTATATCCCCAAAACCTTATGTTATATGTTTCTCCCCCATTAAACCTTATGTGTATAGGTGTTGCCCTTTATGGAAGTCATTCATTCCACCTAGAACTATTTAGATGGCTCTTCAAAACAAAATCCCTACCCTAGATATCCTTATAAAAAGGGGCATTGGATTTACTCCTAAATGTTTCCTCTGCTAAAAAAATTTAGAAAATATTAACCATGATTTCTTTCTTTGTGATTTTTATTTACATGGTTGGAGATGGATATTTCACACATTTGGAAAAGAGGTGCCTCAAGTTAGATCTTTATTTGAAGTTTGGGGAAATTCTTATAGGATGATATGGAGTTCCTAACTCAAGACCATCTGGATAACTAGTATTCTAAAGACTACTGACCTTATTTGGTTGACAAGGATTAAAACCATTCATGGTGGAATTAATCCCCAACCAAAGTTCGTTAATCAATAACTCAAAGCTTGGATTAGTTACATCAGTTCTATCTCTAAATCACTTTTCACGACATTTTAGAAGTCCTACATATTCTGCAGACTTTGGTTTTAGTTGGCATAATGCATTCTTTGTTGAGCTCTTAGTTGTCATAATTGGTGTGGAACTTGCTTGGGAAAAAGGTTGGCATATTCTTAGATAAAAGTGGAGTCTGTGGCGATTTTATGTTGTTTTCTCATACCAATCCCTCCAGTTGCTCTAATACTATGACAGCCTTTTGCAATCTTTAAGATCTAAGCTAGCTGGTTAGAACTCTAAACTATTGTCTGCATGTTTTGTCATCCATTATTTCATTCTTATTAGACTCTATATCTACTCCAAAAACAATAATCCATATAATTAACTCTCTTTTCAACAAATTCTTCTGAGGTGAAAATATTGAGCAAGGCTGGATAAATTGCCAAAGAATCTACAGACCTATGTTAGAATAACTACAGTAATGCCTTGCCTTGCCTTTACTGATAAGGCTGATCCTCATGAATGCCTTGCCTTTACTGACAAAGAATAAGATGAGGATTATGGTCCTCCTATGTTAGAATAACTACAGTAATTCTCAAGATGTATCAGAAGAAAGTTGGAAATGAGGAGACAAAAGAAGAAACAGTAAGATCTAGTTTTTATGGATATTTAGAATCATACAGAAACAGTAAGATAAATGAGCAGGCTATTCTCTTGAGTATATACCTTCCTCAATGTCTTCATTCTATTTTCTTATCATTGGTCTATGCAAAATGTTCAAGTCAAGGTAGAATCCCTTTTGAGACTCTCTCATGGCCCACAAATTCATTGTGAATGATCAACATTAGCTTACTATTAGGGATTTCAATGTGATTACAAGGAGTGAAGATAAAAAGGGAGGGAATCCCATTGATTTGAATGTAGTAGCTGATTTTAATTTATTTATATCTAATGAAGGCATGCTTGATGTGAGTTGGAATAGGTCTACAAAACCTAATATTTTTAATCAGATTATATAGAAGAGGATAGTGACCTTTTAGATGCATTAATTGCTATAGTTATTGATCTCCAAAATCAAAGAAGATCAAAGACATTGCTGACAGTTTTATAGTTGAAATTGACTCGACCAAATACTGGTCTGTTTCAACCAGTGGGGATTTCAATACTAGATCAGCGTGGGAAGTAATCAACAATTGTATGCACATGATAGTTCCTTTAAAAGACTTGATTAAATTAAAAATTCTTAAAACTTCAATCACTTGTTCCTAGATGGTCTTATAGCTAGGAATCCCATTGGTCATACTTTTCATCTATGCTTGGTATCTTTTTATCAGTTCCTTATGTCTTGATGGCTCAAAAACTCAAGCAAAGATTTCATTAGACACTTGATGATTTTAGTTCCTGGTGCAATCTGTTAAGAGATTTGGGTGAGTAGAAATAAATTTGTTTTTAAAGATGGAAAAACGGATAGCAAGAAGATCATTGCCAGTGCTATAAACCTCACTAACAACTATTCTTCTCAGCATAATTTTAAATCCTCCTAGTCCATTAAATAGATGCATTCTATTTAATCTGAAATATTCAAGAAATACTTTATCCTTCTCTATAGTCAAATGAACTCCTCCAAAAGACTTCCTCTTTAAGTTGAATTATGAATGTCTTTATATTCTTAAAGTTCTTCAAATATGCAAGAATCTTAATATTAATCACATTTTATTATTTGCAGGCATACACATGGCATACCTGGCATACGTAGTATTCAAAGGCCTAAATCAAGGTGTTTACACTTCGTGGCAAGCAACACAAGCACAAGTTAATGGATACCGAGGCGCCGTATTCAAAAAAATTGAGTCCATTGAGCTTGCTCAACAGGCATACTCCGAGTACACGAGGGAGGATGTCACCACATCAATACCCCCACGGTTGATAAACCTAGACTTTATGAATCGTATCCACTGCGTGGTGACTCCTGGTCTAGATTTAGAATGATTTGTTACATGTTCATGACATTCCATGTCATCGAAGTGTTGTCTCATTATGTTTTTTAGTTTATTTTTTATTTTATGTTCATTTTGTACTTGGCGCCCACTTAGGGGTTGTTTGATGTTAAATTAAGTTTAAACAAGTTTTATGTGTACTGGATATTTGGAATATGAGAAATATAAATGAAATGTTGTCAAAAATTTTAGACTTGTTATTATGATATTTATTTTACTTTCATTATTTCATCATTTTGTGAAAATATAAAGACATTTTTAATAGATTTTACAACATTTAACAAATTCAATTTTGTAACTGCTAATAGGAGTCACAAATTTGTCACTACTATCAATTTTGTAACTGCTAACAGCAGTCACTAATATATGATTCGTAACTGCTGTCAGCAGTCATAAATATAACATTCGTAACTGCTATGAGCAGTTACGAATGTTATATTTGTGACTGCTGAGAGAAGTTACAAATTGGGGTCACCAGTCATAACCCCATAGGGGTTATAAAAAATTGTGACTGCTGTTAGGAGTTATAAATTTTCTTTTGTCACCCCCTAAATTATGACGGTAAATAGCAGTTATAAAGGTCATTTGTGAGTGCTAACAGCACTCATAAATCTCCCATTTTGGTGTAGTGTTATGGCACTTCCTTTCCTAACCAAAGAATTTTTATCGTCACATATACGCGCCACATGGGATTCTAAAGTCCCTGATTTTGAATACCTATTTGGGCCAGTTCTACACCACTGAATGTGGCAGCTGTATTCTTGATACTTTTATTAGAATTGTTTGCCACATTGAAGATCTAATCTACTTGGAGGTTTGTTGTTTTTCCAAAATCATGGGAGACTGACCTGTTGGGGTTTGTTCCTGAGTGGTGGGAATTTCCATAACTACTTCTGTTGCACTAAAGTCGACATCTTTTGGTAAAAAATAACCCGTCGCATCTTATGGGATTTTATCTAACTCATATGTTTGATATTGAATTTTCATATGTTTGAGATTGAATTTGAACAATGAACTCTTGGGGATTTTTGGAAATCTTCTACTGAATAGGTAGGTCTGTTGTAAATAACTCGTTATTTTGTTCCCTCTGAGCAAACATAACTTAATATTTTTAATTACATATCATGCCAGTTTAATCACGCCAGCTATCACAAATGTTCCATCTCACGTCGGTGCCGGTCCAGATCCTAGTTTCATCATGCCAATTAGTTTGAACATTTTTTCAAGTGAGGTCATTTTTTATGCAGGTCATTTCTTTTTTATGGATCTGCAGTTATTTTGGAAGAAATGTGTATTGGGGTAGTTTGGAATGTATTTGTTATTTTTTAAACTATCTCTTTACGGATCTACTCTGATATTTTTAAAGATTAGTTTAATTAAAGATTTATTTACACATTAGTTAGTTTAATTACATATTTAATTGCTTAAGGTAAAATAGTTATATATTGTTATATATAGATATATACTGTTATATATAGCCGTAACAGCTATATATATAACAATTATATAACTGTTACAACAATTTATGTAACAACTATATATAACAGTTATATACAACTCTTATATTTATAGTTATAACATTTAAATATAACTGTATAATTCTTATATATATATACACACAACACACAGATAAATGAAGATTTTACACAACACACACATGCACACGCAACTAAATGAAGATTTTACTTTGGTAAAGGTGCAATACATAGAAAGTCTTCTATCGTCGATATAAAATACTTACCAAATTGATTCGCAATTTGAGATCCCCTGTATAAGCTCCCACGTTCTTGATCCTTGCATATTTGAGCAAACATTTGCCTCGTGTATTCCTAAAAATCTTCATTTTTTTTTATCTTGAGCATGTATCTTCTGTTGTTGAGCATCTATCTTCTCTTGTTGGATAATATTTCTCTCCTCGACTAATGCCAATTGCTCTCTTAGTTGTCTCACCTCGTCATCGCGAGACCTCAAATGTCCAATTGTACTTTAAGCTTTAGAGGGCTTCAGGCCTACCGCCCATCCAACAATATGACCCGATCTTTTTCCAAAAACTTCAATCGACATCTCCTCTTGTGACATACATGGTACATTTGGTTGCGAGAATATCTCTTTAAGCTTCAAAAACTTCTCCTGCCATATTTAAAAAAGTATAAGCTCACAACATGATTAGTCAATGAATTTTATAATAACAATATCAAGAAGTTAGCAATAAGGGATCGCTCGCAATATAATTAATTAATAAAAGTTGTACATACATATTTTTCCTTGCATTTTGGATCCACCCAATCATTTTTTTCTCACTCCAATGAGATGATTTGAAGAAGTCAGTAATATGTGGTCTCTCACCACCATTTTCTCTAGCCTGTTCATAAACGGAACCAATGAGAATATGATTATATATTGACAAGTAATTAAATTCATAGTTTACAAAACTCATCATCTCAATTTACATGGCAGCTACAAATGATTACGACCCATAAGTATTATTCCATGGCAAACTAGCACGTGCTAATTGACCTTTTAGTGACCATGACTAATTAAAAACATAAAAAAATACTAAATGGATCTCCAATAATGCAATTTTCAAGGAATAACTAAATTACAAACATAATGAAATACGAATTAGTTACCTTGAACTTCTCACCACTCCAGACATCATCTATCATGTACTTCCATTCGTTTGGTGTAACCCCTATGTATGGATTCTTTTTAGGGTCGACTCTATCCTTTAATAATTTCTTGTAATGTATGTACATTTTACTCCTCCAACCACTGTACCTCCATGCACACTTCCTATGAATAGCATATCTGACAAACTCATCCTCATCACAGTAAACAATTTTGAATTTAGCCTACAAAATTTCTTTTTAATTAGAAATACACACAATAACATTCAAAGAATAAATAACTCAAAGAATAAAATATAACTACCCGAATCCTGGCGATTACTGCATCTTGTGTCCCCAAATCAATTTCACTCCAATGAGTCACCCCTTGAAGTGGTGCAATATTTCGAACCTCAACTCTGATTTGTTGTCCTAGAGAAGGAGCATTTACACCCATAGGTACCCCGTCACCTTCCAACACACGCACTTCAAGTTTTCCATGTCTTTTTACCATTTTTTCGACTTTCATTCCACATGCACTCGTTTTTTGGTTTTGGTGGCTGTAGAAAAAGAAAGATCATAAAGTAACATAATAAATGTCAAGTATTACACAGATAAACTACTAATAAAATAATAAAAAAGGAACACGTCAGCAAATGCATGCAATTCTGTTTCCCCGGTATCATCGTCTTCCAACTCCAGTACATCCCAGGTTCCCCGATGTGGAACTTTTTGTACGATTTGCCATTGTGCACCTAACTTTGTATCATTGACATAAAAAACTTGTTGAACCTGACTAGGCAAAACAAATGAATCATCTTTATACCACCAACTTTTGACATTAATACTAATAATGTGAATCAATGCACACTGTTTTCCTACTACCGGTGTTGAACCATACGCATTGGAACAAAATGACTTTGTACCCGTAAATATATGTCATAACATAAATTTTGTACAATTAATCGTAAAAGTCTAGCTCACGACCCCCGTGTTCCCCTTTGGAGATCAACCCACTATTCTGACTCCTACGATGCACGTCTCGGTCCCTAGTATGGAATCGAACTCCATTGCAAATGCAACCCGAATGCAGATTCACTATCACATTAGGTCCATTTGCTATTGACCAGAGCTCATCATTTGCTTTGGAGGACCCTTGCGCTCGTAATAGATTCATCTATGTAAACAACATATGAAAGTCATATTAAATTAATGTTAAAGTGATGCAAGGTAAATTTCTTTATATATCTTACCCGTTCTTTAAACCACTTCGGAAATTTTTCGCATTGACTTTGAGTTATGTCACGTCCATTTGGAATTTGAAGTAGACTTTTGTGTTCCCTAATTATAGAAATTTAATTTATCAATAAAATGGATAATCAAACAAAAAGATTCAATATCATGAATATTATAAATTTGAAACACGTACTCTAGATACGAATCAACCTCATCAGTGTTATACAACACAAACCACTTAGCCATATTGAGCTCTTTTTCAGACACATCAGGAGCCCTTGAGAAACATCCGAAAGGACGAACATTTTGGTTAAGGACAGCTAGCCCCAAGCCACGTTCGCCACCATCATAATTTCGTTCTTCTCTGTTAAATATGGTTTCAACATGGCTCAAGTACATTAAGCAAAAAGTCAAACACTCTTTCATGATGCCCGTCTCCGCAACGGAACCTTCAGGCCTGTCTTGGTTAGACATAAATTCTTTAAAAGTTCCAAGAAACCTTGAAATTAATAATAGTTAGATGAATATTACACATTTTACACATCCTTCAAGATATTAAACTAAATTAACGTTATAATAGTTGCATTTACCTTTCAAATGGAAATATCCATCGATATTATACCGGTCCAGCAAGTTTGGACTCACGTGACAAATGAACTGCCAAATGGACCATTACATCAAAGAATGTCGAGGGGAAAATCTTCTCCATATTGCAAAGTATCAGAATTATGCGTTCCTCTAATTTTGCCAAATCCGTATGCACTAATGTTTTGGAGCACAACTCCTAAAACCATTCACCCAACTTAGCCAGTGTAGTATAAATATCTTTAGGAAGGTATCCATGCATCCCAATGGAAGGAATTGGTTATAACAAGACATGAAAATCATGGCTTTTAAGGCCCAATAATTTTCTAGCCTTTGTAGTCACACATCTTGAGATGTTTGCAGCATAGCCATCTGGATACTCAACTCATTTCAAAAATCATAAAAACACTCCTTCTCCTTTGGGTTTAATGTGTATATTGCAGGACTCTTCCCATAAGACCCATCAAGAGGCTTTTGTAAGTGAAATTCCTCACTGATGCCCAGATCTTCTAGATCAAGGCATGCTTTTTCTATGTCCTTGTTCTCCCCATCCATGTTCAATATTGTTCCAAGTAAATTATCACATATATTTTTCTCAATGTGCATCACATCAAGGTTGTGACGAAGCTTTAGTGTTTTCCAATACGGGAGCTCGTATAAAATGCTTTTCTTTGTCCAGTTCAATTCTGTTGGGTCACGAGGCCTTTTCTTGTTGCTCGAATGCTTTCCAAACTTGACATTTGACAAGCAATTCAATTGATTGAGTACGTTTTCCACTGGGAACTCCAAGGATCGAGTTTGATTCTCCGACATACCGTTAAATTCCCTACTCCTTCGCCAAGTATGGTCCTCGGGAAGGTAACATCGATGACCCAAGTAGCCAATCTTACTTCGCAGGCATTGAGATAATGTATCCTCATTACATGGGGGACAAAAAAGATAACCTTTCGTACTCCACCCGGATAAGTTACCATAGGCAGGAAAGTCGTTTATCGTCCACATTATAGCTGCATGCACCCAAAACGTTTATTGAGTAGACACATCATAAGTGAGTACGCCATTTTCCCACAACTTGTTCAACTCATCGATCAATGGTTGCATGTAAACATCAATTTCTTTACCTGGGGAATTAAGCCCGGGAATAAGTAAAGTCATCATGAAAAATGGATCCTTCATGCAGTTCCAGGGTTCCATGTTATATAGCATCATTACCATAGGCCACATGCTAAAAGAGGTGCACATGTTCCTAAAAGGGTTGAACCCATCGGTGGCGAGGCCTAGCCTCACATTACGGGGATCCTTAGCTAAATCAGGATAACACCAATCAAAGTCCTTCCACTTCTCACTATCAACCGGATGCCTTAATATCCCATCATCCATGCGCTTATCACTGTGCCATCTCATGCATGTAGCCATCTTCCTTGACATAAACAATCTTTGCAACCTAGGTGTCAATGGAAAGTAGTGTAGTACCTTTTGCGGGATCTTCTTACCATTTCCAAAATTGGGCTTGTATCTAGACTCCCCACGTATTGAACAATTATCAAGGGAAGAGTTCTCCTTCCAAAAGAGGGTTTAATCATGTTGGCATGCATGGATTGTCTCATATCCCAAGACCAATTCGCGTAGTAGCTTTTTAGCTTCATAAATCGACTTCGGAACCAAATTCCCTACAGGAAGAAGATCCACTAATACGTCCATAAACATGTCAAATGGCTTATTACTCCATTTACCAATAACCCTAAATGGAACATTGTAATCACAAATTTCAATAGCGTATATGTTTTGCATCCCGGGTACACCACACGTTGGGTAGCCTTTAGTAGTTTTTCGATATTTTTGCACATCTTTCATTTTGGTGTTATCATACGCTTCGCCTGTCCTAAAATCCAATGAATCACGCCCCATATAAGTCCCCCTACAATAGTCTTATACTAATTTAGGGAAATCGTCATCCTCGTCTATTTATCACCAATTTCAGCATCCGTGTCATCTTTAGATTCATCGATTTGGTGTTGCGAAATAGATTCTCCATGATGAACTGAGATCTTATAAATTTCCATTATGCCATGTCATACTAAATGATACATCACAACATGGTCAATGTGCCAATAACAATTACAACAATTATTACACGGGCATTGAATTGTACCATTTTGGCTCACCTTGACCATTTCTCTGTCAACAAAAGACTTAGCACCCTCATGATACCTCTCACATACTCTATGCTTAAGTGTCCTCCAACTCTTGTCCACTTATTCCATATCTGTTTATTGAGAGATTGCATAAACAACAATAAATGGATTAAATTTTAGTTTAAAAGGTACATTTTTTTCTTGTATATTTCATACAAAGCAATATAATTTAAACTTTTATTGACCCCCTACATATTCTATAATTGAGAGAGTACATAAACAAAAAATGATGAATTAACTTTTACTTAGAAGTTACAATTTATTTACTTGTGTATCTCGTATGAAACAATATAATCGTATATCCTCCATCTCTAAAAGGTGAGTGGTCCTATCCCATTCAAGAACTCATATTTCTGTAACACACTTAGTAGCGCATCCACATTGTTTCAATCTGAGGAAATTTTGGCAGCATATCCCCATAGTTCTCCAAGTACACGACATAGATTCATAAGTGTTTGTGCTATTTCAATTGATGTCAATTTATCAATTGAAATAACACTCAACACCGCATCAATCTAGTATGTACCCAGAGAACATTAAGAGACAGCAATAGAAGTTTGCCTAAATGTAACAAGTGTACGCAACTAAGTACATTATTATACAGAAATAATGCAGTCCCAAACTGTCCAAACGGGACAATTCGAGAGATTTCATTATAGGGGTAATGACTCTCGAACGGGTCTAAGGGCTATTAAATGCGTACGCATAAGTACTAGAAGGCTAGTATCTATGCGAACTATGTGTAACTTAAGAGGTTTATTACTATGTATAATTTACCCCACTTTTAATTGATGTTTTAAAAGTTAGATTGTTCACGACATTAAAACAACCAATCAGATAGTAGTATTTATACTTTACTTTTAAATTCTTAGACCACAACTAACCCCTTGCAAAAATACTATTAAAACTATAATTAAAAATCACTGCACATATCTTCTAAACATTAATTTGAATATTATAAACTGAAAAAAGGGAAATAACATAAATTATAAGTTTAAAAAAATCTTCAATGGAAACAAAAATCTAAACATCATTCGAATTTCAAACCAATTATGTGAAATTAAAAAAAAATGATGGATGAGTTAACAAGTTACCAGCAAGTTGGAGCCGGAGAGAGGAAAAATGGAGATGGAGCCGGAGGGGTCAACCAGAAGGAGGTCTGAAGCTTGTAAGATTTTAAATTATAATTGTTAACAAAAAAAAATGGCTCATTACAAATATATAACTGAATATTATAACGGATACTAACGCACTATCTCAAACGACATAGTTTTGGGGTGTTTTGGAGTGAAGCGAGGGGTTTTCTTGTAATCTGACCCTCATTTTCACACCAAAACTAAGTCGTTTTGAGATGGTGTGTTAGTAAACCCGTTATTTGGGTCCGCACCTGATCGGCTGTCTGTGTATATTATATATATAAATTGAAAAAATAAATAATAATAGATTTCATTACACACAAAACGAATAAAGAACACTGCTTAAAGTATACTCAATCCGCAAACTAAGACCTATATATCCCATATCCAATCCATAAATTAGATCTAGTCGAAAACCAAAATCAAAGCTTAATTAATTGCAATCTATTTTCAAATACTACAAAACAAACCAAATCAAATAAATTTAAGCAACTACACATATAATGAAGTAGAGAACACCATAATAAATTATCTCAATCATCAATGAATGGAACTACAGATTCCAATCTCAAAAAAAATATATCAATAAACATAATAATAATAATTAGAAACTTAATTACGTTCAATAAACAGTGTAAACCTCTATTATCTCCTTTTTTCTCTCTGTACCAGTTATGAATAGTTATTTCTAGAATTTGATTGTGTTTACAATATAGGAACAACCCAAATGAACCTTTTTTCTAAATTGGGAGATAAACCCTAATTAAAAACACAAGTTCCTAATTTCAAGGAAAAATAATTTTTTATTAAGAAAAAAGATAATCAACACTAAATTACTGACAATCAATTAATTAACAATGTTTGAAGTATACTCAATCTGCAAATTAAGCACTATATTTCCAATATCCAATCAATTAATTAGCTCTAGTATAAAACCCACCAAAATCAAAGCTTAATTAACCACAATTCTGTTTTCAAATAATAAAAACAAACCAAATCAAACAAATTTAAGCAACTACACATAAAATGAATTAAAGAACACTGTTTTAAATATTCTCAATCATCAAATGAATAAAACTAGAGATTCAAACCCCCCAAATGAATAAAGAATATTGTTTAAATTATTCTCAATTTGTAAATTAATGGAAAGAAATAAGTGAAAAGAAACTTATAATGGCCGAAGGGAGAGCAGAGGTGGAGTGAACCGAGGTCCTATATAGAAAATGCAAATCTCACTGGGAGTTTTTTTATAGCCGAGGTATTAAGAGGTTTATAGCCGGAGGGTGAGCAGAGGAGGGTGGATGGAGGGAGAGAGGGAGAGAAGAGTAGGGTGGCCGAAAGGAGAGAGGTTAGGGTTCGTGTTTTTGCTAAGAGGAGGTTAGGGAGAGCAAAGGTTTTTTTTTAGCTTTTTAGCTAACACACAACAAAATTAAGTAACAAATGAAATAAAATACTTTTGGCATCACAATTTTCTTTGTTACCAAAAGTATGATATTTTTCTCTACACACTCCTATGCTGCCAAAAGTTAAGTCATGTTTGGCAACAAACAAATATGATGCTAAAAGCTAAAATTCCCTCCCCCCCCCCCCCCTTTTTTTCTAGCTTCCCGCTTGAAAATTTTAACCTTTGGCAAAAAGTTTGATTTTATGTTGCCAAAAGTACAATGTAAAATGGTCTTTTGGCAACATAATTAAGATTTTGTTGCCAAAAGGGTATCTTTGGCAACAAAAATAGATTGTGTTGCTAAATATTGTTGCTAATGGTGTAAATTCTTGTAGTGCGATGATGAATTTGGTGAGGTATTGAAATTATTTTGTTGATATTGTGTATGATTTTTTATAGTTATTTAGCTGAGTTACTTTGATTGAAATATTTTTGCTTGTTCTCCTTAGTGTGAGTCCTATTATCTCTTGTGAATGTTGTTATAAGCTAAATGATATCAGAGAAAACTATAGTGAAGTATATTATTGTCAATTTAATTGTTATCATCAAAACATTTGTTTATTGTTTTGAAATATTATGGTTTTAAATTAAGGTTTCTAATGGTGTCAAGTTTATTATTCGTTTCGCCTCTAAAGGAGAGTTAGCATAATTTAGAGTCAACATAAAAATATTGCATATAATTTATTAAGTTGACCAATAAATGAGTGACATGTGACTACAAAAAAATATTTATCAGAAATACCCATAAAAACTTATAATTATTAAAAAGAAATGAAATGATAAAAAGTAACAACCACAATTACACAAGAATTAATAATAAACTCCACCCACCACCCATACAACCTTTAGATTATTCTCCCTCACTATGTCCATTATCCCACTTCTCTCTCTCTCTCTCTCTCTCTCTCTCTCTCTCTCTCTCTCTCTCTCTCTTCTCGCATAATGGTTGTCTATTCCTATACTCCTTATAGCAATTTATATCATTCTTAGCAATATGAGAATAATACAGACTATAATGATTTAAACCAACCACAACATGTGATGAAGTAACTTAATAATAAATAAAATAATCACGTGTATCAATACAAATAATCTAAAATGAATAAACAAACCAGGACTAACATGGTCCATACAATCACTTAACATAAAGAAACTGAAATGAAA